>VXAU01005247.1:864337-895837 GCA_013399695.1 Formicarius rufipectus
GTTATTTATCCTGCTTAACGTATAAACTGTAAAGTAAGAAGGCTACTGAACTGACAGATAGCCTAGCAGATGGTTCAGAGATTATGCTAAATCACCTCAGCTTGTCAGAAGTCAGGTTGGGTTACTGCAGGGGCAGAGGCTGCAAGAAGCATTGAATGGGATCATTTTTCACAATTTGTTACTTGAAATTCCATTTTTCTTCACAGCATGTGACATATTGTATCTTCACAGTTAAAACAGATATGTAATCAACAAATTTAGAACCAGCATGTTAGTACCCTGGCTTTCATAAGAATCATTAGGATGACAAGAATCTTTAGGAGTCTGTGGAATATGAAAGCTGATCTTCTATGTAGGGCAGGATGTCAGCTCTGCCATTTTAGTTGCTATTGCTTTCTCCTTCTTCAGTGTCTGGAGCTGTCGTGTTGGTCTCTCCCTGCCATAAAGCTAAGCATTATTTTCTTGCTAGCCTATGAAGATTAAAAGGAAATTAAATGCCATGTATTTAGTAGCAAAAATCATGTTGCAGCTGAGCAAGGATAGGCCAAGATTCAGGGCTTTGACAAAAATCTCTATCTGAAGAGGAGGTTATTATTAATCATAGTTCTGCCAAGTATCTGAATTCACAACCTCAGTGGAGTGACTGAAGCTACAGATGCTGATAAATTTGTCAGAGCCTAGAATAGGAGTTACAGGTTCATCCTTCAGAATTTGCCTTTTTTTCCCCCCCCTTTAACTAATAAAAGCCCTCAAACAAACCCTAATATAAAGATTTTATACAGAAGTTTTAAAATCTCTTTTTAGATTGATATTACTGCTGTTTTTTTTTTCTCAAAGTCACATCAGCTGAATTCTTGATGCCCTTCAACTCCAAAAGCTCTTTGTGGGGGTGGGGAGGGGGAGGTGTGTGTCTTAATGGATTATTTTTTAAATCTTTCCCCCCAAAATTGTGTCATTATAGTACTAAAGAATAACTGCTTTTTCACATATTGCAACATTCATAATCTTATGAAGTCAAACTAAACAAACATACCCTTACATTTTTGTAGATTTAAGACTGACAGAGAAAACAGCTTTGCAGGCAGTTGTTGGAAGTCTGTTCATTTACCATGCACTAGAAAGCCACTTTAGGAATGCTGATTTAGTGTCAGCTGAAATATGTCAGAAATGTTTAAAATGCCCAGAGACACTAAAACACGGAGTCTTCCTCAGCTCTGCTAATTGAAAGAATTCTGTACAGTGGGTCATACTTTTAAGATAATCAAGTTTTTGTGCAAAAAGGAGCAAACTAATTGAAAAACCTTTTCAAAATGTCATAAAAATAGCTGTAGGATGCTAACAGGACTCTTTCCCCTTGAATTTCAGTCAGCTTCTAGGAAGGGATAGAGGTTATTCACATCTACAAAGCAAGAGGAAGCAAACATTTCCTGATTCTAAAAACATGTCTTCCCTGTCCCCACAACTCATCTTTTTCTAAACCAGGAAATAACTACTCTTGAGAAAAACAAACTGAGTAGCTGAAAAATAATAATTCTCAAAATCATCTTCTGTGTGTCACTTCACTGTCCATTAGCGTTTTAAATTCCTGGTTATTTTTAGCTCTGAGGAGTATTTACCTTTGTGTGGAGCCTGTACACTACAAACCAAATACCTGTTCTTAAAATACTGCTTTTTATCTGTTGAAATTAATACTGTCCAAGAAACCAAGGCATTTGTTCACACTTAGCCAAATTGTATATGTCTGTTATGTAAAGCATCTGCTCCTCTAAGGACAAACAACTGTAAGAGATGAGAGAATATCTGGGTTTTATTTGGTTTCACTGCTTTTGATTAGTTCTCAAGGAAATCTGGAATTGTAACCTAATGAGCCTGAATAAAAAAATATTTGTACCAAAGTAATAGTAGTTAGCACTGGGCTGATGTGGGTAATTGTATTGGTAATGTTGGTGACTTAAACTTTTATCCATGGATTCTTATCAAAAGCATAAATATATGAAATGTAAATGAAGAATTAAAGGTAGAGAGCTTATGAAGAAAGCATTGTTGGTCTTAATGAAGAATTTACAGCAGCATGTAAGACTGTTGATTTGTCAGTAAAGCAAATGATCTAGGTGGGATGGGATTGTTTTGGTTGGTTGGTTTTGTTTTGTGGGGTTGTTTGGGAGATTATTTTTTGTTTGGAGTAGGGTATTTTTTTTTTTAAGTACACGGATCTTAACAGTAGTCTTTACATTAATAGACAAAATTTAATTTTTGTAATTTTGTAATGACAAAACAGTGGTTGGCTTTTATAATAATAAGTAATACATACAAATAAATTAGAATTTATCTCCTGAATAAAATAATAACAAATGACAATGAGAACTTCTTGGTTATTTGGATATTTTGAAAATATCCAGTACCAGAAAGTCAAAGGGACAGTTAATAAGAAAGGAAGGAACTAGATTTATGTCAAAACCATGTGACCATTTAACAGCATGTCATCAAAGCAACACTATAATATAGGTTTATAAGGCGGTTCTATTTTGCACATAGTGAAAATTATGAGCTAATGACTGAAACAGAGCACATCTGGTGGCATTGATTAACCCAGTGCTTGAATATCTGAAGCTTGTAAAGGTGATTTTACTGAACCAAATAAATGAGGCAAATCTACAACAACTTAAAAGCAGAACTCATACTAAGCTAAGTTATGTATACCCATTAACTATGAAAATAAAATATGAAAAATATAACTGCAACTTTTTTTGTAGTGCTTAATTATGCACTTAAAAGGATTGGTCCAGCTTTTGGTGGTAGGTATTCAGTTGTTCTGGTCACAGACCTTTAGGCCTATGATTGCCATAAAGCAGCTCAGTTAGTCCAAAGAGTTTCTCAAAGAACAGTGTGTCTTCCAACAACAGAAAACAAAATACAGACAAAATGTTCTCAGCAATGTCTCCTTCTACACTAGGGCATAGATGTGGTGGAGAAGAATTTAAAAATGGAAACCATATGTTTTGACTCTGTTCTCCAAACTCAGTATTCTGCTGGATTGAAAAAATTTCTTTATCCAGTTTTTATAACAGAACATTTACCCATAAATAAAATCAGGATCACAGTAGGCTATCATGAGGATTAACAGTATTGTATTGACAATTATTTTCTGAAATTCCCCTTTTTGGGAAATTAAAAATTGGTTACATAAACTAACAAAAAGTCCCTGTGTTTGTCGGAGCTTAAAAGAAATTAAGAGCTTTAGGTTCAGTGCACCACTTTCCCAAAATGCAACAGAGAGAGGGGAGATATGGGAGCCAGATAAAACCTGTTGTGCTTGGGTTTTGGGTTCAGGGGAAAAGATTGCTGGGGCTGTTTATGTTCCCTTGGCTTTGCTTTTTACTTAGAAATGCCCTGAACACTGGAAGATCAGTGAGGAATGGGAGACAGCCTGTACCAAGTCAGTGCTGACAGCTGCTTTGACTCTTTTCCTCAGTTCCAGGGAATTTTCTTTGCTCCTCTGGCGCCAGGTGTTATAGACAAGCTGAGAACGCCAGTAGAGATGAGGCCTTCCAATGAGCTGTTAGGGTTTCTCCTCTTCAGGTCTCAATTGAGACCAATGGACTGACTTCCACCAACTCTGCAGGCAAGATAGATGATGGTGTGGGCTTGGCTAGTAAGACCATCAGTTTCACATAAATGTTTTGAGTCATAATGTTCAAAATAGAATAGTTTGTGTTTGAGGAGGTGAGGATGTTATCTTAGAAGTTGCACATCACCGATTTGCAGAAGTCAGTGTTTGATTTGAGAATTTATTTGAAGTCATACTGAAAGATAACATGATTTCCTTTCAAGCAGGATTTTATGCATTTAGACCACAGGCAAGGTGCTCACTAACCATGTTGTGTGCTGAATAAGGTCATTTTGAATAAGAAGAGGATTTTGTTTGTCTTTTTGTTGTTGCCTCTTTTACTTTGCAAGCTGATGTACAGACTAAGCAGCCCCACCTGCATGTTCTTTTTAGTGTTACAATTGACATATAGGAATTGCTTCAGAAGTATTTGATCTATGCATTCTGTTCTTGTTATTTACCCTAGTCTAAAGTAGGGATTATTTTGATGTGGCCCTATTCAGCAAATGCTTTTTATTTTAGGATTAACTGATCTGCTCTCACACATGACCATCCTTGTGGAACTGCCTGTTGTGCTCTTTCTAGTCTTTGAGTCACCCAATGAGAATATTGGCTGCCTACAGAAATTCTTTTATTCAACGGGTTCTCTTTCATAATTCCACCTTAAAGTAAGTTCATGTACTCACAGCCACTTATATGTTATGAGTTCTGTGTCTGGCTCTTAAAAGTAAGAGCACTCCATGGAGGGCAGTGATAAGATGCTAAAATGTAAAAAATTAATCTAGAATAAACACACAAGATATGCAGCATTGTTTCTGCATAACAGAGGAGTTCTGACAGCACTACAGTAAGGCAATCTAACAGCAGGATCTCTAGGAATGCGCTTTTTACAGCTGGATTTGACGCAGAGAGAGCACTGTTCATCTTCAACACAAAGCTCTGGACAGTTCAGTATGGAGGACTTCAGCAGCAATAAAAGGCAAGGATTTTCCATGGTAGCAGAGATCCTTCTGGTATGTTTGTGTCCAAGTCAACATCTGGTGGTAGAGAAACCCTTTGCAGCACAAGCTGGAAGAGAGTTTGAAAGTTGTGTTAAGGAAAGCACTGTGAGCTTGGTGTTTTAATGAATATTACATTGAGCTGTTGTGGACAAAGATTTGAACAATTTGTTCCAGACAAACCTTATCAAGCCTCTCGCTGACTGTTCTTGCTGTACCTCCCCTAATGCACACACAGATAAGTTCTTTCAACACTCCAAAAAAAGCACTTGGGGCAAAGAGTTCAAGTTACTTCGTTCCCCATTCTTTGTCATGCTTATGATGGCATCTTACCACCATCACATGTGCAAGTATCTTCATTATACTAACACTAAAGGGCAAAAAATGAACAGTGGTTTAGGTTGATCCATGTACTTAGTTTTATGAAGACACTTTTCTCTCATTATCATCAATTAAGGCTTCAGAGGTGTTTAAAATGTCAAAAGTATCTAAAGTTACTTTAAATAAATCTGTGAAGGTGATTGTTTGCACTGGTTTTGACCATGTTGGTCAACAGTGTGATGTTAAAGAATGCGGTGATGCTTTTCTTCAGGTCTTCCACTTTAGAAGTATCTAAGACATAGGAATAGTGCTGTGCTTGAGATTCACATTGCCTGGCAGTAGATTTTGGGGCAGCTGAGCTGGTGAAGATTATTCTTTCGTTTCTGCACCAGAAGTATGAAATAGGCAGTGGTAAGCATTATCCTATTAAGCAGCAGGTACTACATTTCTTCCTGACTTGGTTTTGAACAACTTTCTTCTTTATCTCCTATGCAGATAGCGATTTGTGTTGATGTTCTGTACTATAATGTTAGCTTGTACACTGGTTCACAGGCTGGTTTTGGACATACTCCTTTTAATCCCGTGCCCAATGCACCCTGGCAATTATTTACCCATCTCTTACCCAAGCCCTATCTTTCTCAATACGTGAGCTGACATTGGCCCAGGTGTTTTATAAAAAAGAGATACAAAGCTGAAAACATTTTCCATCTCTGCAGATAAACCAGACTGAAGAGAGAATATGTTAAAAACACTTAACCCCCCGCCCCCAAACCCTTTATTGCTGCTGATTATTGTTATATTATTTGTGGGAGATAAATAGCCCTCTTAACAAGAAATGCCTAGTTGCTTGTCACCAGCCAGATTGGCACTTATTTCTCAAGACTGGCACTTAATTTAAAAGGAAGTATATTTTTAAAAAGTGTCCATGGGAGAGGGAATGAGCAATTAACAATCACTGTAAAAATCATTATGCCAGCCATAAGAACAGAACTCTGCTGTAGGTAGGAAGTCTCACCAAGCATGCAGTAAGGCTGTGAAGCAGGAGAGAACCTCAGCATAGTGCCTAAGACAACAAGAAGTACATCAGCTTTGAGAGGAATTATAATCTTCAGGCATAACATAACATTGTAGATATCTTTGCAATATAAATTTTCTCTTTGCTTGCTGTAATCTTTTTTTTTTTTTTAAGCAGGCAATACATATCAGTTTACACCCTGGCTTTGATGTATTTCATAGCTCATTGATTTCTGCTGGGTCTTGATTGAAGTTGCACCCAACAAATGTGCAGTGGGAGTCAGGAATCTGTGTTAAAAGCAGATATTAGGACTTCAGAATTTAAGGGGAAGAAAGTAGGTTTTTGCAATTGTCATAATTTGAAGGAAGCACTTGGGAGGAACTGCAAGGAGTAATTTCCTTTGGTATCAGACCACATGCTGGGAACAAGGAGGGGATGTATCCCTTTGTCCTGGGTCAGGGCGGGTAAACTGCATTTCTATGTCTCATGGTGTGAGTAGAAAGCAAGCACATGGGAGGACTGTTCACAGGGAAAATCATAGGAGAAATCCTGGCGATAGCTGCTATCGTTATACTGGTTCCCAGTTTGTTCCTAGACTCATGTTCTCAAGACTGCTGAAATTTCTTGGCAGCTTCCCATGGCAGCTCATTCTTTGCAGGAGCTGTGCTATCTAGGACATGAAATAAATCACTAAACCATCTTGTGCACTGGAAGGTGATCTACAAAGTTGCTATGAGTAAGAGACATGCAAACACCTGTTTATGGGCTGGTGTGTGTAAGCATAGGTGGAACAGTGCAGTCCACAGCCAGCCCTGGCTCCCTGCTGTGGCCCCACTGGCTGAGTTACTGTGTTTACATAGATACCCAGTACTGTAGTTTTTTACCACCACCACCACTTTCTGTGCTTTCAAGAACTGAAACAGTTGCAGGGACAAAATCATCCATCAGGGATTTTTTTCTCACAAAAAGTTATGGAGCTTTTCACTTTAAGAAACTTAGGGAAGCTGGTAGGATATGGGGAATGCTGGTTGTCAAATGCCATGCTGGGTGCAAGCGACCCGAACACTTCACCCCTCTCATTTACAGCATGTGCTTTTACTCTTCACTCAGAAAAATTCTGGAGAAAGCTTGAGAAGTTTTGACTTAGGGATTACAAAGCTTTCTAAGTGGAATGACATATTTTGAAAATAAGTGGCACTAATAAGAAAGTACCTGCTCCAACAATTTCTATTGCTTTGTTACAGCTTCTAACATGGTATATTTAGGTTGCGCTGACTTTCACTGATGTTTGTACATTTTTAGGCTATAGATGAGTAGTTCTATTTTATATCAGTGTAGATGCTCACATTTTCTGATAAAATAAGAAAGCAAACACCTTGTGGCCTGTGTTCCTGGTTTACCTCCTTGCGACCATTTGAAGCCATACAATAACTCATTGAATAAACAGAAGTGTCTTGAAACTGCTCAAAAAGAGTGATAACTACACAAAAACATGCATTTAAATGTTCTTAAAGGGGAAAGTTTTGGAAATAGGCTTTGTCTTTAAAAAACTATCACTTGTATTCTTTTCTATAAAGCACTTTTTTCTGTATGGTTTTGTGATTCTGTTGTGCCACTGAGAACATAAGGTGAATAGAACAAGATTGTGCTTGAAACTGTTGATATTTTTTGTCACTTCCATCTATGCATGAGTTTTCATACATACATATCTATATCTTGTTCCATTTTGCATAGAATAAAGGGTGCTAGGATATAGAATAAGGTGATTTTTGTATCTGTTATACCAGGATGTTCTTTTCTCATTTTCCTTACATATGTGTAATACATTTTAGGTATGGGAAAATTGTATCCACAAAGGCTATTTTGGATAAGACAACAAACAAATGCAAAGGTATGTGTACTTGCCTTTATATTTCATTTACCTGAAAGTCATAATTGATTCTATAAAACACATTAATGTTGTATTTTAAGTGCTTGCTACCTCCCCCCCACCTTTTCTTATTCCTGAACAAGTCTTATTCTTGCCCATGGTTGGTGCATTCAATCCATTTGTCTCCAGTGGAGCTGGCAGACAGCCTATGTCAGTGGTGCAGCCAAGCTGGAGTGAAGCTGATGTGCACAGTGCTGGCTGGCAGTTTGCCTCTATTTTAAAAACAAAATTGGAGTTAAAAGCAGCTTTCCCCCTTTTGCCTGGAGAAACTGGGGAAGCTTACAGAAGACCATTCAACTGTACTTAAGCATCCAAAAAAATTATACTTTGTGGAAATAAGCTCCATTGATTAGAGTAGCTTAAAGCAGCACTTAATTACATGTTCCAGTACTCTAATTGTGTTGTGTTATATGCTATTGAATGTATTGAGAGCAAAGAGAGGGTTCGTTTTCACCAAAGTAATTGCATCTGGAAAAAAAAGTTCTAACTCCGTCAGATAAGCTGGATACATCAGTTCACTGATTTTCATTGCTTACTGCAACTGCAGTGAGATCATATCCCAGCGTCTGTGTGGTGGGAGAAATTGTGGTAGCAGCCACTGAAATACCATATTTCAGAGTTCCTTTTTCTACAATTAAGAGGATAATTTCTAATCAAAGTAAGGTATTAAGTCAGCTGATTTGTCAGTGCTAATAAGCATAGTGCCCATGAGTGAACATAAGTCTGATAGTCAGAGGGAGGAAAGTTCATCATTCATTAAGACATGGGTTTTGTGCAGAACTTGGAAGCAGTGCTGGGACATAACTCCTCAGCACCCCGTCTTAAGCACTTCAAGGGGCACTGACAGTTTAGAGACTGAAATTTCTAGAAATTCTTTTTTGTAGTTTGTGTGCAGATGGCATGGTGACTACTAAAGAAGAGATGCCCTTTTCAATTATTTTAATTAGTTAATGCATATGATTGCACTTAACTGATTTAGCCTGTCCATTCTATCAGTTCCTGGAGTCTTTGATAGTTCTGTCAGCGATACAGAATTTCTCACATTAATGCTATAAGAGATTCAAGACAATTTTTCAATACCGAATTTAAATCTTGCTGATGAAAAGCAGTAGCTAACAGTTCTCCTTGTCACCATACTGCAAGGTGAGTCTCCAGGGAAGCTCACTGCTTGTCATTCAAATTGCAATAGAAGCATAAGAAGGCAGAATGCAGATATCTAATTAGAATTTAACCAGCAGATTGACAGTATATCTGGCTTTTGCCAAAAAACACACCATAGAATTTGAACTAGCTGGAACAACAAACTGAGTTTATATAATATCTAGAAGGTAGCAAAGCCAGTTTTGATGGCATGCTTGGTGTCAGTAACTTTGTATTACACTCTGCAGTGTGTTGGTGATAACTGAGGCTGCCACGGGTATGGAAAGCTAGTTTGGGAAGTTAGTCTTGCCTTGATGGATCAAAATTTGATACAAACTAATTCACTGTGTTTCATGTCAGTATTTAACAATCCACAACACCACGTGTTATACAAAACAATATGCTGCTTGAGTGGTTTTTCCCAAGTTAAGAACTTTAAAGGTGATTCAGTTATATCATTACACAACTTTTTCTCAGTATAGATGTATTGTAAGAAAATACATTTGAAGAAATATTTTTATTTTCTACTCTTCTAGAAGTTTTATTGTTGGGTTTCTGGTTTGGTATTGTTTAACCCAACTTTAATGTTGGAAAGGGATTTCATTAATACTCAGGCAGTTCACTGGTGGAAAGGAAGGGGATTGGAAAATGCACAATGAGGTTTGCAATAAAATCTAGTGGAAGTAACTTCCAAACTCTGGAGTGCCTTTTGGTGAGCCTGGAGCATCCAATTCTCTGGTTGCTTTAGAAATCCCACCCTGAAAGGTCAGTGTCTGTTAAGGCCAAAGTATATTACTGTTTGGACATCCTAGAGTCCCTTCGTTATATTTTGTTGTTTAGAATACGAAGAGATGTTATTACAAATATATGGAATTTGTTAAAATGAACTTTTGATTAATTTTAATATTTAAAGATTGAATTATATGACATAGAAGATGCTTTCAGTACGATTTTTCATGTTTGTTTCAGCAATAGTGGGAAAACCAATTTTCTTTCCCTGATACTGGGTTTTCACTCACTTTTTAAATTTACTTGTCTTTTATGTATATACAACAAGGTAACTAATGCACAAAAAATTGGATAGATATCTGTCTTTTAAAGTAAATTCCTCTCCAACTAAATGTGGCTTAGACTTATTCATCATTTATTCAAACTGTGTCAGTGTTTAACTTAAGAAAAATAACAGATGATGCTTTACTCTGTGATCTCTATGAAATAAACTGCTGTTACAAGATACATACCAGATAGCTCCATACCACTTGTTAGCAATTTGGCCAAAACCCTGGTAATAAGTGGGCATGAAAATGGATTTGTTCCACTAGGGTACATCCCCACCAGTTCAAGGTTCAAGAACTTTGCTAGGATTTTTTTTGGCACTACATGAAGAACTTCAGAGTTCAAATTGTCCCTCTTGATCAACAAGCAAATTGTATTAAATGTTGATATGAAGTGTTTGATTATAAGCCGGTTGCTCTTTTGTTAAACAAATGTGTTTTCTTTTTCAGGTTACGGTTTTGTTGACTTTGACAGCCCAGCAGCTGCTCAGAAGGCAGTTTCTGCTTTGAAGGCCAGTGGAGTACAAGCACAGATGGCAAAGGTGAGTTAAAATAACTGGCTAATTCCTGCAGTGTGTTGTGAAGATGAACAAGCTTTTGTGTCAGCAGAACATGGGCAATGTGGAGTTTCAAGTTGCAGGCCCCCTTACAGAGAGCACAATCCTCAAGCCACATGATATATTAAGGTAACAAAATGGGATCTTTTGACTGCTGTATCCCAAATCATCTCAATTAATGACTAAAGAAATGTGTTATGGTAAAGTCTCCAAACTGATCTCGTTGCATTTATCAATTTATTCGTGATAGTATTTCCATTAACTTCATCAAACTAAAGTTTACCAGCAATTTTGTAAGAACTACAGCAGGCTTCAGGAGTTAGTTTACAGCAAAAAGGTATGAAAGGTTTTATACATTGCCTGCTTCTTACCAAGCTTGGCAGCACTGCAATTTGGGGATGAATTTTTAAGTACAGCAAGGCAAAATTTAACCTTTGCACTTTGTTTCAGGCCTTCTAGAGTTTTTTTCTGTTAGTGTGAGTAAAATTTAAATCTGACCATTCATGATAGATGTCTTGAAGTTCTTAGCTAATTCTTTGATAATCTGTTTTTGCATCAGGACAAACCTAAGAATTTTTTAAAAATAAAGAAATAAGAACTACCTTCTTTTTCTCTAAGTTTTAATGATCCTTGTCTCAGAGTCAGGTTATTGACCAAATGTGATCTTCAGAGCAGTACTCTTTAGGCATAAGAAAAGTTTCTCAAATATATAAAATCATATTAGTAATGATTTCATTATGCATTCTTGTTGGGTCAGATGGCTCAGCTCCAAAAGAGTGCCATAAACGCATCTACAAATTTATTAACTAAAGAAAATATTGCCAATATTTATTGATATAATTGCGGTACCTCTTAAGGCAAATATTTTTTATTTTCAAAATTATATTCTAGAAAAACAATTAAAATTTAGTAATTAAGTAGCAATCTCAGAGGCTTTTTCATTAAAGTAGTCTGCTGCAGATCTAGTAAATCTTTTATACTTATCCATTAGGTACGGATTTTTTTCAGATGAGATATTTTCCACAACTTCTCAGCTGAAGAGAACAGTTAAGCTAACAACATAAATGTCTTCAGATGGATTCCAGGGTATCAAAATGGAAACCATATGTTTCATACTCAATGCGTGTTTCATTACAGCCATGACACAAACATACATGCTTACTGAAAAACACTTGAATTTTTTTTTCCTGTTTATAAGCTTTTATGTGCTTAATAAAGGCCTTTTAATTAATCTTTAGGTTTTAGGTAATCACTTTAAAATATATATCAGATTTTTCAAAGCTTCTGTCTGTCATTTTATGTCTGAAAAATCCTATCTCCACCTAGGTGCTACAAATTGGGAATGGCCAGTCACAGTCATTTTAACAAGATTAGCAAATCAGACTCTTCACATACAAGACACTATAAAAGTTTGTGTTTGTGTGTTGAGTATTTTATCCTTTTGCATGTTACCTGTGCCATGAAGTGGTGGTCTTGCAGTGAAACCTCTCAGGCTTACGCCTGAGTGTTACAGAGAAAGATTGGAGGACAGTTTCTTGGCTGTCTGGCCAATCAGATTCCTTACTGACCACTGCAGCTGCTTCAGTTCCAACGAGGAAATACATGCCTGTTGGCAGGATTTATCCGTGGGAAGGTGTTGCAATTCTCTGTGCCCAAGGTGTCAGGCAGCAGCACGGCTCCTCAGTATTCTCACCCTCTTCCCAGACGCAGTGGTTGTTCCTGACCCACAGCAACTGAAGGGGAAGGAAAATGTTATTGCTGAGGTTGCATTTTGACTCTGGCTGCTGTAAAACCCTTTTTGTGGTGTCCTACTGTAGCTATATGTCAGCAATTTCATCTACAAATCCTGGTTTAGTAGAAATGGTTCAGATTTGTACGTATTAAAATTTTTGTTGTTAGGCTTGTAGAGATAACTTCAAATTATAGTTCTATTTTTAAATTTTAAATATAATAAATTATAAAATTATTGTTATTATTATTTTTGAGGTCTTCCTATGAGCTAAGCCCATGTTGTACTTGGCGGTCTCCTTCCAAGATGATTTGGCTTTAGAAAAATCTAATCTCACCTGCTATGTTTTCAGTACTGTTGAGCAGATCTGGGGGACCTAGAGCCTGAGTTATGGCTTCAGGCCAAATCCTGCAGAACCTGTTCCAGGGGACCCACTGTCAGTAGAGAAGTGGCCGCCGCTCAGGAGATGTCATGATGATAGTGTCAGTGATGGAACCCTGTGTCAGTCCATCACCCATGAAACTTTGTGTGTTGAGCTACTCTGCATTTACAAACATTAGGAGCACTTGACTAAGACAAAGCAAAGTGGCAAGCGTTTTGCTTCGTGCTGGTTAACAGTGTCTTCTGGTCACTGCTGAAACAGAAATGCCTCCAACAATTCCTTTTTGTCAGAATATGCAGCTAAGGGATTACCTAAGATGATAGTGCATAGCCAGGGGATGGGAGTAGCTCTTGGATGGAAATTTAAAATGGAGTTTACAGGCTATTGCCCCGTCCTCTCTTCCACTTGAGGGCTGCTAGTGTTAAGTTCATCTTTTTCGGGGCATACAAGTTGCTGAAGAAAGGGATCAGATGATGTGAGTTGTACTGATAGCCAGCTTGTTTTATGACCTCATATAAAACTTGTAACTTATTACAGAGATAAGGTATGCAAAGAGCAGATACATGTCTTGCAAGAGTACTGTTATTTCTTAGTAACTGGTGTCTAATTTTTATTTTCATTGATTTTTAATTTATTGAAGTTTCTTTTATTAATTTATTGTTCTTGCTCCTAGAGGAGTGCTTCTATTGTAATCCAAGTTCAGAAGCTGTGATTTTTGCAGAGCTGTGCAGTCTTAGATTAGTATTGAAAACCTCTGAACATATTCTTTGATGGAAACGTTATGGCTTCTGTCAGAGTGATTTTTTCTGTAAATCCTCTTGTCTTCCCACTGCCTCACAGGTAAAAGTGAGGTAACCCTAGGCTTCCACACTGTTTACAGCAGACAGAACATGACTTTGTGTAGGAAAATAAATCACACAAAACAATCTAATGTATAATGACATTTTGAATGGATATTTAGAAAAAAAAAAAAGGATCTGTTATAGATGCTTTAGAAATGGTGAGGTCTAAGTACTATAGGAATATGAGACACCTATGTTCACCTAGGCTTTTGACCTCGAGTTGAACATAAATTGTTTGAGTCACTGCTCAGAACAAGTTCTGTCCCATCAAATGGTATTAACTGAGTTCACCAGTAGTTACTTGAAGCAGCTGTGTTTCAAATGTAAAAATTACTTTAATTCATATTCTTATGGATGTAAACTATTATGTATATATTAAGTTCTTTTTTAAGAGCTTCTGAATGAGTAATAAACCCCACAATTTGTTCTGTCTGTCTATCTATCTATCTATCTATCTATCTATCTATCTATCTATCTATCTATCTATCTATCTATCTATCTATCTATCTATCTATCTATCTATCTATCTATCTATCTATAGCCAGTAAGAGAGGAGAATCATTGTGTTTGCAGCCCAGATAAAGTCAGCAAGAGAATATCTGTATTATACTGAGAGTAATGTAGAGCTGCACAGACCAGTTAGAATACCAGCCTGGCTGTGGCAGCTCAGAGTTCATCGAGTGTTTAATAAACCCCCTTCCTGGTGTGGCAGTGATATTTGTGCAGCCGTATTTTCTAGCTCATGGTAGGTTAGCAGATTTCTGAGATAATATAGGGAAATCTACTTAAACTGTTCTATGTATGGAATTGCCACTTTTTGCAAAGACCTTGCAATGTCCTTTAGGCATCACAAGGAGGATTAACATACATTCCAGCATTCTTACAACTGAATTTCAACCATGTGTTTAAAATTAGTGTAGTGTCCTCTCTTAAAGACAGTTTAGCTGTCCAAGCCCAGGACAACTGCTACAGACTCTGTGACCCTGATCCTCCAGACTTTGTTGTTGAAGATTTCTTCTCATGTCTCTATTTTCTCCTCATGAGATTTGTAGTTCTTCTATATGTACAACTTTGCTGTAAGATTGTCGATATAATTTATAAGTTGAAGAATTGATATTCATAGTATTCCAGTTTGTATTTTCCTGATTTTTTTTTTTCCTATGGAAGCACAAACTTACCTTTAGTAAAAATATGCTACTTATAATAGAAGCCATGAAAGTAGTCCAAGGACATGGAAGATCTCTGTGGTCAATGAGACTTGTTAGTTTGAGCCAAGGAATGCTGTTCCATGTAATAATATGTATTTCTGGGGGACAACTCATTGTTTATCCATTCAAAGATTTCCCTAGAGTCACACATTTTTAGGACTTTGGACTCCAGATTCATAATGTTACAATTTCCTCTTCTTTAAGATCTCCACTTCCACTGACAAGTAAGCATGGTCCTCTTTCTACTATATTAGTTTTCACATTAACAAATCACTAAATGTTCTCAGATATTTTAAGTTTGTGCAGAAACTTAAGGCCATCTTCAGAATTGTTTCTTATTCAAACTGTGTCCGAAAGATGTCTGTGCTACAATGTAAAGTATGTTGTCCCATCATATTTTGATTTCCACCATTCTTTTCATCCAGAAAACACCATTTCTGTTTTCTGGAGCAGTCTCTTGGCCCTCAAAACAACAGATCAAACTTTCTGAAACTCATTGCTCAGGGTGGGTTTTAGTTTGTGATATGAACCCATCGTCTGAGCTCGTGTTAATCTTCCAGAACCCAGAGGTGACCTGAATTTGTAAAATTTTTGTTTTTTGCTGATGGTTACAAAGACAGAACTGTGATGTACTCTCCACGTGCTGGTAGCTTTATCTTTCTTTACTAAGTTTTTGTATTTTGAAATTACTTTAGGTGAATTTTTTCTAAACATAGTTTAAAATGAACTGTCGCACTGTATAAAGTGTGAACTTGGGCAGAGAAAAGCTGCTTAGCTGCTTGTCCTTATCTCTGTAAGAGAAATCAAGGCTTTTGCATTGCTATTAAGCATAATGTATTAGAGGAAGTCTTCCTTTATGTTGGTTTTGAGTTAGCAATAATGAGAAACAGCTAACTTTTTGAGGTTCAGTAATGTATTGCATTTTGTACTTGTCTTCACTGTGACAAACTTCTGGAGAATTAAATCAGTTTTCATTCCTACTGAGTAAAGTAAGAGAATAACTTTTAAGTTACCATGGGAGCTAGTGCACTTAATCTAACTAGAGAAGGTAGGCATGTTGCAACTTTTTAAAATTCTGTATCTGGGCTTTTAAATGCCGAAGAGCAGATGACAGGCAAATGGGAGCTAAGTCAAGCAGATTTCTACAGCAGTTATAAGCAACTGTCTTGTAAGAAAAGTTTTGGGTTTACCTAGTTTGTAGGACCATTTGTAGGTAATAGTATTAAATTCTACTGTAATATGCTTTTAAATAAATATAATGAATTTTTCTCCTTGTATGTGTAAAAGTTCTTAGAAGTCTTTATAAATTGAAGGTGCTGAATTTTGCTTACCTGGGGGCCAAATGACTATCACTTCAGGAATTGCATGTGCTTTAATAAGACAGTTAAACAACCACTTCCCTTGAGTACACAGCTTCAACCCACAAAAGTCTTATCTCAGTTGCTAAGTACTGCTGTGGCTTGTTCTGACTAGGGTCTAGTGCCTTGTTAAGAACTGTGGTGGGTTCATTCAGAGCTTCCAGAGTAACTTTCTAGCAAAGGGAAGACAAGATTGCTGAGGAATAAAAGGAGAATGTCTTATTACAGTGATAGTCTGATTACAAACTTGATCACAATGCTTATTGTAGTTAAATTAATCTTCTTAATGCAGATGTGCCTGTAAAAATAAATTAAAATATTTAGGTTATTAATCATATGCAATTCTGGAGAAAAGTGAAGATTATGGTAGAGATTTTTCCCTTGAATTGTGTTGTTAACAGTCTGTGGTCAGACAGTATTAAAACTGTGGCTAAAACAGACATGTTTCAGTGAGACACTGGCCAATTGTAAAGTTTAAAGTCGTTTCTATATGAAGGCAGGCAAGCATTTAATCCATTCCCTATCAACCAGAGGATCTTACATGCTGTGAGCAGTGCTTAGTCACATGTTTCTGAATGGCTATCTGTTTGCTTTGACCTTACATAGAGCAACAGAAAACAGATGTCTTATCATTTTGCCAAATTTCTTGCTTGCAATTTAGGAATGATTCCACATGCACAGGGAGGTTTTTGCTAATTTCTTTCAGATGATGGTGGAGCACTTTACATTATGTAGGACTGGATTCCCGATCACCTCTTTCTACAGAAATAAATCTTAATAGTTGATCATTCCCATCACTTCTACAAGAAATGCAGTATCTTACAGCCAGCTTACTATGTTAGTGCTGAAAATGTTCTTAAGGCGAAAGGAGTGCCTTATGCTGCAAGAGTACTGTTCTGCACCTTTGTATTATTATGTTCTGCTAGAAAACTTCTGGAGATGCAACTGAAGGTGTTTGGTGAGAAAACACTGATAGAAACCTGATGACTTACATTGTTGAAAACAAGATGTCCTAGTTTTCTCAGGAATACAGATACTTAGTGGCCCACAAATTGCCTGATGCTGCCTATAATCTGAAAATATTTAGCAATTTTGGTGTCTTTCAGGACCTGATGACAGTACTGTTAACTGAGCAGAACCCTGCCTGAGAGAGGAAGACTCAAATTAAGCAGTTTTCATAAATTGTGTAGAATTTATATGTATGTATATGTATGTTCAGTGGTTTATATTTTAGTGGTGTCTTTCTGGCCCAAAGTAGGAAATTTTTCACTGACTTTAATAAATACTTTTGATAATTCCTACGAAATAATGCAAATAGTTTAAAGAGATTTAATATTTCTAAGGTGAAAGAGGCTTAACAATTCCATGGATTCTAAGCACAGGAAAAACCACTTACCTTTAAGGCAATGAGAATGATTACAGTGTATAAGCTGAGTTATGTTGGAAGGTATTTTTGCCAGTTTCACTGTTTTTGCTTAATTCCAGAAGAGGAATTAAAAACTCAGATATCAAAGGAATTATTTTCCTCTTCTGAAACAGAATTGTAATAACCATGTGAATTAAGCTATGGTAAAACAGGTTTCACTAAGGAAGGAAGTCACAGAACTTAATATATTAAATTCCTGCTTGCCAGACAGACAGAGGGGTGGCTTAAAAAGTTTGTCTCTCTCCTAACTTCCTGAATTTTTAACTGTTAACCATTTTCCATGCCAAAATCTTGTATAAAAGCAAACATCTGTTTGTGCAGTGCTTTTTGTGTAAGATAACATAAAGACAGATGGGGAGTCCTACGTGTGGTTGCTATTTGAAAGTCAGCTTGGAAAGCCAGCATGTTCTGAGGGGAAGGAAATCACTTGCATCTTCCAAAATGTACCATGATAGCTGTTTCAAGGTTTAACAGTCTTGTGGACATGACAGAAGCTACATGGTGAAAGAAGTTATTAACAGGAGGAGATGAGGTGTTTTGCATATCAAATTTTTATGTTGCCAAACTGTATAAAATTCCAAATACACTCTTAGAAAGAGTTCAGTCTTGGTTTGCATCTAACCCCCAGCAGTAGTTGGGGTTGTAAATGAGTGTTTTAAATGAACCTTTCTGAGAACAAATGGCAGTCTCTTTTCTTTCCCTGCAAAGCCAAGAAGTTAATTAAATTAACCTCTCCTGACCTAGTTGAACTTGATGGTCTTTATGGATCTCTTCCTACTTGAGATATTCTGTGATTCTGTCCTTGTACCTGAACTACTGCTGCCCCCCGGGGTGACCATGAGTTTGCACCTGCAGTGCAGATACCACCCTGGTGCACTGTGGAACGTGTTTGTTGGCATTTCAACTATTTTGCTCTGGAAGAAATACAGATGGAAGACATTTCGGCTTGTATTCCAGGATTTCAGTGAGACATGCTCATCTGTTGGCAGCTTTTTTGCTTTTCCTCTCCTTCCCGTGCCTTCGACCTTTACCAGTTCTAGCTATGGATATGTGTAGAAGTGTCTTCAAACTCTGCTTTGTCCAGTGTGGTCTATATGTTCCATCCAAAGGTCAAAAGCAGAAATAACTGAATACCTGGTTGTATTTAGACTATAATAGATTCTGACATGGAGAAATGGTCAGGAGAGCAGAAGTAAGTCCTTTCCAGCCAGCCATTCAGCATCTACCTGAGAAAAAGACCATAGGTAATAATGCAGTATGCAGATTTTCATGGGTCTCAAGTAAAATTTTTCCATCACAAAATGCTTTCTGTTCAGAGAAAGCAATTTCCTTAGAACAACTCCCTCAGTTGCACTTCTTTTTTTCTCTCAGTTCCTAAGGGATTTGCTATGTGGGTTAGTGGTGAAGTTGCTAATATTCTTTCAAAGTGGAGCATTGCCTTCTGTAACAACAGTGTTACATGATTTTATGCCATGAAGTTTTCTCTGGTAGGTGGATAAGTACAAGAATTTGATGTACCAGTGTGTACACTGAATCACAGTAGGTCCTTGTGCCTTTTTTGACAAGGAAAGCTCATGACCTCTCATCCCAAATACAGTGCCAGTTCCAGTGAAGTCTGGTAACCCCTAGGTTCCAGGAGGAGCCTGAGAGAAAGGGAGTGTGCTCTACCCAGCTACCTGAACAGGTTTCTCTGACATTCTGCACTTTACTGAATTTCTTTCTCTATTGGTTATTTCTGAATGTAAGCTTTTTTTGTGTGTGTGTATTACGCTTTTATTAGTGTGAACAAAATGGGGCCTTTTTATCTTTCCAAGTGTTAGAACTATCTAATGAGAACATTTTTATAATATACTTAATAGTTTCTGTAACTGTACAATAAAAACATAAGCAAACTAGATGAAACTATGTAAAAGGTCTGACTTTCCTGCTTATATACTGTCTTAAGTTTTTTAAAGAAGTTTTAGGATATTTTCATGCAATATAGTTTACAGTTTATGATATGTGAAAAATGGAAAATTTTTCTTTTCAAATACAATTTGGAGTTTCAGGAAATCATGTGTAGCTACAAATGCAATTTTGTAATGCTCATGACTGAAACCTTCTATAAAGCTTTTGCTAATAGAACTCATTAAAGAAGGAAGTTAAGCCTACATATCTCAAGGTGCAAAACAGAATTGCCTAATACAGTGTAAGTAGCAAACTAGTTCTAAAAATGTGAAAGCTGTTTTTCATTTTGCATTCCCGCCTGAGGAAATCTGAACTGAATGTCAAGATGTAACTAGTGTAATGTAGGTTTTCCCTCATGGTTGTACAATGTCCAGCAATTAATATTAACGTCAGCTCTGGCCTCTGAGTGAATCCATTTTCTTGTCTTTGCTGATTTTTCTAATATGAAAAAAAGGTCAGGTATCTTAAGATAATTTGAATTCCAAATTTGTCTGTGTACTGTATAGATTTAGTATTATTTTGGGAGGGGGAAGTTTCCACTAGATAACAAAAGGAAAATCATACACAGTAGTCAAATGCTGTTTGTAATAGACTGTAAAGGGGCTTGTGAGGGCAATACTCTGGAGTAGGAAAAGTTTGTGTCATAAGTGTGTGGGATTTTGGTGTGGCTAGGAATTACAGTCATACCAGTGGCATGGGCATGCACTTCAGGAGGATGTAATGGGAGGGCTTTTCTTTCTTATGGATCCTCTGATGATCAAATTTCTTAAAAAACCCTTACAGAAAACTTAAAAACATTAACCCTTTCAAACTGAATTTGAAACTTGGGGTAAAAGAGTTTGTAAGCATAGAGTTTGCTTCCCCATTTTTGATTTTCATTACTTTTTGCAACAGGATAATTAATTTCTGTGCCTAAAAGTTGCAATCTCCCCCACAGCCCCAACACCTTTTTTTTTTTTTTCCCCCCCTGTCCTAGGGAAAACTAACCCAAACTGGGAGGTGATATCCAAGATAGCAAGATAATAAATTATGCAATATGCTTCTAAGGGTACTGAGATAATGTAAGGGCAGCCTAAGGATGGATTGATATCACCATCCATATATTGTAATCACTTTAACAATTGCTTTAATTCCAGTAGGCAAGAGTTGTGGGTTTGTTTCTGGCTTTTGGTTTGATTCAAACTTCCTGCATGTCATTTAACCCTGTTGTACAAAACGGAAATATATTGATGACTATGCCAACAAACGCGTTAGGACCAACAAATATGTTAGGACAAGAGACAAGGTGCAGAAACTGATGCACAGGAAGTTCCACCTGCATACAGGGAAGAACTTCTCTACTGTGCTGGTGACCATGCACTGGAACAAGTAACCCAGAGAGGTTGTGGAGTCTTCATCATGAAGATAGCCAAGAACCATCTGGACACAATCCTGTGCAATGTGCTCTAGGATGACCCTGCCTGAACATAGAAGTTGGACCAGACGTGGTCCCTTCCAACTCTACCCTTTCTGTGATTCTACAAAAGTCATATCAAAAGAGTTGAACTGAATGTTTGCCTCCTGCAGGGACTTAGATCCATACAGGAAGCCACGATGATTACGAGGTTTTGCAGAACTTTAAGGGCTAAGTCATAGAGATCTGTGTGGATTAAGAATGTATTTCAGCACAGAGCATGGCCAGTGATTACCAGTATGAGAGAGATATTCCCTAACCACAACTAGGAAGTCTGTAGACAAATACTGGAAATTTACAATTTCAACAAAAATGTTTCTTTGAGATGACATTTCATGGTACATACATCACACAAAGTAGATAGCCTAAGGTCAGGGAAATGGCAAAGATGTGATTACATTTTTCTCTTCCCTAATTGCTCATCTCCTGGCTGCCCTCCTCTCTCATTTAGTCTGTTTCTAGAGAGAGTCTTTGAAAGACTTGTATATTATCTGAATGCATAATGTAAAAGTTTGTGAAAACTCAATAATGTTGATGTGTAGGAAAGACAAGTTTCCACTGTATCATCCTATTCTTATGGAAGTATTTTGGCAACATACATACTCTTAAATGCACTGTCTCATTTTTTATCTCATATTATTTTCACATTGTCATTCTGGTATTTTCTCTTTATTTACATCTGGCGTTTTTATATCTTTCTACCACTCTTGCATTTCCTTGTTTGCTAATTTCTTTCCTCTGTCTTATTTTTACTTTTTTTTTCCTTCACAAAAATCTGAAACATGAAGTTGTAACATGTACTATAAACTGGTCAATTATTCACCTTTATCTCCACTTTAAAATGTCATTGTCGGCAGTAATAGGAGGAGGGAAACTTTGTCAGGAATGCTGCATGCAGTGACACAAAATGGAAATCACTGATACTAGGGAAGAGCAGCCTTTAGAAAGGGGCCTGAAAGGTAAAAGTCTGCACCAGAAGTTACATGTAATTGTGGTAGTTTATTTTGTATTCAGAATGTCAATGGTAACAAAAATAACAATTGTTTTTAATTCTCCTTCAGCAACAAGAACAAGACCCAACTAATTTATACATTTCCAATTTGCCACTCTCAATGGATGAGCAGGAGCTTGAGAATATGCTGAAACCATTTGGGCAGGTTATCTCTACGAGGATACTGCGGGACTCGAGCGGGACAAGCCGTGGTGTTGGTTTTGCAAGGTACATCAGTGGTGTTAGCCATGTGGCAGCCTGTTTCCTTTTTGTAACTGAGAAGGCAAGAATATGTGGAAAAGGCAGAAATTACTGAAATTGTTGAAGTTTTTAATGAGAAGGGAGATGTAGGTGGAGATACCCAGCAGGGTTTTGTTAATTCTTCCTTTGGTAAAGCAGATATAGCTGTGTCTCATCTTGTTTAGATCGCTGTATCTGAATCTATTGCTCTTACTGAACAACTGTCTAGAATAAGGGTTTGCTCTAAACTGCTTCCTCAACTTCTCTGTACTTCTCCTTTCTCCTCTATCCCAGAACCAGTAAGCAGGAGTTATGCAATGCTTCACAGAGACTTCTCCTGTGGCTTTTCTGGCTTTTGAAGTTTGAATCCAAGACAGGAGACCATAAGGAAGAACCCCTTCTTCCCCACCCCCTGCTTTTTATTTTCTTTCTTTTCCTTCATTAGTTCCTTGGAGAAAATTAACTCATCATTGCCCTTTGAACATCAGCCCTTTGAATTTTCAGACTCATTAACATGATGTCAACTGGGAAAGAAAATATTTTTATTCACTTATAGTAATCTCATCTTAAAATATTTGACTGCTTGGTCAAATATCTCACCCAAATTGACACGCAAGTATTTTCCATAAATTAGTAGATAACCTTCCTAATATTCTGTCCATTTAAGTCTACTTTTTCCCTAGTCAATTCAGTTATTTTTTCTGTGATCTCTTCATCAAAACCTTTTCTGTGCCTTTCTAATACTTTTCAATTTATCACTAAGGCCTGCTTTAAGCCTAGTATGACAATCATAATTCAGAAGCTTTAAATTGAAGATTTCTATCATCAAAAATAGGGACATAATATGAGCAAAGATTTGGGATTCTCAAAATATGTTGTAAAATCTCTGTGAAGTCTCACTCCGGTAATTTGGATGTTGAGCCAATATTACAATAGCTCTGTATTTGAGCAAATAGCAGAATCTAAAATAAGAGCACAGAAAAGGACTGAACAAATTATAACTCCCGATGAAGCCAAAACTTTTAGGAATTAGTTTTCCTGTGAGTAGCTGTGGGTATTTCACAGCACTGTGATTTTGATGTTTCTTTTTAAAAAATCTCTTTCCCCCAGCCCCGTGCAGCCCCACTTTATTTACTCATCAGGCTGTCCAGTTTCAAGAAGTTACAATAAGGGAACAAAATAAGTTAATATTCAGTACCTAAGAATGGAAGACCAGAAAGTTTGGGTTTTACCAAGTTTTCTTTCTGTCTCCTTTAAATAAATCAACAAGTATTTGTAATATTTTTTATGTAAAATTAATTGGGCATTTTTATTTCATTCATACACTTGTATTTTATATGTAGCTTTCACTTTTTATTGCTATGAACAGTAGAATCCAGTAACACCAAAGCTAAAATTTAGTAGACATTTTGAATACATTCATTCTCTTCTCCTTGTTTACCAGCTCTACCTGAATCAGTGGTATGGTAGGAAAATACATTTTTCTTCTAATATACCTGAATTTTTTTTAGAATCATATGCAAAAGTCCAAAAGACTTTTTTCTTCTACTGGAACATTTTTTAATAAATATTAATTAAAGTTAAAATTGTCCAAGAAACTTGTAGACATTAAATATAGATTTTAATTTCTTGCCTTTGGGAGAATTTTATTAGGTTAATAAGGCATAATGTATTTTATCAAGTCCAGACTTGAGTCTGAAACGAAATTATATTGTTTGTTTTATGTGAGACAAAAAAAAATTAGATTTCTTTGATCCAGCAATCCAAAACTTCTGAAAAGTGTCTAAAAGATACTTTCTGAATAATGAGGAAAACTTCTTGTTCAGTCTTTCATTTCGGTTGTTGTCTATTTGATTGCATTTTGTCAGCCTCTGCAGAAAGGCTATCAGAATTAACAAGATGCCAAAACTTAGTAATTTTTAGTCCTGCTTCTTTGCTGCTAAGGCCATTTGTGGATATGAATTACAAAACTTAATGAACAAGTAAAAAGAAATTATCTGTTCAGCATTACCAAACATCATCTTGCAGACAGCTGCAAAATATATTCTTCCTTTAAAATAAATTTTGTTTTACTCACACATCTCCATCACCCATTGCAACGTAGTCCAAGCTGGCAGCTGGGACAGACACATCTACATTGCAATGTGAGGATGTAGCATCAGCCTCCAGAACCACTCCCAGACTGGCAGTAGCTCACCAGTAGTCTGCCCCAGCTATTAAGTCGAGATTTGATAGCATAAGTGCACAAACCTGTTCAAGATTTTGGATACATTCTCGGTAGCTATCACAGCTATTCTGCTGTTGCTTCCTGTTTTGAAGGTAACTTGGAGACAATTAAGAAGGAGCCAGGTACATCATTTAATTGAGATGATGTGTATGAGGTAAAAGCTGCAAAGTCAGTTTAGGTCATTCAATCAGGCATGTTTATATTAATTTATCTTAAAATGTAGTGCTACTTCAGAATCCTGTATTAAGAATGTTGTTAACCTTTGTTGTGTGCATCATGGACACCAGGGGTTCAGTTATGAGTGACAGTCTTTCTACTTTCAAGACAGCAAAGGTACTTTATACTGTAGCTGTCCAGTCTGCCTAATTTCTAAGTTAATAAGAGTATAGTATTTTCACTTTTGCACTGACTTTGATCTCAGAATACATAAAATGTTAATGAGTTTAATTTTACCTTTCCAAAGTTATTTGTACTTAGAAAACATCTTGTCTATTGCTCACACATGCAAAAGCAAGCCACAACACTGAAGCATGAAAAAGCAAGAATTATACTTTGAGAAAAAGCAAGGAATATACTTTAAGAAAAATCACAAACATGGGAATCTGGTTGAGTGCTTAATTTATGTAAATTATTCTTTATTTTCTTAGGATGGAGTCAACAGAAAAATGTGAAGCAGTGATTGCTCATTTTAATGGAAAATTCATAAAGACACCAGCAGGAGTTTCTGGTATGTTGCATATATTTCTAACAAGATGTATGAATGGGTTATTGCTTACATGCTCGAAGCTTGTTACACTGATTGTTGTATCTGGCTTCTCATTTAGAGGCAGGCTTATTAAAATTAAACTGTGTCTTGTTGGATGACTGTAGTACTGGCTTGCTTGGAACACAGTATATCACTTTTCTATTGTAAACCTTTTCTAGGAATCTATTAGTGTTCTCTCCTAGCAGAGGAACAAGCAGCTAAAATGCCTTAAGCTAGCTATGCACAAATTTGCATCCCACATAATCCCAGTTGAAGTCAGAAAACAGATACGTGTATCAGAACAGAATCTGGCTGTCCATGTACAGGGATTTTTTCAGAGGCAAAAGATGGTCTACTTTTGTCATCTGTTGATGGTTTTCAAAAATATGTTTAATCAGAAAAAAAAGGAATCGGCAGCAGTGCCTGGAGCTGTCTTTCACTGGGGAGCTGCAACTCTCAAGTCAGTGTAGGTTTTGAGTTTCTTCAGGAAGCGGGGAGGAGGTCAACGTAGAATGATGCATCTAGAAATACTGTGCAAAGCAAAATTCAGGAAAAGCTACGTTTTAGTACAGTTTTTTTGTCACACCAAGTTCCTCATCAGTTTGTCTGCTTTGTCAGCACTGTTCTAAGAGACAAAATATATATTCCATAAACACTGAAAAATGAGGAAAGGAAATTCAGAGATGCAGAGTAAAATAGAAAGTAAAGAGGACAAGAAAGAAGGAAAGAATACATGCCTGACATTCCGGGCAGCTTTCAGTAACCATTTTGTTGAGAATCTCAAGTGGGAATTTTACAAATTACACTGTTGATGTGGTTTTGAAGTTGCCTTTATCCTGCTGGTGAAATGTTCTCTGCAGCCAGACCCTGTCACCGAGGAGGAGGAGGAAGGTAGCCCTCGGCTGACAGACAAGAATGCAGCTTGTTAAGTAAAACTACATACATACCTTATCCCTGAAAGATTGCTCCGGTTCGAGGCAGTCTGTGCTACAGTATGGATGGAAAGTACTGCAGAGCACAGGAAACCACTCCCTTTGGCAACTCTAACCTAAGGCAGGATTTTGACTTCCCTGACTGCGTTTTTTGCAGACCCTTTGCATTGGGATTAATTGCTTATATTATTTAGTTAAAACTTTGTTACAAAGTTTTGTTACATTTAAACACTCTGTTACCTTTTTCATTACTTTAGTTGCATTTGTTATTGTATGTTTAATTAAAATGTTACAGCCCCAATGTATAAACAGTAAGGACGGTAAAAAAAAAAAAAAAAAAACAACACAAAAAAAACCAACAACAAAACAAAAAAACACCAAAAAAACCCCAAAAAACACCAAAAAACCCCACAAAAAACACAAAAGCCCCAAACGAACAGAGCTTACTATTAGTGTGTTTTAGTTTGTTAATTTTTATTTTCACTTGCATTTTCCTCTTCTCAATGAATGAGCCATCAAGTGTGTCATTCCTAATCATGTTCTGTCTCTGGTGAGTCATTGCTGAAGCTGGAGTTGCACCTTTATGTGATTGGATTCAACCAGGTAGAAATGAAATGTTGCTGCACAGAATTGTAGGAACGATTTTTGGAGTGTGGAGAAAGCATTTATGAGAAAAATGCTCTTAATTAGGGACAAGAAATTTGCACAGAACTGGCCATTGTCTGAAGGTGGAAACTAAGGAGGAGTCCCTAGATGTAATCCACCTCATAAGACTGTAACTTCTAATGCTTACTTGGCAGTGTAGTTACCTGAGCCCCCTGTCTAGAATAGAACAAGAAACACACACCTCCAGAGAGGGGTGATATCATTGCTGTCAGTTATCTACAAAGAGTGTCTAGCTAACTAAATGTCTGAAAGTCAGCTAAGTGAGATGCCTCACCTTTCGTGATACTGAAAAAAGAGACAAATAATTAGGTGTATGAGGGAGTCATGAGAATCTTGTTTTTCAAAGACCCTCAATTTTCTTGCATGAAGTTTCATTGCTCCTTGCAAAGGTTTTTATGGAGTTCAGATTCTTCCTGGAGTTCTTTACCGCACCACAAGCACATGTCCAATAATGCAGTCTTACTAGAGAATTCACCTTGTGCATAATAATATGCTGCAGTCTGCCAAAAAATAGGGCAATTGTGATCCTGGACTACCTGCACTGAGAAAAGTGGATATAGTAGGAAGCCTCTTGGACAAGCAAAGGTTAGAAAGAGGTTTTCAAATAAATTAGCATCTTCTGGGGTTATAGAGGAACAGTTCAAAGACATGCAAAATAGAATTGTAGAACTGGAACTATGTTTAAGTTAAAATATTGTGTCCTAGAAACTTGATTAAAATCAGCAAAGGGTGCTGGCTCTAAAAACACTGTTATCAGGATGAAGAAGGTAGGAGAGATGGGCCTGTAGTGAAATAGGTGTGGGAGGAAGAACGTCTGTTCAACAAAAACATGCTTTCATAATGCAGCTTTGTTATTTTAACTAAGTTTGTGTTTAAATGGAAGAATGGGTTAAACAGTTATATGAAGCGTAGGTGAAACCTCCTCTGGAGCATGAGAAGACAGAACAGAAAAACCTTTAAGAATCCGAGAAGGCCAAAGATAACACAGCGTGGTCACAAAAGTGTTGACTCTGTTGTTGAGTGAGTGAGTGGGAATTGAAGATACTGAGCAAGCTAAACCCAGATGTAAAAGGCTATTCAGGCTTCATTTAGATTAATGAAATATATTCAATATTTAGTGTGTCCTTGTTTGTCTTCAGTAAAGAAGAAAGGTTCACTCAGAGAGTAATTTGAAATACACTTCAAGTTGGTATGATCCTAAAACTCCTAGGAGTGATGTACTAGTTTCAATGGTGGTTTGTGCTTTTTTTATGTAGGTTGTTGTAATCGTTGATTGTGTTTTATGGACTATGATTTCCTCTCCATTTCTCTCAGAACTTTAATTTTTTTACTTAATCTTAATCTTTTCAAATGATTGTTTATTACATGATTACCATAATCTTGAAGTAACTTTTGCGTTTAGTTCTACTTTTCTACTGAAAGAACTTTTTCCCCCCCACCAGTGAATACTGTGATATTTAAAGCTTTTCTGTTCTCTTGTAAAATGTAGCACGTAGCTGGGTAATGACACATGAGAATAACTATATAAATGATTCTGTAAAGCAGTTGTGCTGTAGAATACATAATGTATGTAAGTCTGAGTGTATTTGTATCATTTAAAATGAAAGATACAGAAGTTGAAAAGTCATGAAAGTTTTTATGCCTGTTCTGAAGGCTTTAGAGCCTATTTCTTTATATTTAACATTTCTTTTAATACTTCTACTGAAAAAGAATTTAGGTGATTTTTTTTTTTAAAATGAGTATAAGGTAGGGAGCATTTTTTTCTGAGTGGCTGATACCATTTTTGTTTCAGGAATGGCTGCTTATGTTATGATCATGGGTTATCCATGACCCACCCCTCTCTTCCCACTTACAATAACGGTACTGGTCACTCAGATTCTTTTTTAGGAAAGAAATTGAGAGTGTGAGTGGCCCTGCTCCTGCTTGTACTCGTGACTAGATTAGGAAGAAGTCCACCAGGTATGATAGACACTACTGTTTGAAAGTATTATGATTTTGGATATCTTTCTAGTGCAGGGGAGGAGTGCAAATGAAGCCTTGAAGTAGCTGTCTTCTGTCAGCCATTTTCAAGTGTTTTCTATTTGCTTGCCTTTACAAATTATCCATCACTGAAGAGCTCTGTATAATGAATTTAAGTCAGTTGACCATAAGTTCACATTTCTTAGTTATCTGTCATAGATGCTTTAGAAATAATCCATTAACCACATCTTGAAAACTGCTACTAAAGAGTAGCAAGAGCTCAGGGTGCAGGTGTTATTCCTAATTGTCACACTGAAGGCAGAGGAACCAAAACTTCTTTCATTAGATCAAAACCCTGCAATTACCTCACAAAGGCTGCGGGTTTTATCCCTGTTTGGGCCATTCACTTAGAGTTGGATTTGATGACTTTTGTGGGCCCCTTCCAACTCAGAGTATGTTGTGAAATCTCTGAATCAGAAGCTTTTACTGCTTTAAGTTCCACAACTTGCAATTGCTGCTTAGTAAAAAGCAACACAAGAACAGAAGAGAAAAACACTTCTCAAAACTACTCAAAATATACTTCTGTGACAAATTAGTAAGCATTGTATAAATTATTAAAACAGTGGAATCCTGAGCATTGTATTTAAGTGCAGACTAGGACAGTGAAGAGTATATCCTTAATTTCTCTTTAAAGATTTGAAGTGACCCTGGTCTTGGATTGTATAACTTCTTCTTTGGTTCCCACAGCCTTCGGCAAAAGTTTCTAGCTGTGCAGGCTTGCTATATCTGTAAAGTGATGTTTTAATGTCAGAATTCATTAAGTCCCACATGCTTTGCACTAGAAAATAAGTAATGAAAGTTAATAAAAAATGCAGTTCAATTGAAAACTGACTAAGAGAATAGTGTTTTTCAAATTTTTTTTATTTTTTTCTAATTTGAAAGCAAGGTTTATTGAAAAGTTGATGAAATTAGCCATGTAAAATGAAGGCTATAAAACCAAGAACATCAGTTTTGTTCCTGCATTTGTAGTATCACCTGCTATATATTTTGATAAACACTGAAAAAAGAAAGACTGAATTCTAATGTACAGATGTCCATAAAGTGTGTACAATAAGGAAGAATTTGGTCTCTGGACTAATATTGCGTTCACATTTCTCTTCTGTAAAAGCATTAGCCCTAGAGGAGGGTGATATGGAGCAGGAGGAGATGGTCAGCCCTTTCCACACCCACATTTTAAGGCCCTGACCTGCTGTTAAACACAGGAAAGTTCATGATTACAGATCACCTCTGCAGCCCAACAGGCGTCCACAAACCATTGGGAGTGTTGGTTTTCATTACGTGTTGGAAAAGTGGGCATGTTAAATGTGGTGTTTTAGCTGCAAAAGCTTAAGTCCAGTGTAAGCCGTAGCCATTTACAACAGCTGTCTCTCAGCTCTGAATATTCACACGCTGTCTTTCAGTCTTGCACATGCAGACAAGTCACTGAATGATTAATAATCTGCTTCATCACTGGGCCTGCATTATTCCCAACAATTAAACAATAAAAATGGCTCTCCCTTCCTTCCTGGACTACAAAAAATTGCTTGACTGGTCTGTATGGTTTGTTGGGGTTTTGTATTTAACTATATATCCATTATATCCATGCTCTTATGTGCAAGAGAGGATATGTTGCATATTTGTGAAATTTATGACAAAAGGTAAGATGAAGAGGTAAACTTCAGGTTTAATTTTGGAGAGAGTAAGGACTATGCTCATTCTTTGGTGGGAGGGAGATTGTTCTTGGCTCCCATGAAGGTTTATCTCCTTCTCATGACCCTCTGTCCGATGACCATCAGTCACTGTATTGCTGAAGGAATGGATAAAAGTATTTGGGTCACATGTATGGAAAAGCAGCCAAAAATTGCAATTAGACATTCAATTGGAACAGTCCCTATTATCAGCATTCAGATTCTGAATCTGAATCAGGGAAGGCCAATGCTATAGAGCTTGTTCACAAGCTATGATAGCTCTGGTGCTATTAAATCAATGGCCTGCACTGATTTTTTTAATGTGAGTTGGAACATTCATGGCATTTGTCCAATTTCATGGGTACAGTGAGGACCAAGAGAAAGTGGAAGGTCAGAGAAACAAGGGTTCCCATGACAAGATCCATGTTCAGTAAGATGGAGCACTAACTTCTGATAAATCACAAATTAATATATTTTTAATGTGTTTGTTTTGTTTTGGTTTTTTTTTTTAATCATTGTTGCAGGTTTTGGATATTACATATGCAAAATTCAATACATGTGAATAATTCTTACTCCATTTTTTCTTCCTCTTTACATTAGTCAAGAGATTTTTCACAATGCACCGCAGAATATGTTTCATCATATAAAGTTCAGCTGTTTTCAGTTATCTGTTGACAAAGAATCAAATTTATTCTTGAAGTAGCTTTTTATGAACATTTTATTCAAGCAGTTGGACAAGTTTACTCTGATTTTTTTTTTTTAGATGATCTCTATGTTGAGAAAATAATGGGAAATATAAGCACAAATAATGCTTTCAGAAAACATTTTTACAATTCAGTGTATTTTTATTGCAAGCATAATGCAGCATTAAATAAAGCATTTACTACCTGGGAGTGGTATAATACAGAATCACAGGGCAAGAGACATTCAGATGCTTTCTGATGTCTTTCTAAGATGTTCTCATGCCAGTTTGTTTTAACTTCATCCGAAATTTTATAGTGTATATTTTTGAAGTTACATGTGCTCCTCCCAAACCTTGATTTTT
>VXAU01005247.1:895875-941904 GCA_013399695.1 Formicarius rufipectus
TTTAAGATACTCAACTTGGGGAAGGGCTTTTTTTCATTAAAGACAATTAACTTCAGTATTTGGATCTCCACTCTGTTTCTGATGATTTCTTTTTTCTTCACTGTGTAAAATATTCTCCTACTTTAGGGTTCTATTATTTGATTGTTCACGTACTCCACTGTCCATAGGTCTCCAATACTTTTTCCAGTGTCATTAGCCTAACCTTTCTCTTATTTATTTTATGATTATATCATTTTAATTACCATTCTCTTTAGGATAATACATTTTAAATTAATTTGATTGTCGTATTTAGTATTAGAGTCTGACTCTCTTAGACTTAAGTTATTTGACTGCTGTGTAAGGGCACACATGTAGGAGAGGTGCAGGTCTCTGACCTGTGTGGTCAGTGTTGGAGATGGGATAGGGAACCACACACCAGTTTTGCCTCCTAGTTCATCTTTTTTCTATAGAGAAGGGAGAAGTAGATTCAGAGCTAGCATTTTAGGTGTACTGTTCTCAGTCAGGGATGACTTGGCCATTAATGCTAATTTTGTGCCAGAGTTTTAAAAGTCAAGCTCTTTGCAAGGTTATGTGTCTCTGAGGTTTTCAATACGAATCATCCTCTGCAAATGCAGACAGGGTAAAGACACATCAGCACTGACTGTGGTTATAGTAATAGATTTTGTTGAAAATTTTTCTTGAGGTTGTTTTCTTGCAGGTGGCCTTCCCACCCCATGTGTTTACTCTGCATTTGGAAACTTGTACGTTTTCAGGTCCAGCCATGTCTCATGAAGATGTTTCCAAACACAGAATGACTGGAGGAGTGTCATGGTAAAGCTTAGACAGCTCATGTGTCAGGAATTACTGGCAGAGAACTGCTCATATCCAAGTCATACTAGTGTTTCCACCCTGTGATTAGGGAGGGTGTGGTGTGATGTAGCAGAGCTGTGCTTCAGCCCTAAGGTACTTGGTAACATGGAAGCTAGTAACAGGGAAAGAAAAAATACTGTGCAAACTTTTCTTTTTCATTCCTTCAATTCTGGCATTAAAAATTGAAGTCATAATCTGGATATTAGGCAAAATAACAATAACAACAAACAAACAAAAAATAAAGTATGGAATTGCCATTTCATGAAGTTATGCAAAAACCCCAAAAACACTCTTGAAGATTTTTCCAGTTGCACTGTGTGTTCTTTATAGAGCAGAGGTAAAATAGGAATGGGCAGTTGTGACATGTCTTCAGTGTAAGGTGGCAGGAGATAAAGGTGCCCACTCCACCCTGCCAGCTGGAGTAAGTGGAGGTACTGTGCCAGCTTTTCTGGCTATTCTGGATGAGCAGGGCACTTTAAGTTTTGGGATGTTACTGAAACCTCCAAGGGATGCGGAGAATATGTTATAGGCCTTTCGCCAGGTTTATTCTCCACCCTCCTTAGAGATACCTCCAGAGGCAAAGCTCAGAGTTCAGATGATAGTTCTTATTCAGCCCCAGACCAGCAGACATATACTCAAGATAGACAGGCTATGTTTCTTTCCAGCAGATTTTAGAGCAGTAGTTTAAAATCAAAAGTATAAGGCATTTCAGATGCTCTGTTTGTGTGTGGCACCTGTCTTCGTCCTGTGCAGAACAGTTGTTGATACTGTAGTATGAGTCTGTGTTATTTAACTGTTGTATTTGGAATACAGCTTAAAAACCATACCTCATTTGGAGAGCTGAAGACCTGTGTATGAATGCTACTTCAACTAATCTTTCTTCTCAGTTCCTGCAGAACCTTTATTGTGCAAGTTTGCTGATGGAGGACAGAAAAAGAGACAGAATCAAAATAAATACATACAGAATGGAAGAGCATGGCACAGAGAAGGCGAGGTGAGACTTGTAAGTCCTCCCTTCAAGCTTTAGTGTGGGTGTTGCAATAATGAATACTTATGAAAATGTTAGGCATTGAGACTTCTTGGCTTGGGTCTTTGGCATATTAAAAATGTGCAAGCAAGTCTCACCTGACAGTTTGCAACTCTATAAAAACTACTGAAGCATGTCTTTCTTCAGAGGAAAAAAGGCAAAATATGAAACACTGAATCATACTGTGTTAAAGTGAACAATAAAATGTCCTTCAACTTGGTCATATTATAAACTTCAGCCTTCTCATATTATAAAACTACCAGAAACATAACTTTATTTACATGTAGTAAATAATCCTTCGATCTATACAGCACTGAAATGTGCATTACTTTCACAAAATTAAAGTTGTATACCAATGCCATGCAGCCTTAATTTTTTTTAGTCAATAGTTGTTTTAATCTTTAATGTTCAAGATAATAGTTTCATAGACTTACTGTGGTTAGAAAGTCCAGACACCTCATTTATATTAGACAGAAAAATTCAAATGTGTCTTCAGGAAAACTGCATTCCCCATTCATATAGTTAATAGGTTGTAGGCAACACCCTAACATCATCATCTGCAAGCCCTGACTCTCAAACACATACACATTTTCTTAGCCAGGTATTTCACAGGTTGCATTTTCTTCCTCGTGATGGGAACATGGAAACTTGTATTCACAGTCAGTATCACTGGTTCTCTTCACTGAGTAATTACTTCTGTCAATTAACCTTTCCCTAAATTATGGTAATAAACTATTTCAAGACAATTTTTCAATTAAAAATAATGCAACTAAAGATAAATAATGTATGATCAAAATTAATTTTGTCAACTCTGTTTTTTCCACTTTATTTTAAAGGCTGGAATGACACTCACATATGATCCAACCACAGCTGCTTTACAAAATGGGTATGTTGAATAATGTCACACTAAGAAAAAAAAGGTTTCCATTATGAAAGATGCACAGAAATGTCATTTAATAAATATTTCTGCATTTTCTAGATTTTATCCATCACCCTACAGTATTACAGCAAACAGAATGATCACTCAAACATCTATTACGCCGTATATTGCTTCTCCAGTTTCCACATACCAGGTTTGTATTTAAAATTTAGTGGGTGAAATGGTTCCTTGGAGCTTATATCAGTTGTTACATCTGGTTTTATGAAATGTCCAATAATGCTTTATTTTAATTAAGTAACCTCTTCATGCTGTACCGCATGATAGTGACAGCCTTAAAACCTTATGGAGTGTGTGTTTCAGGAAGCACAGTGATTTAATGACATTCAGGGTGTCTTGCAAAACAGTCTCTAACTTTGCTGATGGCTGACGTATTGTAGCCACCTCTGCATTTCATGTATGGGTTTTCATTTTCTGTCAGGTTCTTTTAATGTCAACAATATATCTTTAAAGCAATTATTCTTTATTCAAACCCTTCTTTAATTAAAGTAATTTTCAAATATATTTTTTCATGCATTTTGAACTTTTCTCTGTTTTTTATCAGAAATCTCAGCAATAATGTTATATAGTTGTGCTAAGACAAGTACCAAAACTTGACATTAGAGAAGGAAATTTGAAAATGAGAGTTCAGAGTTGTAATTACTTTAGCATTCAAATTCAGTGTTTTTCAATTAGGAGTAAAATATTTAATGTCTTAGGACAGTGTTTCTAAACCATACATTACTTTATTTTGAACAATAAATTAAAACATAAATCATGGACACTTTTTGGTTTTAGAGTCCAGTCCAAAGCTTTCCGAAGAGGGGTTTTCATAGGTGCTGTCTTGAGTCCACATAGGGGATATTGATGAACAATTCAATATGCTGAGAAATTATATGGAACAGTTTTAGTACTTCAATATAAATCTCTTAGGAATGCTCAGGTTTAGGGCATCACACGTTTCAGTTTACAAACAACTTGCTTTTAATGCAGCTAGTCTCAGATGTATGCTCTGTAATTACTGCTTGAGATGTCAATTACCCCCTGGTATTCTAAATGATGAGCTATTTTGGCATTTTACTGTTTAACACATAGATGGAATAAACACCAGTGATTCAGGTCATAAATAACCAAAACTAATTAAATTTAGAAAATTCTTACCTCTCTATTTCAGAGGAGGGAGAAGAGGCTGTTTGCTTTTTAGAGAGAGTCATGCTGAGTTTTATCACTTACTGTGTGTAAGAATGAATATGGAGGGCTACATAGAGGGCATATAGAAGGCTAACAGAGGCACTGTGGGCCATTTCCTCAGTTTTGTCTTCTAGAATTTTCCATGTAGCCTTCCATTCCAGGTGAGGACAATAAGGAAGAATTGTCTAATATTAGTTTGGAGATCTAATGCCTTCTTGCATGAGCAAAGTGTTGTGTAGGAGTTAAAAGTATCCTCTGGTGCAAAGGGCAGCTGGATTATTTATATTAATTTCTGAGGTAACTTATGCAACACAATGATTGCTCTCAGCAGACGGTGCTGGTGCTATGTTTTTCAGTATATTGAATCATTCTGCTTGGTACAGCAAGACCTCAGAAACTGCAGTAAGTTCTTAGGCAGAAAAATATTCCAGTAAAATTAGCTGCTATTCCTTATTAAAATATAAATTATTTATCAATATAAGAGTCTCTGATATTCAGAATCTAAGTGAAAGTTGTGAGTTGGCATGGAAACATACTACTTAGGAATACAGTATTGTTTTCTGGGCTTATTGAGATAGGCAGACCACAATCCATTATGTTTCCAGAAATGTAGTTACCAGTATTTCAATATACATGGCATGCTTAAATTATTGTGGATGGAGTTATTAATACCATTATGTTTGAAGTGCCACAGTAATTGGAATTGAAAATTAAATTGAAGTATTCTGTATTGTGGAGGACGGATGTTCTTGGCCAGAAGAGTTTCACGATTTGAGTATTAGTCACATCTTCATTACTGATTACTCTCACTAAAACCTGCAGCAGTCTGTCTTCTACACAACAGGATGTATCACACGAGCAGGATTTATTTCTTTTTCTCTTTGAGGCATGGTATAGCCTGCTCCTAGGTTTATTCTTATTAAAGGTAAACAAATCTAATAAAGTTTTGGCTAGGCAGTTACTATCATAGTGTGAGTAGATTAGCCAAAGCTTTAGTCAGGCTGTACTAGTATTTTTGCCATTAAGATTTTGCCTGAGGAAAGGGAGTGTTCCAGTCTCTTCCATTCCATTTTTTGGACTCCTGCTTGCTCTTTTTCCTGACTGACTAAGAAAAAAAAATTGCTCTCATTTGAAAGTCAGTACCAAAAGGAGGCAAGAATTATTTCCATCTTCAAGAAAATACCTCACCTGAATTGTTTTCAAAACTGTGTGTCTACCTGTCCTGTTCACAGGACTCTGGGAATGAATGATAGAGGTGTTTAAAGGCCTTTAAGTGTCCAGCAGCAGTGGTGAGTCAGTTCTGCGTGTGCAGTGCAGGTCAGAATCCTGTCTTATCCTACAGCAGGTGGGAAGGAAACATTTTTGTTTTTACCTTTAATACTTCTTGCAATATATTTTTTTTCAAAAAGCTGATACAACTAGGTCTTTTTAACTAGAATAACAGTATAAACTATTAGTTTACCTTTTTAATTTACTGTGTTACACAAAGTTAGGCATGCCACCACGATGAAAGTGTTTGGGTGGCCACTGTTTTGCTTGTTGCAAAAGCAGAAATGCTCATCAGAACTTTCTCTTTCTGTGCTTTGGGTTTAAATACTGCAGTGTCTTGGAGAAGAACAGTTCTCCTAAGTCTTTTCCTTTTTCCTGGAACAAGAGTACAGCAGAATTCCTGATTTCTTCTTCACTTGTGAAAACATAGTATTTTAGATCATAGAAGGCAAATGATGTTATATCTTCTGATATCCTAATTACTTTTCCACAAAGGAATTTCCAAGACACATAGTGCCTCCTTTTTCAACATAGCAAAAATCTGTCAGTCATGTATTTGCATCTTTTCAGTGTACTTGATAAAGTTTCAGAAACCTGTGCTAAAGACATACTATATTGTTCTGCAAGGTGTATATGGTATATTGTCTCCAAATCTTGCCTCTGATTTACAAGTACAATGAATCCATTTTCCATAGAAATCGATGTTGTTCCACAGAGTGACTAATTGGATTAAAAAGTCAATGAATAAGGGAAGAGGGTCTGTTAACATGATTTATTAAATTATTACTGTATCTCAGAGTAGTCAGGAAAATAATTAATAAAATGAATAATGAGATCTCAATTTTGTTCTAGGTTCAGAGTCCCTCCTGGATGCAGCCTCAACCATATATAATGCAGCACCCAGTAAGTTTTTATTCTTCTCCATTGTTATGTTACTCATGGTATAAACACTTCACATACTTTCCACAGAAAGTAGGTCTTTCCTGCCCAGTTACTTTCAGTTTTGACAATTACATCATGATTAAATCATGGATCAAAATGAAAGGTGAAATAGAGATAGTAACCTGAATTGGGGCCTCTTATTATCGTGTTAAAAAAAACCAGGATATCATGGTGATGAGGACCATTGGAGTTACCAAGTGAGAAAGAGGAAACTTTGGTGTGTTTTTTTGTTTGTTTGTTTTTCTTTTGTGGTTGGTTTGGTTAGTCTGTTGTATTTTTACTTTAAAAAGCACTTTGCAGATATCAATGTTTTACATAGTGTTTACCTTTCAGGAGCTGAAATTGAAGACCAAATATTTTACAATTGGTCTACCATAGTTCAGACTGGATAATTTGTGAAAGACAGATGGATGTACTGATATAAATGGCATTATGGGTGCTTGCTTGAGAAAACCTGCATAGCCTGTTCTGGCTTTGCCACTCATGAGTAATGCAAGTCTCCCTACACTTTTGGCTGTGGCGTCTGTACCAGACTGTCAGGCATTCTAATCTGTACTGTCCCATGATATTTTACTTCTTGGCTATGTCATTTGTCAATCAAGTGCCAGTATATCTGAGACTTACAAAGTTTCTTGAGACGAGCATTACTAATAATAACAGATACTTTAATATATGCTCTCCTGTAGTTAACAGACACAGCTGTTTCTAGATATAGAAAGGATATTGTCTTGACTTTAATTAACCTCTCCGTGCAGATTATAGAATGTAAATCTACTTGGCAGAACATTTTCTTCTTGGGCTTGCAGAGAAGGTGATGCTTAACCAGAACACCCTCTCATACACTTAATTGTGGTATTTGTGGTTTTCTGATATTTAATACACACACACCCCCACCAGATTTTAACTTCCCTATCAACACAAATTTTCATTTAAAAAAAATAAATCTTTAAGATCTTACTGTGCAAGACACAAGTTGATATGTTTTAATGCTATAAGGTATATTAGTTTCACAGGTACACAAGATGAGATTTCACAGTTGAAAATAAAGATTTAGATTCTTGACTGATGTTCAGTTTTGGCCTGTGCAGAAACGGGTGCTGTCTTGTTCATTTGCTTTTTGGAGAAGCCTGCAGTCTGCAGACAGGAAATTCTTTCAGTGTTTGATGTGTCTGTGACTCATTTCATCTACACTGATCACATGGTTGTTTTTCCAACTGCATTCTATACTTCTTTTATTTTCTTTTTGGTTTTTTTTACTGTAAAGATTAGTTATTAATTCAAATTAGTGGCATTCAAAACGTTGCAATTATTTCTGTTAGTTTTGAGCCTCCATCAATTTGAATCAAGACCTTCTGCAAGCTTAAGTTAGACAAAATATTTGGAAATGTGTTTTTGTGGAACATGATTGGTAAAATGAAATTTCTTGATAATCCTCTAGGTTAACTCTGAAAACTTTATGAGTGTACCCTCCATATTTAGCAATCTCAAGTGCTTAAAAATTTAAAGTATAATTTTTATGAAGCTAACAAAGTGCTACAGAACTGATAAGAATGCCATCACAGCAGCTAGTATTTAGACAAAGAATCAGCATTTCTAACTCACTCTGCAGAAATGTGTGCTAATGAAACCGGCCACTAAGTAGGGCAGCTGTTTTGTGTGTGAACATCGTCTGTGATGGGTAGAATTCTCCCAGCACAAATGTTCCCCAAAGCCTTTGTTCCTAAATATGAGATAAAAGTTTCTTCCTAAAGCATTAAATTCCAAAGCTTAAGCTAAGTGAAACTGTACCTGGCAAATTTTTGCTTTCAAGTTGGCATCTGGTTAAACTCAAGTTTTGCACAGCATTTTCAGCAGGTCTCTCAAGTGCATTGCACATCAGTTGCATGTGCAATAGGAATTCAATGCAGATCTTGCCCTGTTACCAAGCAGCAAGGCACAGATGCTGGAGTAGAATCTTCAGAATGCTTCAGACCTGCTTTTTTGAGTCAGTGCCTGGAATTAAGGAGAGTTCTTTTGGTATATCCCCTCAGAAGGAACAGTCATTACTTACTGTAAAATCAAAAATGAAATTAAAATCTGAGTGTTGCAACTGTTTCTTTCCATCTCTGTTTTAACAGGGTGCTGTACTGACTCCCTCCATGGACCACACCATGTCACTACAGCCTGCATCAATGATAAGCCCTCTGACGCAGCAAATGAGTCATCTTTCATTAGGCAGTACTGGAACAGTATGTAGCAATTTCATACAAAATAAACTTAGCACAAGCAGAAAATACTTCAAGTAGATGACAGTATGCTTGTGCAGCTTGCATGTAGAAAAAAGGAATCCTTTAAGTCATCTTTTATCCAATAAACTGCCTAGAACTGTCTCCATTTTCAAATCACATTCAGCAGTTTTTACTCAGTCTGGTAACTGATCAGAAGTTGGAAATGAGTAAATAAAAATAGATCAAAGCTAATGAAAAGAACCCAGGAGGTGATTTCAGAGTTGCATCAAAAAATTAAAAATAGTTGTTTTCACTCTTTGTATTCCTTTCTTCAACTCTGATCCCTTGAAGTATGGAACAGAACTAAATCGGAAGAAATGATGCAGGCTAGCTTATAAACTGTAAGGCTCTTCTTTTCTGAGCAGATAGGATTAAAACAAAGAAAATATGGTTGGGATTAACAGAGAAGGAAAAGTCCTCTACATAGTCTTTGAAGTCTTAATTTGAATTTTCTCAAAAGAGGTGCATGACTTTTCTGGAAAGCCTATTGATTTCAGACACAAAAGTATTTCTCTCATGTATATTGGTTTAGTCAATATCTATAAAACAATATCATGATAGGTATTTTGAAAACTCTTAAAATTACATTGAACCTTAACATAATGTACTCTGTCTTTCTAGTACATGCCAGCCACAACAGCTATGCAAGGAGCCTACATCCCACAATACACACATGTCCAGACAGCAGCAGTTCCTGTTGAGGTCAGTGTATTTTATAAAAGACTAGAGAGAAGAAATACAATTATGTATACATATACAATTTTTTGGTTGTTTTTCCATAGTAAAATTATTGCTTAAAGGCAAATATTGTAACTGTAAATGTACTGCGAGTGCAATATATATTGAAACTGTAAAATATCATTATTCTCAACTAATATAACTTGCATTGTAACAAAGAATGACCTGTACTTATGGTAATACAGTACTTTCAGCAATCTCCTGTGTGAGCATTGCTCAGGCAAGCCTTGTGTTTTGTGAAACCTAACTCCAGTAGGAGTGAGCCAGGGAGTGTATTGTAGTTTTGATCTTTCATTTAGTTTATCAGTGAGAAAAATTATCTGCCAACAGACTATGATTATAACTTTTTGCAAAGAATCCTAATTTGACCCTCATTTGACCCTTTGGCATCTCAGGATACTATGCATATTTGTCTAATAAACCCCCCCATTAATGAGATTTGTTAGTCTAGTTGGAGAGCATAACTAAATGATAGACAATAGTTTGCCTACTATTTAGATTTGCCTTACACGCTTTCTTAGGTGAGTACTTATTTAACAGGAGCTGGACAAAGTTACGCTACAGTTCTTGTATTCTGAATGAGTGCTAGGTAGTCTCTTCCAGAGCCTGTAAAAAAGAAACATTTCACTTCCAAGTCTATTGGTCCAAAAAGTCAGGAATTTGTTTGGTTCATCTGCCCATATTGATCAGAAGTACTTTTGGTAACTAGTGGATTGCTGTGTCTGCCAGAGCACTCTCAGCTGAATTAATTCTGTGGTTTCTGGGTGGTCTGGGTGCAAAGTCCCATCTACAGTTCTTTGTGTTGCCTGGTGCCAGTCCCATCACTGTTCACATAGTGAGAATGTTTGTGAAAAGTAGATATCATTCTTCTTGCTGCCCCTTAAAAGAAGAAGGACCAAATATTTTTTTGCATTTGCAGATAGAAAAGATTCGAGTAGTTATTTGCACTCTCTATGTATTTATTTCCATAACGTCAAAAGTTTGAGGGTTTTTTTGTTTTCAGTTATCATCAAAGCAGCTGAGGAAATACAAGGCTTGCCATGATCATTTTATTTCTCTTGTTTCCTGAATTGTAAATCAATGTAAAGTTAACACCTCAGATTTATAATACCTCACACGACAAATGTTAGGAAGATTTTAGATTTGACCACTGTTAATTGCAGGAGTTGCATGGAAATACAGATTGCAGGTAATGCTGCCTGATTTTGTGTCTCATAGCTTGTCTGTCTTTTTATTTGCAGGAAGCCAGTGGTCAACAACAGGTTACAGTAGAAACATCCAGTGACCATTCCCCATATACATATCAGCAAAATAAATAACTGTGAGGTAGGGGCTTATCCTGTCTCATGAAAGATGTGAACTCAAAGATTCTTTATTTCATAACTTACAGTACTCTGTATTGATTTTTTTTTTTAATGTCATATAAATAGTACTGATGATAATATCTGGGGATGAAAAGTGAAGTTAATTTGAACTTGACCAGAGTCAGAAGCCAGGGAAGGAAACATGGGGTCCAGAAATGAGCTAGTAAATTATGAGTAACATTGTTTTAATAATTTTTCTCTAACATTACTGGATTATGTTGCATTTTAATTTGTTCATCTTAGCAACTTGCTGTGTACAGAATAACAACGAATTAGTGCAAAAATGTGACAATCAAAATGCTAAAGGAAACTGTATTGACAGACATATCATGCTCTAGTTCTGTGGTACATATAAGGTTAGAAGCAGCTTTGCAATTGATTTACAGACCACAGACAGTGAGGTGGTCTTGTAGAAATCCTTGCTGACCTTTTCTCCTGAAGACTTCCCTGCTCATCCTTTTTTCTAGGAAAAAGCAGTTTGGTCCAGAATTTTGTCAATTAATTTTTAATCCATGTCCTGGTTTGGCTCTAATTTCAGAGTTTTACTTTCCTACTCCAAGTTTCCTCTGGTTTTGCTTACATGGCTTTTTTTACTAGCCAATCATTAGCTTTAACTGAACTTTTTTCATGCTAAATTTTTGCTTTCTGTAGATTTCCATCTTGAAAATGTTGCTTACACTAACCATTTCCTTTTCCATGATCCATGATTTAAAACTCTGGAATTTATTTCTTTCTTAACTCATCTTTTTTTGAGTGCTTTGTAAGCTAGGCAATGTGACAACATAATTTTTTACATCACATTTTCTAAGACCTCACACTGAAAAATTCTGTTCAGCTGCAATAATGTGCCAGAGGCTGTCTCATAAGGGTTTTTCTACAGGTCTCATGGCATTTATTAGATACTGAAAAATCATAATCAGTTATGTGTTACAGTTGTGTAATATTCTCTCTAAAATGTATTGATCCAACAGAACACGTGTTTTGGCATTACCTTTGATTCTGCAGGTCAGTTGTGCTATTTGACAACATTGCTCTCATCCCCATAATTGGCATAACAGCTTCTTATATGTAAAGACAGGAACAAACCAATGGGGAAACTTGGCAAATTCAACATATGACACAGTCTGAGCAGCACAGCATATGACCTGTGTTATTCCTGTAGTCTGGCCAAATGCTAGCATCTAGAGAAAGCCCACATCCTTGATTTGCTTCCAGGACAGGCAGAAAGCAAAGCCACAGACTCTTCTCGTTATTCATCTCCTAGTGTTAAAATCATGACTCCTGCACATTTCCCATGCCAAGGGTGTTGCCTGGTGTCAACTGCTTTTCAAGGAATTATTTGTTTTGCCTAAAGTCTTCCCTGTGGGCATGTAAAACCTCCTTACCAATAGAGATCCGTGGTAGACAGTGAAGTGTAATCCTGCATGTTATATCCCCATCCTGCCTCACTTTCCCAGCCTGTCAGTATCTTTCCCATAGACTGAGGCCAGGCAGGAGGAATAGCCTGAAGTCTCCTGAAAGGATAAATTGTGTTGCCATCTGAGACACATTTTGTATTGATGAGTGTGCAGAATTCCAAGGTCCATGTGTTTGTTGTAAGTCAGTTCTTCCCATGTTTATTCTTCAGAGAAGCACTGTTACCTGTATTTATATGCTGTAGGAGCCAGTGAAATCTGTGTCATGTGGGGAAGGTTAATATTACTCAGCTGATTTCAGCCCCAGAGTATGGCATTTGGTATTTCTGTCCCTGGAACATGCTGGTACTTGTCTTGTTTCAGACAGGTGAAGGGGAGGGAATTGACTGATATTTCATGCCCTAAATACAGGGAACACTGCAGTCTCTTGATCATTGTAGCTTTGTTACTGTTGTCAAATTGAAACTTCTTTTAAATGTACATGCAGCACTTTTGGGAATGTCCGATATAAAGTCAATATACATATTCTCATAAATGAGGGCTAAATGACAACTAGCACATTTGCACAAGTGGATGCAGTCAATAAAAAATACACAGCGTCCTTCCTTTGGCAGCTACATTTAAAAACTTCATAGTTTTTTTTCAAAAGTTACTCCTATGCGAAAAATAGTCAAAGGGACTTGAAAAGAAAACCCTGTTGTATATGCACCTATAAATGTACAAGCCTTAAGATACCAAACTTTGCCTTGCCTTGAGAAATTAAAAAATTGTCTAAACTTCTTTGTCATTAGCTGGGTATTTTTTTTAAACCCATGTGGCAATATAAGGCAATATAATATGTTGAGATGTCTGCCTTCAAATTTTATGAGCTCTGAATTGCTGTTCAGTGTCACCATAATGGAGGCACAGTAGCTGTCTCTGTGTTAGCTGTTGTACACAGCCTCCCTGCGGCTGCACCAAAAGAAAGTTGTGTCCCTTTTCAAAATCATTAAAAGCTTTGGAGATGCCACGGGAGTAGCACACTCAACCTCTTCTGGTCAATTAAAAGGAAACAACAATAACAAAACAAAAAGGAAGGGAAGAGCTTTGAGTGCAGCCTCACAGTTCCCCAGTGGAAACTCTGCGTGCTGAGCAGTTGTTAGAGGGGGAAATTCAGTACAGTCTGTGTCCTGGCAGAGAGCCTTATCCTGGGAAGGGCCAAGAACCTGGAGTGCCGCCTTTGTTACTTCTCAGGTTTATGCTCAGTTTCACTTAGTCTTCTCACAGCTGTCTAAAGTAGGAAATTATTTTGTTTTGTGGACAGCTGTGTTAGAAAAAATCATGTGATTGTAACTCCACTCTAGCTCTGACCTTTCTGTGTTACAGATGTCCAGTGTTGACCTGGCCTGGAGAAGGGTGCAAAGGCTGAAACAATCATGGATTTTACTGATCAATTGTGCTTTAGGAATTATTGACAGTTTTGCACAGGTTCTTGAAAATGTTATTTATAATGAAATCAACTAAAACTATTTTTGCTATAAGTTCTATAAGGTGCATAAGAAAAACCTTAAATTCATCTAGTAGCTGTTCCCATGAACAGGTTTATTTTAGTAAAAAAAAAAATTTTTATCAAGTGTTATGACGTAAAAAAATATTAAAATTTCTGGGTATGCACAGATGACCACAAAGACTTATTCACGTGCATGACAGAATTTGTATTTTGGTTTATTTTTATTTTGTTTCTTTTTTCTTTTTTTTCTCTTTTTTATTTTTTTTTTTTTGTTTTGTATGAAATGGATTTTCTGAAGTTTAAAATAGTAAAACATCTAAGATGATGTTCTGTGCTTGCAGTGTGTGAGTGTTGCTTTAGTGCAGTGTTGCAGTTATAGTGTCTAGTCTTTTAGCTTTCTGTTTTTCTTTTAATGTAGTGTGAAGTGTCTTAATCCTTTTCTATAAATTCCAATTTGCCTTAAATCTTTCAATGCTGTAGCTGTTTCAGTAAGTAGTCCAAACTAATGGTGTAGAATGCTTTGACCAAATGAGCTGGTCTATTATGCCTTGTAAAACAGCAGCATAGGGCTTTTAAAGGTAGTCAATAAAAATTGCTGAAAATTTGGCTTTTTTTAATGTGTAGTAAGTGTTTTTAATGATTTTTTCACATAATATGTAAGGTAGTGAAATGCAAGAGGGGAAAAAATGTTTTGTGTGAAACACATTTTCTGACTGGGGAAATTTTAATAGTATAAATTGTTTGTAAGGCCATATGCCAATAGTTCCCTCTGGTAGTTTGAATGATTTAGGAACTCTGCTGTATGATGCAATGTAAAATCTTTTTTTGCCTTTTTTCAGAAACTAACTTGATGTTCTAGTTTTAGCATAGGTAGAGTAGGGAGTTTGGGGTGGAGATTATCACCGAATGTTTTTGTCCTTCCTTTATACTAACGATAGTGCTTTAGGATGAGGATTGTGCTGAGACTTAGCAAACAGAAAAGTTGCTATTACAGCAAAATGGCAAAAGCTAAAGGACTCATTTTCAATCATACGCTGAGATTCAAGTAGAAGCATAATTGATTGGGTACTAGCTCTCTATAGTAGGTAAATAAAAATAAAAAGACTTGGCACTTTTAAAAGGTAACTTTACCAAAGAACAAAGAGCCAGTAACCAATAATTCTGATTTGTCTCAGCATTGTGTCTTCTGTACTTTTTATTTTTGCCGGACCAGTTTGCGGTTAGGAGAATGTGCCTTTTTTGTACATTTGCATTTAGGTTTTATAATTTTAATTGATGTATGGACACAAAAGCATGAAGGAAGACTTGGATCCAAGCAGTGCCACACTTTACATCATCACTACAAGTGTTAAGTGTAAAGAAAACCAATTTTGAAACTATGAAATTCCTGATTCATAAATACAGTTATTTGTACTTCACATATTAGATAATTCACTGCTACTAAAGCTCTTTATTACGATTGCATATGTTTTAAATCAAATGATAAATTAAGTTGTCTTCCAAAACTGTGTACTTCTCTGGTCAGCTGTATATGATCAGTTATCTACCTCAAAGTTTATTTCCTTTTGTATTGGGACAGGTTGCTGGCCCTCCCTGTTTCCACAGACCAAATCATCCTAGCTCAGGAGCTAGGGCTAAGCAGTTGTTTCTTTCAAGTATTTTTTAGTTTTTAAATTTTGTGTGAGTATTGGAGTATAGATGTCGGTGACATTTCATAGTTTCAAAAGTAAATTGCTGCTCTGAGAAGTGTAGATTCTAGTGAAATGCATAGTCATAAGAGATGTGTTTTTGTTTTGTTTTTTTTTTTTTTTCTTTTTTTAAAAAGTTGTGGTATTATTGGTTCTATGCTCCCTGGAATATTACTGCTTTGTAAAAGTCCAGACTTTCTGCAGCACCTTGTCTGTATTTGGTAACTTTCCAAACCTGGATCTCTCACTACTTGCTATTTTTGCGTTAATTAAAACTGCAGTATGATAGCTGTGTTAGAGGGAGGGAAGAGTTGCTGCCAGAAATGTCTGAACTAAGTGCCATACTCATTGTCTGGGTAAGATTTGGGAAATTTAACCTCTGTACATAAAGAAATAATCAGTTACTTAAACATCACATAGTAGACAGCCATTAAATTATAAAAAATTAATTTATGAAGAAAGACCTTTTGTACAGATTGAAAAAAAAAAAAAGATTTTCATAGAGATATCTATATGATCAAGAGAGTTAATTTTTTATTTTTGTTTTACTAGTGCCACAAACTTGCCAGTGGTAACTTATTTGTCCGGTTCAAGATAACTCTGTAGTTTTGTTTCCTAGGACTTGTTGTTAAACGCCAAAAAACATTTTTGAACTGTAAAATTGATTAGATTGTTAGCTTTTTTCTGTTTTATTTCTTTGAAAACTTTTGAATAAAAAATATCCAAAAAAAATGAAAATGTTTCGTCTTTTTCCTTTACTGGGAGAAAACCCAAGCAGGTTATGGTGAAACCTTCACATTTATTTTGAAATGTTTGGAGTTGCTTTCTGCTTTACTGTCTGGGTTTTTCCCTCCTCTATCTTTCATTAAAATCAAAGTTAACTCTTTCACACCACACTGCAAAGTCACTTTTTCAGACAAAACAGGAAAAGACATATGAAAAGTATATGATGAAATGTCTGATCTGAATGCAAGAACTCTCTTGTCCTCTGTGTCAGCCCACTTGGAGTGCTGTGTGTAACCAGGCTTGCATAGTGTAGTTGTAAATGCAAGCCATTTTTCTAGAAGTAAGGGTAGAAATGGAGAGTTGCTCTGGTAGCTCATGGCATCAGGCTGCTGCCTACAGGTGCTTTTGTTTTCCCATGTGCGCTGGCGTTGGTGGTGTACCCAGTTCTGGAGAGCAGAGGTGATTCTTCACTGGAATTCAGAATGATCCCCAGTGTTTGTCTTCCAGCTGCAATCTTTAAGCACTTTTTTTCTTTCAAGGTAATCTCTGATTTTATTATCCTTTGGCAAGATCATTGCTGCTGATAGTGTCTATCGGATCGGGGACTGCTTTACCCAAAGTAAGGCTTGCGAAAGCAAGAGAGGAAAATTCAAATATTGTCTCCTCAGCCAAATGCTTTACCAATTGCATGGTCTCAACATGGCTTTATATCAATGTGTATGGCAGGAGAGGGGCTCTGACCTAGCCTTGTGTGCCCAAGAGTGCATGCAGTGGCAGGGAGCAGTGGCTGGGTGATCCGGTGGGCTCCTGCTGCAGGTGCTGGAGAGGCAAAGGAGAGGTTCATTTCCCCAGGCTGTGCTGCTCTGGAGAAGTTACTCCCTCTGAGGAGACACTTGGCTTTGAGGTGTCCCAGGGGCTCCACCAGCCCTGTGGTGGGCCAGGCAGCCTGCTGGGGGTGTCAGGCAGTTGCAGGCAGTGTGTGGCGCTTTTGATTGCACCATTCTAACGCAAGATACTGAAAATAGATGTTTCCTGTGGAGCCAACAAAGGGACTCACCTAGAGGTTAAGCAACTTGATTTATGGTAGCTTATGCAATGAAGACATCCTCAACAATTTTGGCCCTTATTAGTAATGGAGAGAAAAAACTCATCACACTGTGCTACTAAACACTTGACTCCTGAAACTGAAAAAAAAAATTGCATTTAAATACTGACCCAGTATGTTGCTTGTCTAAAATGCAGTGCATGAAAAGATGAATACAGAAAACTTTAAAAGGGTTGTGTTAATTACTCATGTTCATCACCATACTGAATGAATCTCAGATTAATAAGTAATCTTTTTTAATTAGGTATGAATACTACCTCACAAAACCTGTATGTAAATAGAGTCAGAATAGTTCAGGTTGGAAATAGTTTTTGATCTCTATTTGCTTTTCTAATTATCCCTATGATAAACTTAGTTCTCAGTATAATTGATAAGAATGAATACTTTCAGATTAGTACCTTTTGCCTGATATAAGATTGTGTGTATCATTTCTATCAGGCAATCTGCAGTAATGCAGTATCTTTATGTAATAGTTTTATTGTATATAATAAAATTCATATTTATTACCAACTGGTTTGTTCAAACATTGACTCCATCCTCTTGCATACAACCCTATTTGCAAACCTGCTGTTAATTTTTTTTTACCTGTTAACAGATACAGATAAGCATCATATTCGTGTAGGGTGAATGTGCACTGAAACAAATGTTATGTGCAGGATCATGCACTGGCCCTGTTCTTTCAGTTGTTAGTGATTAGAAAGTAGCCTTTCTTTAGGCACTGAACATAATCCTTTATCTTTGTTTTCTATGTTAACTCCTCTGGGCAGGTGCAAGACAAGTGCAAGCAATGCATTAGCATGTAGAACAAAGTACTGTTGAGCAACTGAGACCTGCTAATGACACTCTGTGTATATTAGGCTAGAATACTTGTAGACTAAGAGTAGTCTGAAGCATTTTCTTGGTACTCTGGGTTAGTTTTTCACAGGAAAATAAATAAATTAGTAAGATCTATTTTGCTCTCCCCTTCTAGCTTTAATTTGTGCCCTGGTACCTCCACCATACCAGACAAACTTGAAGATTGACTAAAACTGTGCCACCCTAATTTCCACAGAAACATCACATCAGAAATGCATTTTATGTACCAGAATATGGCTTTGTGCTCCTACTCCTCCTGTGCACACTTCACTGCACTTGTTCGTTTTGCTGTGATTAATCACTCCAAAATTATTTGCAAACTTCCACATGCATTGGAATAAGATACTCCATCCTACCCTCTCCAGCAGTGTCTTATTGTGAAAGCCAATGTGTTATTTGGTGGCCTTTAAGATATGTGTGCTGTTACCTTCCAAACACTTGCCACACTGACGTACTCTTTCAACTGTGAAAGATCATCTGTATCCTTCCCCAGCCAACCAGTTCTGGCATTGATTAACCCAAACAAATCTGAGGCTTTTGGCTTTCAGTCTTGGTCCATTAATTATATCCAGAATAGGGGTTAGGATATACAAAACCTATTCTGCTTGGCAACTTCTCCAGCAACTAAGAAAAGCCAAGCTGATGTCACAACAGCAGAGATTTACAGTGCAGTGATCAGAGGAGAGCATAAAAGCCTGAATGTGGAATGAGTCAGTCTTTCCTTTACAGGACAGCTCTAACCACGTCTACCATCTGAGAAATCTGTGCAGCCCTCTCCTGTAGTAAAGAAGAAATCATATCAGGGAAAATACTACTGGATTTTCTTTCCATGCCTGAGAAGAAAGGCCAACTTCACAGGCAAACTGTAACTGTTTAAGTTATCTTGCATTTTTTCAACAGTTTCATCTCACTCAGTGCTGGTGTTCTGAATTCTGCTGTGTTACAATGGTGTCCCTTCAGCTGAATAAACTGACCTTTTTTGACAACTTCCGTGGAATAGAAAGAGATTTTTGGAGAACTTAAGGAATGAAGGTATGTGGCACCCTAAGGACTTTGCACATGAACACTACGGGTGTTCTGGCCAACCTGCTCAGGCAGCCTTCTAAGTAGCATTGTTGTTTCAGAGTCCAGCATGCAAGTGTTACCAAGGGGAAGGATACCCGGGAAATGGTTTCTGTATGTGCATTCTGCTGGTCTTAAAGAAGTCATCTGCAGTAGCAATTTTCCTAAGTATTTTCACCACCTGAAATTCACACACAGAGCTGGCCATTTTAAGCAACATCTGTGAAGCACTTAAAGGTAATGGAATAAAACAATGATTTAAAAGTAGGCCAAGAGAAAATTTAGTAGTAAACTCAATGTTTTGGTAAATAGTTGTAGCTTTTTGCAAGAACAATTGAAAATGACTTTTCCTTTATGTGCTTCAGCCTTTCATCAATGGGAAATACTTCCACACCCATGGGAAAATACTTTTTTTTTTCCTTCCAGTGAATTTATATATATATATATATGTATATTAAAAAAAAAGTATTTACAGCTATTTGTTACAGCTTTTGTTTTGCATCAGTTAATTCTGGTATCTTTAGCAAGTCTCAAAGATAATCTGTAAGCAGAATATACATAGCTAGATATGTGCAGTTTATTGACCAGCCCACAGCAAAGAAAGGATTTTACAAACCATTGGACTGAGCATGAGTCTGCTCACCTAGCAAGGTACCAGCAGGGCTTTGCTGGCCAGGCAGACATCACGCAGGAGGGTAAGGTTCAGTCCCTACATCTCCCTGGAGCAGATCCTCAGCACTGCCACATTTCTATCCTCTCTCAAGCTCTGTCAATGCCCCTGGCACTGATGATTTGCTCCAACAAACTGACGATGCTTCTTGTCAAGCCTTGCTCTTCTTTTCTATTTTATACAGTTTTCATGTTGCTGCTTTCCCTCCTGAACCCTTTAGCTACTAGCAATCCTGTTCCAGTAGCTCTACCTCTGTCAACAGTTTTACCTTTCTTATCTTGCTGGGCTTTCTCACAGCTTTTTACCAGCACTCTGAGCAGTGTTACACAGCTGGGCTGGATCAGAGTTGGGCCCTCATGCAAAGGGAACTGTGGCCCTAGGAGAGAGGAGGGAGGCACACGGCAGGGGCTACAGCAAGGGGTGACATAGTCCAGGTCTCCCTCATGTCAAGAAAACATTCAAGTGGAGTTGGAGGAGCGGGTATTCAAAGTGTTGCTGTCTTTGCCAGAACAGAATGAAAGTTAGATTTCAAACAGCTTTAAGAAAGGTCATTGCAGCTAGACAGAATGAAATGCTCCAGAAGTTACCAGCTGTATATACCATAAGTTCATGACCTCCTTCAGCTCTGCCCTGCTCACTTTTCATAGTTCAACAACTTGCAGCTGCTGTTAGGCAGAGGGTTCTAATGTGAGTGGGAAGGAGCTCATCAGCACCTCACAGGCTTCACACAGCAGAAGGCCTTTTGTCACTTGTGCACTAAAGCAAGTCATTGCATCCTGAGATCCTGAGCTACAGAGGTTACGGGACAGAGCCAACAGCAGGGAAGTAAGTTTGTGTACAAGAGTGGAAAGACTTGGGTTTTAAATTATTACTGGGTAAACTGGTTTTGTATTTAAGAGTGGTCTAACGCTGGTATCTCTAGAAACAGGAAAGATTTACCCTCTATTCTAGAGTAAATTTTGTACAGAATTGCTGAAAATTGAGATTTCAGTTATTAAAATTAATTAAGCATTTGCATGAATTCTTCTCCCAAAAATATTTTGCAGATGAAACTAGCCAGTTGTCTCTGGGAAAACAATTCAGGACAAACCATACCATTGCGTGTATTACAGTAAGCATATGCACAGCTCATCTCTTCCAGATGGGGATCATCTGATCAGGCTGCCCTGTTTAAAGGCTGCAATTAATTTTCTAAGCGATGTTGTGCTACATCAGCAAATGCAACCACTGGACCTTCCCTTTTTAATTGGTCTCACAAGGTGAGTGAGGGGTGCAGAGCCCTGGGCTCAGAGGGACACTTGGTGCCGGCAGGGACTCGTCTCTCTCTGTTGCTGCCGCCTTTGTCCGTCAGTGCTGTCGGGGGAACAGGCAGGGCAGACCTCCCAGCTCAGCTGCCGATCTTACGAAGAGCTTAAATAACAGCTCTTGGCGCAGCCGCCAGAGGGCATCTTCGATGTAAACCGAAGTAATCAGGAAAGGTATACACCCATTCATAGTATGTCATTATGGTGCGTTTATAGTTACCTGTTACTGAAAACAAAGCCTCAACCTTCCATTGCACAACACAGTGCAACCGTTCACATTTCTAATAATGTGTTTTTACTCATCAGTAAGGTAACAATGCAATTGCCTTTATCAGAGGAAAATGAAAATTGTAATTTTCTTTTGGTTAATGAAGTGCATAAGGACGCCTTCACTGCACAGCAGGCAAGAGGAAGAAAAAGGTGAAAAAAAATTAATAAAAACCACAATGTCACTAAAACCACAATTGCTCTAGGAAGGCTCAGGGAGAATTGACAAATAGCTCGTGTGGGGCAGACAAACACAAGAGGAGCCAAACAGCAAGGAAATTCTGGAAAAGTCAAGCAGGCTGCAAAGGCTTAACACAGGCCAGAGTTATAAACCTTTTTCCCATTAACTTAAAGCAATCTAATTCCATATGCTCTTGAAAGTGTCTTTTTTATTATTACTGTATATTTATAAAAGCCAAGACAATTGAAAATATGTTCATTCAAAACAGCATAAAAGAAACAAGTACCTTGACAGGAAGTAAGTAAAGCTCTGAAAATAAATTGCTATTTTGAGGGCTAGAAAAAAACCATCTGTACTACAACACAGAACTATGTGCAGTATTTAGGGTGATTAAGAAAAGGCAGCTCATTTTTGCAAAGTTCATTCAAGAAAACCTTTCTATGATCATTAAAGATGACTTCTTGCATATCAATCTGGATTACTAATACAGATGTGACAAGTGGGTGGAGGAATGCACAGAAATGTTTATTTTTGCTGTTTGTCTTTGTCTGTAGTACAGCTTGAACCTAATGCATAAATTAACCATAACCCTCAGAAGGTTTTTGCAGCATTCCTTTTGGTCAAGGAGAATCACCTTCCCAATATGTTTTAGACTGTTGTATTCAGTTCTGGTTCTGCTGGACACTCAGCCTTGAACTGCATCATCAATGCCTCAGGCCTGGCAAATGGCTCTGACCTGCACAGACTTGCTCTTAGATGTGTACTACAAGTACCATTTGTTAATCTCTGCCAGGGATTTTGTCACACTTCAAAGGAATTAGATGATTCACTTCTGGACCAAGCCAGATTGCTGTATCAGGCACAATAAAAGACCCAAAGAGCAACCAGAACAAGTAGGAGAGTTCATAGACAGTCATGAATAAAAATACTCTAAGTCTGGAAATAAAGTATTTCTCTGTTTTTCACATGCCCTAGCCTTAGGCCAAGCAGTGCACAGACACAGACTTGTATTTCTGGAAAAACATCTGATCCAGGCGTATGTTTGCAATTTTTGAGGATTGCTTTGTGTGTTGAATGAGGATTGGAGAAAAAAAAGACACAATCTTTTTATTTTTTTTTCAGTTTCAGACCTGAAAGCTTTCCTCCCCTGTGTGTGGTTGGGTTTGTTTAGTTGGTTGGTTGGTTTTTGTTTGTTGCTTGGCTTTTTTGCTGTTTTTTGGGGTGTGGTTTGTTGGTTTTTTTTTTTCTTCTTTGCAGTCTCAAGTACTTGTGCTTATCTTCTTTTGGCATCCAGCTCAGTGTCAGTATGACTATGTTTGTCACAGGTTTCATATGCTGCTGCAAGCAGGACTCAAATTAGGATTGGTGTGACCAACGGACAATAGCTCTGCCAACAAGACAGACTTCTTTTGATCTAACTAGCAGATGCTCTGCTAGCGTCTCTCACTTTTTTGCCTCTCTCTTGCCTAAAGGACTGAAACCAGCCTGTCACTGTGATCATACTCACAGGAGCTACAACTGTTTGCACAAGATCTCAGTCTAGCCTAATACCTACTTTGTAACTGCTTCCAATAGCTACTTGTGAAGGTTCTGATGGTAAACTCCATTCAATATATCATAGCTTTAAAGCAGAGATTTTTCCAGAAATGACTACTCTTTTTATAGAGGCTATTTTGCACTCTAGTGGATTATCTTAGATAGTAACAAATTGTTCCTGCATATTCCTGTTCATCAATCACTTGCAAGAATAATACTGCAGAAGGGAGAGGCTATAAAGAGACTCTGCTGTGGTTTAAACCTTGAATTCCCTTTTTACCCCTCCCCTGTTACTTGATGGTAGTTTTGGAAGAAGAAGAAACTAACAGATGTGTTAAAGAGCTGGCATAAAATATTGGACCAGCTTTTCAGGTGTCATGGATCGGCAGCAGGTCCAGAGGTGTCTCTCCAGTCCAGACTTAAGAAGATCTTAACTAGCTTTAGCTTTTCAAGCAAGCCTGAAGGCTACTGACTGCCAGTCATCCTGACAAGGTGATGACTAATGGGGACAGTCAGCTCCCTCCCCTAACTTGCTGTCTGTCATGGCGATTGGAAAGGAAATAAGAACACTTTTCCTAAGGAAACAGGTTGGCAAATAGGTTTGGGTCTGTTAAGGCTTTAGTGTTAATGAAATTTCATAATATCAAAATATCAAAAAGTTGTTCCAATGAAGAGCAGGTTCAAGCCCATATTGTCTGCTCTGTAAATTCCTATTTAATTCATGTTCAGATGTTGAAAAATTCACTCTGTAGCCAACCTGTAATTCCACTGGAGTAAACTGCAGAAAATGTCTTTAGCTACAAAGGCAGAAAAACAGTTTTGTGTTGTCCACTTCATAAAGAAGCAGCTTTTCAAAGTGTAACGAGTTAAGCTGTGTAGGATGAGTTAATAAGTAGCTGCTTGCTATCTCTTTCAGAATGCTGCTTTTATTTCATATCAGCAAATTGAGACAAATCTGACTCATTGTTATTAAGTCTCACCATTTTCCAGATTCTGATCATTAAAGCTAATGCTTACAGAGGTGCCCTGCATCTCTGATAGATTGATTTTTGCACCTGTAGAATCGTAAAATTTTATTTTCAGATGTACTGCATGTCCAGAGCACGAAGGTCACTTTGTGATGCATCTTCACTGATGAATTTTAAGACCCAAATGCCTTAATTTGGGCAAGTTGAAATTTTTACTTTGTTCGCACCTTTTGGTGAACAAGTTTTAATATAGATGGCTGCATGGATCTCAGCAAAACTTCCTGAAAGGAAAGGAGAAAGGGGAAGAAATGACCACCACTGAACTAGACTGCTCTTTATGGTGACCAAGAAAGCAACCAGGCTATAATCTAAGAGCCACTGTGAAAAGCTACATGACTGATCTGTATTTTCATTGTATGACTGGTAGCAGGAAGGAGGATGTAGCACAACAGTCAATTTATCTGAAGAACAATGTAGTCATTCATTGGGGCATTATTCTGAAATAATTTAAATGACAGTAGAGCAGCCTACTCTTGACTTAAGAAAACACAAGTCATTCAAATTCCATATCTAATAATGAAATTGTTCCACTGACTTACTGGTTGGCATAAATTACGTGTAGCTAATATGTTCCTGTTGCAGACCCTGAGGACTCTTTGTTTATGCTAAATGTGAATGTATTCTAGCACATGAATTACTATCCTCCTGCTTGCTTCTTGGGCGCCTCCGGAATAAGTAATACGTTGGCATAACTTTGCCATTTGTCAGCCAGCAGTCTGGTAGCACATTTGCTCGTCAATCTAATTTTAACCTTTTCTCATACAAGCACTTGGTATTTCATGTAAATCAACCAGACAGTCTGTCATTCAATAGGATACTATCTTCATAGTCTTCAGAACTACGTGCTCTATTGTATGTGTTCATTATTAAGTAGCAGAAGGAAAGTAAAACTAATATATTATTTCTGGTTTCTTAATACCAGAATGCCAGGAATCTCTTTATTGCCACAATAGAGACAAATTATATGTCTAACAGAGTCTGGACAATGGGCCTGGTAATGCATTCAGTACCTTCTGAACTGAAAGGTCTGTCCTGAATGGTAAGTAGTGCAGTGCATGGTTAACGGCTTCAGAGCACATATTCTAAGTCTGTTCCTGTTATCACTAATTTGCACCTAATGATATTATAAAGTACATTCAATTGATGAATTGGGGGAAAAATACTTTCCTGTGGTTTCAACAACTATCTAGATAAAATATGATGCTGGCTGCAAAAGAGAACATAGTTCACTCTGAAATACAGATGAATTTGTCAATGTGTAAATAACATGAAAGATTTAATGATGTATCCTTTACCATGTAAGGTTTTTCACAGATTTTCACAAATTTGGCTATGAAAATGGTATGTTTGAAGTTTAGGTGTTTTGTCAAGGTTGCTGTAACTATGCATCACCTTAATATCTTTGATTTTTTACACAATTGAAGGTCAGAGCCCATTTATGTGGAATAATAATAATAACTAATTCTGGCTTATGCAAATGTTTTCTTCCATTATGAATGTTTAGAAAAAAAACCTGTAAAGTTGTAATGAAATGATCTGTGGTGTTGCTAAGAACTCAGTCCCACATGACATGTGAAATCATTCATTGCATAGTATAATAGTTACCTGTTTTATTAACTATGAAAATCATATTTTGATATAAATTTTCCTTAATGATACTTTGAGAATACATTACACTTCACTCCACTCGGGTTTATGAATGATAAAATAGAACTCATATATTTACTACTAAATTCTCTTATGAATAGGATTTTCTGACACTGTATTCGGTCTGGGACAGACCTGAATGGTGCCTGATTTCTCGCCAGCACCATTGCACTCCCCTTGCCAGACAGCAGAAGCAAAGGTCATCGGCTTCTGTAGCATCACAGTGTCTCTCTTCAGTCCATACAGTCTTCTGCTGCCGTTTACTAACAGGTTGCATCATGCTCTGAGTCCATCCCCACTGCCATGCCCCCTTTCTAGCAACTTCTGTGCAAAATTACCTCTGTTGCTGTGGAATTAATTCACCTGTGTTGAGTTTCTGGGTGTGAGCTGTAGCTAATGAAATTTGTGCGATTTCTGCCACAAAGCTCTATTTCTGAAAGAGTTAACACTGTAACAGAAGTAATAACACATCAACATCTTCCACCACTACCTCCAACATCTTTTATATCTACAAATCAAGTAAAGGCAATATTTGTCCATAATGATGTAAAGTAGTATCACTTAACTTAACATTAATTTGATCCAAAGGATTAACCACAGGTTAAGAAAATATCCTCAAGAACACAGGCCCAAGGGTTTTGGCCACCTTGAATAAACATATATCAGAAGAATCTGCCCCATAAAATATTCAAGTACTTCTATTACTTAATTTTGCATAGCAGAGGGATAAAGGAGTTTATCCTCCCTGCTCTGATAAAGTTCCTACATGTGAGTTTGGTTGGCTTGTATGTCTAGAGGTTTTATGTCAGGTAGGTACAGTTTTTATTCTCAGGGATGTATCTAGGCATATTCAGTACAGTCAGTGAGGTGGACTACCATAAGCAATGGCAGAATTCAATTTCACTGGGCCTGTCAAAAATAATTTTACATGTAATTTGTTCATTCCATGTTTGATCCTCTGGTTTACCACCACTGTTCTTGCAGCTGTGAGTTTTACCTAGTTCAGGAAAGTGCATGTTACCAATAAATGTTTGCTCGGAAGAAAAGCAGCAAATTTCTGGGTATGAAGAGGGTTGGCATTTTATTACAGGAAAAGTATTTTCTGATCTTAGTTATTGTTTGTGCATTAAGGCATAAATAGTTGTGTTTAACAAAGATCATCTTTCTCCTCAAATTTTCCATGACTTTTAATCCTTAGGGATTACTGAAGAAATAAGTCAATAAACAGGATCCAAAATTACAGAATTTTATGTGGGATGAATCCAGCCTCAGATCTTTATTTAAGAAGGAAATTAATCATTCAATTCTGTGCCTGTATGAAGCAAAAAACTAAAACTAATGATAATGAGTTGCTACCACTGCAGACAACTTGGGGTAATAGTTTTCCCTGGAACACATCTATTGAAGTACAAATTCAATTCTACTTATCAGCAATGTATTCCTCCAGGTATCAAAGCAAAAATCCAGCCATGTCTATTGAAAGGTGTGTGGTAGGAAAACACAATATGGAAGAGCTTTATCTTTTCATGTGATTTTGTTGTTCAGTGGAGAATTTTTATTGCCATTTATTATTAGCAAGTTTTTCATTTAAATTCCAATTTTGAAGGTGCACAACAGAATTCCTTAGTGTGTCACAGACCCAGTGCCACATTGATGGTAAAAGCTCAGCAAAATGGTCTTTCTGATTGGTATTGTATAAATGCCTATCAATGGTTATAGGCACCTGGTGCATGAGGCTGGGCTGCAGGGTTTGTGAGGGCAGGGGAGAGCTCTGGTGCTGCTGATGTGTTGGGTCTCACCCCCCGCCTTCAGGACAGTTCAGCCCCCCTCAGCTCAGCCTCCCTTTACCTCATGCTCCTCAGGTGCCACAAGCAACTTGGGCTTTCAGCACATCATGGAATTGCTGCTCAGTAACCCCAAGCACTGGACGCAGCTTGCCAAGGCAGTCTGTATCTCACTGTACCTGACTGACAGCCAAAAATGAGAAGGGAAGGGTAGTGCTGCCCACCCTGCGTGGTGGGCATGGTGGGCTTTCTTGCAGTATCCATATTTTTTAGGCATTTCTGGCCTCCTAAACAATTGCCAATTTACAACTTCAGGCTCTAATTAGATTCCAGGGGTGTATCAGTGAAAAGCCATGTTGTGAGTTTATAGGGGGACTACAAGTGTTACTGCTCCTTCAGAACAAAATTTGTGTTTTGACAGTTTTTCCATCCAGTTCTAAGGGATTCTTCTCTTACAATATAACCTTTATTTCCTACTCTGACCTTACTGCTTTACCCATTAATTCCACTTTGGGTCCATGCCCAGCTCCTTGAAACTCTTTTGATTGTCATTTGTTCCCTTTCTCCCTTTGCTCTGAAACATCTGTGCAGTTTGGATGCTCTTATGGGAAATTGCCTTCCGCCACTGTGCACAGCCTGGACTGAACACAGAGCCAACTCTGGCTCATGTCAGCTTTCTGTCAAAAAGCAAACACAGTCATGGGTGACACTGACATTAGAGAAGTAACCTCCAGCAATCCCCATGGCTGGTCTCCCTGGGCTCTCCTCTCCAGACATGCCCCTCACTGACTGCCACATCGCATCATAACTGGCCCCATCTGAGAGTGGCTCAGGACAGGGCAGGCTGAGCAGAGCTGGAGGGGTGCAGAGCTTCATGGGGGAGCAGTGCAGCACCCCACATCCCCCAACCTCCTAGGGACCCCGCCGCTGCCACAAGAGCCGCCAGCTCTCTGGTGGCAGTCACCCACAAGTGCAAGGTGGGTGAAGTTTGCTAAGGGGTTTCATTTCTTTGTAGGTGGGTGGGGGAGAGGAGTGTACAGGGTGTTTATTCCATGGCAGCACCCCCCACATGCCTTCAACTTGGAGACAGTCAGCACAAGGTGCCATTGCCTCCCCATGTGTGTGCATCAGCCCAAACTGCTGTGCCCCAAGCATGATGAGGCAGGATGGAACATGAGTTGCTTATTGTCTTCCTGCTTGGGTCTTGCAGAGATTGGGTGGTGGCTTTATTTTTTACTGTAGGTAGAGGGAAAAGTGGCAGTTCTGGTGGTAAGGGCTCCTCAGCTGGAATCCATGGGGTCTGCACTGGCCTCCTGTGCCCCTGTATCACAGCAGCTCGGCCATGGGGAAGGAGCCAGTGGGCTGCTTTGCCCACTGTGCTACTGCAGGGTGCTCCAGGCACTGCAGCTTCCAGTCCCATTCCAAGTAATGTAATTTCCCTGCCTCTTCACAGGCTTTTCTAATACTTCGCTAGGTACATTTTTAACCATACATTAGATCCTCATCTCATCTCTGCCTGCTTTAAATGTGTTTTTTCTTACAGTGCTTCCTCAGCTCCTCACCTCCTGCCCAGGGAAATAATATATACACTGGGATTCTTCTGCCCTTTATGCCTGACTTCCCACAGAGTACCTTAGAAGAGAGTATTACAGCTGTTTGCTGCTCTGATTTGCAACCTAGCTGGCACTGATGCTTCTTTGTGCACTCCCTAAGGTGATTCTGCCTCCCTGCCATTTCTGGTTTCGTCTGGGGCTTTTCTGGAATTCCTCTGTTCTGTTCCCAAACTAATTGTATTCTGCTGCTCAGATCAAAGAACTTAGTTTTATGTCTATTAAGATGAACCTGCAATGAAGCTTATGGGGAAGAAGCTCCTTTGGGAAATGTGAAAGCAGGTGCATGAGAGGTGGAAGCACTGCATTGCAGAAAGAGAGGAGATTAAGATTGTAACAGATACAAAATGTCAACATTACTCTTTTAAACAATGGATTCATTGTTCCAGGGACAATGTGCTGTGTGTCTTTGTGCTAAGAGAGCTTTGATTTCTTCCCTCTGGAACGGGGAAAGGAAGTGATTGCTAAATTGCTATCGACATACAGTGTGTGAATCCCAGTTTTGATTTTACGAACAGCCTCTATCATCCCATCTTGTCTGGACAGTGTTGTGCTCATTGTACTCTGGGGTTAGACGCTGCCACCATTCCTATAAATAGCCTGCTTCGTTATGAAGGACTAGTAGTGTTTCTTCTGACTTAATGGCATTTTAAGCCAGTTTTTATCAAACTTTCTATGGGAGAAAGAGTTTGGAGAGTAGAAAACCCGCTAAAGAAGGCAAATAATCAAAATATTAATGTTTGAAACAGACACTCAGCCTGGCAAGTCCACCGAGAGAAGCGAAGTTAGGAGGAGCAGAATGATGATGTGCTTTTAAAAAGAAGGCTTGGCTTCAGGGCTGGCAAGAGCAAGGCAGTTGCCACATGGAGAAAGGTAAGCTCCCTGTGATCCAGCAGAAAACTGGGCTGCAGCACGAGGATGGCTGTGATGTTGGGGAGTCTGCTCTGCACCAGAAAACTGTGCAAGTATACTGCTGAACAGCAGGTGAGGCAACGTGTTTTTCTGTAAAATTTTGGAGCAAAGTAGGAAGTACCCATGTGTAGAAAATCTTGTGTTTCAGCTATCATCTCCTTAGGTGTTAATAAGACCTTTTGAGTGCAGAGAGCACAGGCAGGCAAACGACCAACCCCCTCAAAGTTGGATCAGTAGGGATGGATGTTTTTAATCTTGTAGAGGGAGTTGGGATCCCTGTTTTTATTGATACAGGTCATTTGGGCTGTGTGACCCTGCTCTGTGAGTAAATGCATTGGAGACACCAAAAAGAGCACATATTGCTGGCCATACAGTGAGGGAAGTTCTATTGCACACAGTGTGAGAGGTCAAGCACAGTGCAGATTTGCATGACAGGTAACAAGGCTTGGTGGGTGTCTTCTCCTGACTATTAAAAGTAACAAATGTCAGGGTACCTGGTTTTTTTTCTTAGAATTAGCAACTGATCTGGAATACAGATCCCATCTCCCACAGTCTGGGCCGTTTCCAAGGGTGCATTGAATAGACAGCAACACCCTTTGTGCAGAATGAGTCTGTGCACAAGAAGATAGCCCTGCCAAAAGAAAAAGAATACAGCACTGCATTCAAGGATGTGACTAACTTCTGAACAGCAAGGAAAGCACCACGCTTGCCAGTTATCTCTTCTGTGTGTTTCCTCAGTTGTGGCTGGGGCCATCTGATGAGTGTTTCCCTTTCGCTCCCAGCGCGGCGCAGTCTGTCTGCTGTCAGCAGCTAATGAAGTCACTTGCAAGACGCCATCCCCTGGGGAAAAGCAGGGCTATGAATAGACCTGCTACTTGCGTCTCTGGTTGCAGTGCTCTCAGCGCTTCTTTTGCTGTGCCACTATCCCTGATGATTGTGCCACTTCTGAACAATGGTCTTTCATTCTTGAGCTACTGCTGTTCTCGATGCCAAAACCCAGTCCTCTTCCCACTGGCAGAGCTGTGGAGGTCAGTGAGTGCTTCTCTGCTGTCCCTGGTGACAGGCACAGGTTCTAGGGTACCATATGCTTACCAAAAATGTGCAGAAAGTGAATGAGTAACCTTATTGCAGCAAGAGCTTTTATTAATAGTCCGCAGTGAACGTCACTGTCAGATGCTTCATCAATGCACATCCTACAATAAGAAGGGGGAAAAAAGCTTTTTTTCTGAGAGAAAAATATTTTCATGCTACTGAAATAGAAAGGCAAACTGTTAATCTGATGAGAGCACCACCTCTTTCCCCAGCTGAGCTTACATGTCTAGGTATGATTAAGCTTGTGTTTAGAAGAAGGTTGGTCTAGACAGAGGTGAGCTATAAAAGAAGCAAAATCAGCAAAAACAAAGATAAAGAATGATGAATCATGATGACATATTGTTCAAACTATGTAAGAACATGTAAATATTTATCACAATGTGTAGGGCATAGAGTCATTGTTAGTACCAGTAAAGTCAAGGACTATTTAATGCATTGTAGTGACTGAGTTTGTGTTAGAGATCTATCCTAAAATAACCTTATAGTTAAATACCTTTGTAAGAAAATTTAGATAACAATGTCCATAAATTGTGAAAAAAAGAAAAACTAATTAAAGTAGCATTCAATTTGAACATTACCTATTCTCTCTTCAGGAGATATAGGAGAAAACTTTTTTTAAAAGATTTTGTTTTATATACAGAGTTTATTATTTTTAACCAGACTTGATGGTCTTAGCAGTCTCTCCTCAAACCAAGCTGTCAGAATTTTAATTCTCAGAAAACTAAGGTGCAATCTTCAGCAAAATGCAAAGGTAGATTTTTCTGTGTTGTGATCCAAATGTCTGAACCATTCCTACATGAGCAGAGTTACAGTTCTTGTCTCATATAAACTTTTGTTTGGATGCCTCATCTTCCTGCTTATATAAAAAACAAAACAAAAAGTGCCCCTTGTTACTCATATTTTTCATATTAATACTGATTGGCTGAATAAGTTTGAGTGATTCATGAGCCACGTTCAAATTTAACACAGCCTTTAAAGTGTTTGGCCTGACACATGGTGTCTTATAATATTGAAATATCTCATCCAGCTAGCAGTCTGCATCAGCTTGCTGAAGCATGCCTTGAAGGGAAAATGATACAGGAGTCCTGATCTACTCCTCTCTAAAGCTTTAATTAAACATTCAAACTATCAGTAAACAGTGAAGGAACTTGGGGGAATGGATGAGATGTCTGTCCTTTCATTAACAGTATTTCTTTCATAAAGTTTAGGAAGATAGGAGTATGCCTCTGTCATATGGAGGCGTCTCAATGGCATTCAAAACTCTGATCTGTCTTGCTCTCTGGTATCCTATATATAAGAGAACAGAAATTAATATATCTGATTTTCCTGTACACTTGGTCAGCAGTGTTTTCCACCAAAGCAGGTGGGCAAGTTCAGTAGAGCAGAGCTGGATGAGTGCTGCTCTGACAGCAGTTCTCATCTTATTTCCTGGGTTACAGATCTGAAAACTCAGGGATAGGTTTCTCCATTAGGATTTGTTTCCCATTGCTACCACCCAGGCTGACAAGGCAATCCTCAGCCTGTTATCTGTGGGGTAGGGCCTAGTCTAAATGAGGTTTCATTTAGCATTGCCCCTGAAATAAGGCTCTGCCAGACTACCTAGGAATGGCACTTGTATGATAAAGCCTCCTGGCTGTGTCTGCAGAAGTCTCGTATTAGGGTCATGGAGAGATTGGCTTTTGTTCCATTAGCAGAACTGTCTAGGGATAGGACTGCAAATGCTGTAATTTCTCTCCAGGGCAGAAAACCCATTTGGAATGATGAACCTTTTTATCCCTGGAAGATACTTCTTGCCTCCTTGAGTGCCATTGAGCAGCAATTAATCTCATCCAACAGCAATGGATATTAAAACCACAGCCAATACCTCACATGGTTGTTTGAAATCAGCTTCAGCAAGCTTTGCTCCCTCTCCAACCCTTTCCTGGCTTCCACATCTCCTGTGCTTGGCTGTCCTCCACCCAGGCTTTCAGGCTCAGATTTGGAAATTCCCTGCCCCTGACAGTGGACTGTTATTCTTCTGGCAATATTTACCTGCTGTCCTTGTGGAATAGAATCAAGGCATCTGTGACGCCTGTGCTGTTATTTGGAGTATTAATACACATTATAAACAAAAGAGATTGTCAGATTTCTGCCACAAGAGCTGCACTAAGGAATTTCTTCAGCCAGGAAGGCTGTCCAGGTTGGAGTTTGTAATGCTTTGTCTGACACTGAGCCTGAACTGGTTCTGGTTGTAAGAGAGGGACAATTACTTCTGAGGAGCAGTCTTCCTCAAGCATCACCATAACAACAGAAGAAGCACAGTACCAGGGTCATAAAGGAAATGATACACTATGGAGACCGTGAACTTAGAAGAATGTAAGCAAAAGGCCAAGCTTTGAAAAATTCATTAATATGTGAGTTCAAGAGCATGAGCTAAATCAGACTGTCATTGCTCAACCCACAAGCTTAACAAATAAACCGAAGAGGGGATTTTTAAGCAGCAGGGGAAGAAAAGAAAAATACTCCTGGAAAAGTGGTAAGGATGAAACAGATGGTAACACATGAGAACATAAACACCAGTTCAGAATGAAGGAAAAAGAGTCTTTATTACTTCACATGAGCAAACTGATGATGGAGACCTAGTAAAAATGAATATTTTTATCAGTAATGTGACTGCACAAAGACTGTGAATCGTTGTGTGTCAGCACAGTCTGAATAAAGAACTGCAATGGTTCTGTTTGCGTCTCCCTATGTTTAAAACCATAAATATTGATTATCAGTCACAATGAGACAGAAAATGCTGATATCATGAGAACATGGCAAATGTGCACTTTCCACAAGACATTATTAGCATATCCAGGCCACTGCTGACACCATTTATTAGATAATCTTAACTAAAATTGTTACCATGATTTTTGACTCGTAGGTCATGTACCTATCCTCTCTAATCTTCAGGTTAACACAATGCAGGCAGAAGAAGGCATTTTTGTTTTTCCTACATTCAAGAAAGTTCACACACTACAAAGCCAGAGAGGAACTTGCCTAGCTTTCTAGTACAGAAAGAAAGATGTACTCTGTAGCAGTAAGCATCTGATATGCCCAGGTTAGGAACCAGTTTGCTCTTGACTGTATCTATAAAAGTGCAGAGTGAGGTACTTCCTGCATGTCAGCCCAAGCCCCGTGTCTGCTGTTCCCTGGAGGTTTGCATTCTCCATATCCAACATCTGGCACTGGGAACAACCACAACACCAGTGTCTGACCTGTTTAAATTTTTTCTTAGGTTCTCCTGTTGTTCTCAGGCATTGCTGAGCACAGCTATCACTTTGTCATGTAAAAGGTCATTCAGATGCCTCTTTCAAATTAACTCATTAACCTCTTTAGCCTTATGTATATTTCTCATAAGTTTTAAAATTTTGTAGTGACTCCATGGTAGTTAACCACTCAAACATCTCTCCTGATTAGGGTGGGCAGGATCTTGCTCTAACTGAGTTGCCTCCACCAGATCAGTATCTTACCGTAAGTCCAAAGCAGAAGTAATGTTGGAAAGAATCACACCGTAATTGACTGAATAAATAACTGACAGCTATGAGTCGGTGTCTGCATTTCTTCCCTAACACAACACTATATGGTAGACTGTTTTTTCCCATAATTTCAGGTAATGATTAACTCCCCATAACTAAAATAACTCCAGGAGAACTGACAAGACTTCTCACATAGTTACTCAAGTTCAGAAGTATATTCAAACTTTTACTTTAGTTCTTTCATGCAAAAATACATTTATTTTAACTGAAACTATTTTAAAACTGCCTCATAAATGTAAAGTCAGCAGTACTGTTTAGAGCATACTTTTAAGCTAAAATGGGTGTATTCCAGGCAACTGCACACAGGGTATGTGCATGCAGTTTTATTGTTTATTCCACTTATAAGATAGAAGACATTTGAGTGCCTCTGGCAATGCAATCATCTCTGGGTTGAAATATAAGTGTAGCAGATCACATTGTAGGATAAAACACTGAAGGAGCAAGCACTGGAAAGAACAAAAAAAACAGAGGAAATCTGTGTGAGTAGGTTTGTCCCAGAGGAATAGCTCCCACTTCAGGGTTTCATTCCTGAAGAGGGTGTGTTAAAACATCCAAGATAAAAAGCAGCAGATGTCCTAAGAATTGGTGTTATGAGGAGTGTTGTAAGGCACTTAACTTTTGAGAAGAAAGAATATTTTCCACAGAAACTGCAGGGCCTACATTGGAGCAAAAATTGGTAATAATTTTCCAGAACCCAGATTGCTATAATTTATATCAATACAGTATAATAGGATTAGATCATGTAGCATGCTAAAAAATAAGAGGTGGTAAAAACATATATATAAATATACCAGTATAATAATCAAAAGAATTGTAAGTTAAGAAATAGGAGAGAATTTGGGGGATACCTGTAAGTAACTTCTACACCTGGTTCTGAAAAGCAGAAAGTGGTGAATATATGGGGGAGAAAGAAATGGGAGCAAAGATGGGCAAGAAGATGGGAAAGAAATGGACAGGAAAAATCAACATGGATGGGAATGTCATTTGTGTGGCCTGGATGTCAGGAATAAGAGAGATGCGACAAAAAAAAATCACAATGTCATAGAAAAGAAGCTGAGAAGTTTGTGTACAAAAATTGTGGGCAAACAAGCACAGATTAGAACTGCAGCACTCAGGAGGACTCCAAATCTTCTAAGAAATGTGATGTATGGTGGATGGGTAAACTATGAGTGAAATGCACTTAAACTATGTTAAGAAAACTAGAAATAAAACCAGAGGTGCAGAGGCATCACTTGCTGCCTCCTAGAGAGGCAGAGAAAGGTAATAAGGGCAGAATGGAATTTGTCAAACACAAGGTCTTCTGAAAGACCACTAAGGAACTGTCACACTTAGATCTAAATCAGATTACTACAAACATGGAAGAGAAACTCCCAAGCATTGCCTCATTGCAGGAGATTTTAACTCGTCAGAAATAGAGTATAAAGCAAATGCTCCTGATAACGGTAGAGCCAGTTATTCCAGGGTGTAATAGCTGGCAGATTTCATCACTAAACAGTCACTGGACTACCATGATGCTATTCTAGGTGGTCTTTGTTAGGTAGTGATGACATAGAACAGCTGGTTGTAAAAAATAGCCTAGCTAAAGTTATCCCAACTTAATGAAATTGAAAATGAGTGGAAGATTGAACAAGAATAGTCCTATTAGTGTCTCAAAATTTGCCCTTGTGAAGTGTTATACCTAAAGCATTTAGTTAGTGATGTAAATTGGATGAAGTTTCCAAATCTATTAGAATTCATTTAATTGAAACAATAATTTAAAAATCTGTAATTTGCACTGTAAGTAGAGAGTGAAGTGTGTTAGCACCTTAAAACTCCCTTAAAAATATTAGGAGTGAGCAAAGAGAGTGAAAATCACAGGGGAAGAAAGCCCTACCATACCAGATCATAAATTAAAACAGTGCTTTGGTAACCTAGAAGTAGAGGATGCAGTTAGATCTGTCAAGTTTGCAGACATACCGTCCGAAAACTATTTGAAAGACTGACAGTTTCTTGTACCACACAAATAAAAGGAGGTCTGCTATGTGGCAAGGATGGGGTAGAGATGAAAGCCTGTGTAGATACTGCCTAAACCAAGTAGATTCTGTAAAGAGGATGGTACAGATCACCGAGAAAAGTAGAATCAGAATGGGAAGCATCTCTAGAAACTTGAAAAGTAAATACAAAGTGTAGTAGGCCCACAGGGAGATGGTGTCTATTATCCATCCTAAAATGCTCAAAGAAGCATTTCAGGTACAGGATCAAGTTTTTCTTTAAAGATCTGCCAAAACAAAGAAGAGAGAAAGAGCAGAGGAAAAAACGATGTCTTATCTACAGCTTTATTAATTCACCTTAGTTATATGGAAATTTTATACACGTTTTGCAAGAAAGAATAAATAAAGGTGTGAAGATTAAATAAGTAATAATAAAAACAATAAGCAATAACTGAACTGTTTAATGCAATGTATTAGGCCAGGGGAATGTATGTATGTTTCTGCTCTAGAAATGGAATTATTTGGCTACTTTAAGGTTGGGTAGAGATTTTCAAGCATCACTGTTTCATCTAGTCCTTCAAAGTGTTAACACTTTCATTGTTCCTAAAAGTGATGTGGTCAGATGAGAAAACATCTGTACCATTATGGGGGAACAGAGAGCTGGAGATGCGGGGTAGAATTTAATAGTACAAGTGCTGGATCACACCCAAACAGAGGTAGAAATTATTTCTGTTGTAAATTGTGCCAGTTGAGCATGAGAAAGATCATAATATCTTGGTTAGTCATGGAACGATGCTGGGAGATCTGGGATGGAGCCATGGGAAAGGCAAAAATTATCCTCCTTAGGTATGATGTAGGAGACTTAAAGAAGAGATACCTAAGTATAGAAACCATTGCAGGAGGCACTGGTCAAAGCTCCTCTGGGGTACCAAGAACAGGCTGTCACCCATAATTAGGAAAGAGCATGGAAAGAAATGCAGAAAAGTAGTACTGGACAAAACGAAGAATGAGGGATATACAAATGCTATCTATAAATACATCAAGAGGAGGGGAAAAAGGGCAGGGCAAATACTAGGAAAGGAAAGAAGTTATTTAAGTTGCCAGACAATGTTGTCATTAAAATAAATGGATATAAATTGAAAGTTGGTACATCCAGGCTGGAGCTGAGGAGGTTTCCATCCATGAGAAGAGGGAAATCTCTGAAACAGTCTTCTAGTAAGAGTGATAGGAACAAACTGCTGTAGGTGAGGGTATCACAGTGAAATGAAAGTTATTTGCTTGCAAATTGGATAATAAGGGTTCACCTAGCTCTTGCATAACGGTGAGTAGAGCCACTTTCTATTTGCCTCTCTGCCAGAGAGTCAAACAGTCTGCATAGCCTTATGATGAATTTTCATAAGTTCATTAACTGAGCTGTGTAAGGTGAAAGTACACATCTTCAGTATCTGTGAGATCCTTTGTAATGTTATACTCTCTGCTCTGTACTACTGTGACAACAGTATTTTTCAAAATTTCTGGTAATGCATTGATTCAGGTAGAAGGAATGACTCTACAGCCTCCTGTGTCATATTGGCATGCTACAAAAATGGTAAGAATTACTTTTTTAAAATATTATTTTAAAATTATGATAAATCTGTGCTAAGTGTACAACCAAAGCACAGCAATGCAGTTACAAATGTATTAGATAAACTTAATGTATCAGTGGATCTAATATTATTGACAGAATTTCCATGATTTATCATTTTGAACTCTTAGAAAACATTGTTAGGGAAAATCTGCTCTGCCTTATCCTTTTGGCATTACTCATCAAAATAGTTGGAATTGATTTAGTTGGTTTTATCTTTATTTAGAGGTAGTTCTATTTCCATGTTCCTGGTTTTGCATGGTTTTAGTAGATATAGAATATTGACGGTTCTGACCTGTTCTTCAAGAATTGCAGAAGCAGAAATTATTTTGTTTTTCCAATGTTCCTGTTTACATGCGAGCAGATACTGTTGGTATTAATTTTCTTCCTATTTTAAGAAGAAACACAAGAATAAGGCAAGATTTACAAAATACAGTAATAATTTACACTGACAAAGACATTGCAAACAAATCTGACATTTCAGAAACATGTAACCGAGTTTATAGCAAAGACAATAGAAGCAATGTTCTGTTTACTGTGAGAGATGGAATTTGAAAAAAAACATGCAAACAAAATTATAACTCTAATATAAAATAAGTGACTAAATTATTTAACAAATACGAACATTTCCAAAGGTTTTTATATAAGTTACATGGTAAAACATTGCTAAAACATAGTAAGGTTTTATCTGAACATCTTTTTCTCATGTGAGCTTGAAAGTCCTCATTTCTCTACTCCAGAGAAGCAGAGTCGCCATAAGATGGCAGCACTCTGCACAAAAGCTCCTGAAACCCTAAATCCTGCACTTTTCCCGAAAAGAACCGTCAGTCACTGGTGGAACGAGTGGCCTGAGCACTGGGTGTCTGCCTGTAAATGGAAATCAAGACAGCTGAGTCCTGTCAAGACAGCTTCTGGGAAGCTTCAGAAATGTAGCTGCTTTCATGCAGTAACTGAGCCCGTTTTCCTCAGTTTTTAGCAGCTGTCTGGGTGCTGAGTTAAGCATTCTTTTCTTATCTGTTCTGGTTATTCTAGAGTAACCTTATTCAAACTTTGTGTTTTAGCAAAGCACAGTATCTCTGTAGTTCTAAGTACAGTAGGTCAGCTATAAAAATATTTCCTGTGTGTAAAACCAGAGTGGAATCACTTTTTACAAGTGATTTAGTCCCAGCTCCATAGTTTAGAATCTGCATATAGATGATCAGGCCTGAATCCACTGTGTTTACACAACCCTGCAGGCTTTTCTAAAAGCAAGCCCAGCTTGCTGCAGGGCTGTGCTAAAGGGTTGCCTTTCCCTTTGTGCCACTCCAACACACCTGGCTCAGGACTCACTTTGGCCCTTCTGTTCTGGGGACAGCAGGTCTGGTTTGAATTTAGCATTAATCTGAACAAAGTAAGTTACAGAAAATATTTCAGCCAAAATGGAGGGATCTGAGGAGCTGTGCAGTCAGTACTCTGTGTGATTCCCATCCCAAGCATGCTCAGCCTTGCAACAGCGCTGGGGAAAGGTGCTTGCCCTGCTATCCCTGCCTCAGATTTTTATAGTGTAAGATAAAAAAGGAGTACCATGTAACTATGAAAAACAGTCAGAAATCAGGGCCAGATTGAGTGGACTGTCTGGAAGTCCCTGGCAAGATTTGAGTGTCATGGGTTGGTTGGCAGTCCCACCTCAATGCCAGGTGATTCTCCTACCTGAGCCCTTCTGCTGTTCTGAGGTTTGTTTGTTTCACTTTGAGTGTGAGAGTGTATTCAAATCTGAAAAGCAAACAAATCTTTCGGTGTGCTTACCCATGCCAAGAAAATCAAGAATAGAGGTTTGCTCATGTCTTTGGCTGGGACCAGCCTGGTCAGAGCTGCGGGCAAGGTAAACGAGTTGAAAACACCTTGACTTGTCTGCCTGCTGCTCACTGCACAGTTGCTGAGCAATTCCTCCTCCTTCTTCATCTTCCTCTCTATTTGTTCAGAGGTAGGTTGTTGGCTTCACTCTCCGCCCTCATCCATCAGCTCCGGAAACTGGAGGAGACCAGAGCATGAGTCACAGCCTGAGTCACCAATCCCAAACACCTTGCTTTGTTCAGAGCTGGAGGGGAAAATTCCTTTCTTCTGTGTGGTTCTTCATCTCTTTCAACCCTCTGGAAGGAGCTACAGACCCCCTTCCTTTTCTTCCAAATCTTCTCTCCATCGTGCATAGCCATGTTTGGAAACAGCACCTGGAGAGGAGAGTAGGAGAGACCTTTGCCTTTCCATACATCTGCTCATGTCTCGGTGGGCTCTGGGGCTCACTCTACACAGTAGTGGATTGGTCCTAGGCTCCTAATGGGCTATGATATTAGTACACCCCAGAATACAGGAGCTGGAGTGCAGCAGCTCCATCACTGTATGTTCAGACCTTTGCTTACAACAGGCTCCATGTCACTTACACAGGACCTGAATGCTTGCAGGGGTTTCTTCGGATGGATGCCTTTTTCTGTTGAAGCAATACACATCTCTCACCTTGGTGATTAACAAAGAAAGAGAGAAGAGGTGGTATCAATTTTGGGGGGAAAAAAAAAAAAAGAAAAATAATAAAATTTGCTGATTACTCACATCATCACTGTGAATTTCTCTATTAAATACAATTGCTTGTTAGGGATTGTTTTTTCCCTTTAAAATGTTTTTACCAACTCTCTGTGAAGCATTACTAGATGTGTACTGCAGCAAAGACAGAGACAAGACAGTCCTTCCAGTGTCATTGCAGTACTTGTGCGTGATTTCTGTCTGTCCTCGACTGGCCTGTTTGCAGGACTCTCGCACTACTACATGGCTACTCAAATTGCCTCTAGCTCCTTAGAGATGTTTCGAGTGTGGAAACCTTTTTCAGGCTTCGTTGCTTAACTAACTGACAGGAGTCCTATGAAATATCTGTCATTGCTGGTCTTTGGAACTGGGTCTGTCAGGCTGACGAGGAATATATTTTTGTGCAGACTTTCCAAAGAAAATGCTTTCCATATCTGCTGGCCCGAGAGTCTGGAAGCACTTGACTGTACAGCTATGGAACATAAGCCTTCTTTGGGAAAAAAGTTTTTTAAATTGGAGACTTTTGTATATTCTTCAGTTACTATCTTTTGGGTTAAAATGTTTAACCAAAATTTTAAAGTCTACTTTGATATCCTCCTAGAGCTTCCTAGTTCAATTTGATTGGGAAGCTAACCAGTGAGAGAATAAAGTCACCAGATGTCTCAAGTACAAACCAACCTGCCCCTGACCTAAGGAGTGATAGATGCATTCAGGAGGTGAATATGGTGGATGTATATGGTGGAGAGAAGGAGACCCCATTTCACAGAGGAGGGAAATGTTTTCTGAAGTGCAGGACGCGCCCTCCTCTGCCTTTGTAAATATTCTGAGAATCACTTCAGCCCATAGGACATTCAGACTTTAAATTGCTCCTTATTTTTCCAGGTTTTCAGGTGAGAGTTTGTGTGAGAAGAGTATTGGGAATTAAGAGCTGGATTGTATGTGAAGCTGAGATACCTGTGCTATCTTTGTGTATTATAAGTGTTAGGTGTGGGGGGAAATGTACTAAGGCTTTTAACCTATACAAACTTTTAAATTGTCTTTTAAATGTCTTTTAAAAAGTCTTAGACTTGCATTGTTCATTGTTGCCCACACTGAAAGATAAATAGCTGTTTTCTGTTCAGATGTGTCATTATAAAACTATAACCCTGATTTAACTGAACTAGAATTTGCCCCAAAATGAAAATACAGTGACTGACAGAAGCAACAATAATAGTATTCTGCCTGTACTATAAACTACCTTTTTGTTGTATCTCATTGAATTGATGCCTTTAATGTGGGTGAGTGAAACAAAAGTCTCCTAGAAACCTTATGAAGGATAGGAACCTTGCTGTCAAATCAAGCAATGCCAGGACCCCAAAGAATTTTACACATCCTTCCCACATCAGTGTGGTTGCTCCAGATTGAAATACTTCTCCTCTAGATATAGTTAAAGCCAATAAAGCATTGATTTAGTAGAGGAACTTCCTGGTCAACTTTTAGATATCACAGGTGATATTTCAAAACAGGAATAATCTATCAGCTTCCTGTCCAGTTTTTCTTGCCTTGCTCAACGTTTACTCTTGTTGTGTACTGTCTCTCCTTCAGGATCTCTTAGCCTTCTGTTCTCACCTATTTTTTTTGTCCTGTGTTTTTGTCGTTTGTTCTGCTACTTTCTTTTCCTCCTTTGCTCTCTCCAGACAATCCATGGAGGTCTGTTCCTAATAATTTGCAGAAACTCACGTATTCAAGAAAGACTTATTCATATAGTCTTTGGCAGCCACCCCATTCAGAGGCACTTAGCCTCCAGCCATGCTATCCTTGCCAAGACCTATATAAAATATTACCTCACAAGCAAATGGGGAACTGATAATATCAAATAGAATTTGTAAGTTTTGTATAGGCTGTATTATTCATTCCCTATACACTTAAAAGTTTGATATATTGAATCTAAGAATAAGCATTTAATTGCCAGCCGTTCAACTGGTTAGTCCTTAATCTGAGACACTGCTGGTGGCTGGTACGTTTTGATGGCTGAAGGACTGCCACTAAGTCCTTTGAGCACATACTTTGAGGTGTCACCTTACCAGGGGCTAGCAAGAGCTACAAGATGACCTTCTATATTGAAAAGGAAAGTACTGGCTTTTGGAACTCCACAAAGCTGTAAACACAGTAACAATATTAAAGGACACATACACAATTGCCAGTTAAAAACACGGAAATAAGATGTTTGAATGGCATATACAGGAGGAGTGTTTTCATAGTAAGAGCAAACATTTTTCATTTCTGTTGATTCCACTTCTTTTTGACCTTATGCAGTTACAGACAGTGTTCTGATAGAGTTGTGTCCTCACAAGCTGAGGGAACTTAATCTAATCAAGCTTTTTTCATGCCACAGGAAATCGCTGTAGCTGAACAAGTCCCTTATAAAGGACACTCCAAGGTATAGAGAGCAATTGAAGGAGACTTAGGAATGTTGTTACAAATAGAAATGTTAAGATATGGTTTCACCATAGCCTAAACTGGGCTAAATTCAGCCTAACATATCCCCGTCTTTCCTGCCAGCTCTGCCTAGCACTCGGGACTGGACACCCCCAGGGTTCAAGGGACCCACCCAAATGAAAAACAGCCGCCCACCTTCCCAGAAGAAGGTGACTGAATTTTAGTTGGATGAGTTTGAAACAGCTCACTGCTTGTTTGGACATGAGCGCTGACTGGTAAGAGCGAAGGGGTGGGAACATGAGGGCAGAGCAAAGGTAGTCCTGATGTAATCCAGTTTGAACTGCTATTGAAACTACCCACAGACTGTGTAAATAGTAGTAAAATTCGATGTGCCTGGGAGTATTTCCAGGCACTAGAATGAGATTGTCTATGCTATTAAGCTGTTAAAATTCTCCCTGGCATGAATTTCACCTCTTCCAATTACCACTCACTGCAAACAATTTCTGGGCACAATTTGGTTACTAGAATGATCCTAATAGGCACTTAGCAAGCATAAACTCAGGTCTTTCTGTGCCAGTTAGCCTCAATGCCCAAGAGTGTTTCAGACATGTGGAGTTTAACTAGTACAGACCCATCCATACTTTCACATTCTGCCCCGAGATTGCAGCTACTACCAGTCTGAAAAGGAGGGTCTGATCCTGCCAGCTCTCTTGCTTGGGGAGAACAACCTAGTCCTTATGAGCTAACTTTGGTAGGATTTCTGACTCCCCAGAAAAAGGATATGTGTTTTCAGGCCAGCAACACAACTGGACAAATTAGAATTTCATGCTGCCCTGTGTAGTCTATTGCAAACATTTATGAAAAGAGAGGACTTGTCTTCAGCACATTATTTTCAAAAGAGACAATAGCAGAGCAGAAAATATGGGAAGAAAGGGAACATACAAATAAGACATTTTATTTCCTTTTAATACAGTAGTGAGAAATGCAGGTTGAGAAGGGGAAGGGGAGATAGCAAGAACTTGTTAGGCAGTTGTACCTGTGTTACAGAATATTCAACCACTTATTAGGCAGAGTTAAAGCTGACACATTTTTTTTTCCAAGTCAGCTGCTGAACTGGGGTTGCAATTATTCCTCCCTCTACATATTAAAAAAATGCACAACTGCAGAATTTCCCTTTCAATTTGGAATGTTTATAAAATCTATTACTCTGTATCTTTAAGTACTGAAGCCAGGTCCTCGATTTTAATATGTAATTACTTTTTCGTTTTGCTTTGTCTTTTTTTTTTTTTTTCACAGTTGACTTTACAAGTTTCCCTCTACATCAGGAAATCTGAAAAAATGGGATTTTTACATCTCTCCAGGTATATTCACTTGGCAATTGTAATGATCCATCTCCCTAACGCACTCCCTCGGGGAACAATTAAAGGTGTTATTTTGAAGGAGCCTTTTAAGCTTTGCTGTACACATACAAACACGGTCTCTTGGCCGGCTTGCTCTAGGACCCAGGGTGACTGGGATTGTCAGAAATCTTCACCTGAATGCATTTTCCCTGTATGCCTTATAAGGAGTCCAGGAAAACAAGGAAGTGATAGCCATGTTCACGTTACTGTATGCACAGCTTGTCCTCTTTACCTGCCCAGGTGGCCCTCGTTTTCACTTTTGTTCATGGTCGGTCCCGCTGGGGTTGAAGTTTCCTTGCAATCCGGTGTAGGTGAAATCTGAAAACATACCCTCCAGGAATGGATGATTTTTATGACATTCTACGCTTACGCAGATGATAATTAACAAGCTAATATTTTTTTGTCATGCAGCCAGCACTGAAAACGAATGGGGATTGAATTGCTTTGCCTCTGCTTCCTATTCCTGCAAAGAAATAACTATGTGCAAGGTAAGGCTCCAGGGCAGGGAGATCCATTTCAAAACCATTTTGCCATTGTTTCTTGCTTGAAGTTGACATGAAAAAGCTTTGTGTCTTCTGTATTTAATCTTTCCTTTCTATTTAATGCCTTTTTTTGACAGACTGCTGTAGGGCTACACTGCCAATTCATCTATGATTTGGTGGTCATTACATAGCACAACATGTTTGAAAGAGACAGACATTTCAGCGATTTTGTTTACACTAATCACAGTTTGATCTGCTGTGAAAATTTAATATTATATATGTGACTGAGTGTTTCACTGGTACCTGCACAATGCATAAAAATAATTTCAAGTACTACAGAACTGACAGAAGCAATTTTAAGTATATAAAGTGAACATAAATAATTTTTTTTAATATGCCTGGTTCTGTTGGAAATTACTTACCTGCACCACACCACAAATGTATGTTACACTTTATCAGCTACACTGGAGAAAACAAGTTAACATGTTCCCAGTGAATGCCACCCATAAAGCATGCAGAAGTAAGTATGTTAATTGCCAGCAATTCAGGCATTTTAATCTTTAATAGAGAGTTAATCTTCTACCAATAGAACAACCGTTTAGAAGGAATTTTATCAGTAATCCTAAATATGGCTTAATGTGTGCATTTTTCACCTTCCACATTCTCTAAATTACAAGTTTCTTCATAAATTGAATGATTAAGCATGTTACTAATAGCCTTTTATCTTCTTGGATTTGCATTTAGGGACCTGTTCTCAGGAAAGTGCAGTGACTTGTGAAGATTGTTTGCTTTCCGGACCACACTGCGCTTGGTGTTTGCAAGAGGTAGAGTGATTAAAAAAAAAAAAAAATTCAAAGTAAGACTTGAAGTCTTTGTAGTTGCCCTGAGTGATGAAGTATTGATTTAATTGGGTCAGCCCGTGTTTCTGTAATGCATGCAGCACTTAGTGAAGCCTTCCTGGGGATCAGAAGTGGAATTTAATCAACTCTTCATGATCTATTATGCATCGTTGGAGTGTGGTTGGTGTGTTTCTGTTTTCATTTTTCTTCTTTTTTTTTTTTTTTTTTTTAAAAAAAAAACCAAAATCT
>VXAU01005247.1:941946-1224352 GCA_013399695.1 Formicarius rufipectus
TTAAAAAAAGCAACGATATCATCCTTCCTTATCTAATGCAGAAATAAAAGTGCTATTAGAGGGGCTCAAATCATCAGCCTGAGGGCTGACTCACCCACAGCAATGATGAAGCACCAGACATGAAGTCAGAGTCCAGACTGTATCTTACATATTAGTTGGCAAGTGAGACAATGTAAACAGAAAGTTTGCAGGTGTAAACAGTGTCTAAATTTGCAGATGTAAAATTTGCATACAGAAATTATTAATCTGTGATTGATTTAAAGAATGATGATGCTGTCAGTTTTATAATTAGTACGATATAGGTGTGTTTTAGTTAAAATACTGGAGTTCAAAAATATATCTGGATTTGTTTCTTATACATCTGTTTCAGATTTTCTGTGTAACCCTGGGCAAGTGACCTCACACCTCTACACCTGTAAATGATGCTAAATAATATCTCTTCACTTCACAGTATACATTCTAGCTCTTAGTTTATTAATGTTAGCAAGTCAGTCAGCTGTCACAATTAAAAACTTGCTAGAAGTAATAGAGAAGTAAAATAAGTCTTTTTCATTGTAGTTTCTGATTTACACCTTTGCTGCTAAAAGTATTTATTGCTTTTCTGTGTAGCAAAGTGACAACTGGGATGGTCCTAACATACTGCTTTATGAAATAGCTCATAAAGACTAAACTGCACTTTAAAAAAAATAAGTATTCTAAAAAATGTATTTTGCCTTTTGCAACAGAATATTATTGAAATTGGATCACATAATTTTGACTACTGCCATACCTTTTCAGAAAAATAAAGTGCACCCAACATAATTTATTGATTTAAAAGAAATCAAAAACAAAACAAGAAAAACTGTGAAACTATTGAAAATTTAAGAGTAGTAACCATGATTTTTTTCTTTGTTTATAAGCTCATTCACTTGTTTGTTAGTGAACAGCACATCAAGAGGACACAAGACATAGGAGCTTTAGTGTCAAACAGGCACCTCCAAAGAAATCACTACTTTCTGTAGGATAAAAACACACCTTGTAATTGTATTTGAAATATGAGGTTGTCTCTTCACACACACTTAGAAAAGTTACAAACTCTGTAACTAAAGGAGATGATATAGATCTCCCTGTGAAAGGTTTATAATGGCACATGTATTTTATGCAGGCTGTATTCAAGAAGCAATGAGTGAGAATTTTGCCTGAGCAAAGGCATCAGGTTCAGTCTGAAGAATAATAAACCCCTGTTCCCAGCAGGTGTCTGAGCATTGCTTCCACCAAAACATATAGGATGCTGACAATTTTCAGGCCCTAAGGGTGACATTTTGGTGGAAAGAAAGGTTGTTGTTCTGGCTTTAATAGGCTTAAATTAAATTTATTTTGCTTTGAATTGAAAGTTTTTCAGTGACTGAATTTAGAAAATATTTGTGACTTCATGTCTGAATGCCAGGTTGCTTGCCCAAACCTATGAGAGAGGAGCAGCCCCATGGTATGGATCCATGATCGTCAGTCAGGAATTAGATGTTTCAGAGCTGGTTCTGTCAGGCACTGCCCAGGTTTTGGTCAAAAGGTCTTGCAGGCCAGAGCAGTTTCCAGTTCAGGAGACAGCTGACTGACTTTGAGGATCTAAACTCTAGACACAGCTCCGGGAAATGGTAATAATGCGTAGAAGCCTCTTTGTAAAACTAACCATTAACTTCACTGCTGCACAGGATAAGTACCTGCCCTGTAGCAGTGTTGTGGAAAGGAATGCATAGCTATGCTTTGAATTGAGTAACAAAAATAAACTGCAAGATATCCAACTGATATCAATAGGCTTGTGATTTCCTCTGGATAGGAGAAGGTCAAGCAGGATGGTAGGCCAAATGAAACCAGATAGATATGGGGATGTTGGGAGCTCCACTAGTGTTGGGAAGCAGTGGGAACAGCTTGTCGGGCACCAGTCAGAGGATCAAGGACTTGCTACCTGCTTCAATGAACATGTTAAATGAGTGCTGAGGAGAAAGAACAGGTTAGGAAAAAAGAAACAGTGGACACTGGGTATCTCACAATCAATTTGTCACAAAATGCCTAGGGGTTTATTATCTGTGAGACCTCTTCCATTATTAAATGAGGTGGTTCCATGAGCAGTTCAAAACTGTTTAGGAAAGACTAGATGAATTTATGGCAAAACCCTGTAATAGAGAAACACAGGGGCTCAGAGGAACTTTGTATTTTCATTCCCAGTACTGCAAGAAGCCAAATGCGAGCGGCACAATTCCCATTCCCCAACAATAGAGCAGTTTCTCCTAAAATAACAAGTTGGTGTAAGTTACATTGATTATACACCTGTGTGACATGATCCGTGAAGGACAAGTTTAGGTTTCTGTGCCACCTAGATCTAGTTCTGCACTAGTTTGTATTAACTTGCACCTTTGTTTCTGTTCCCTATATTGGACTGACCTTTCCTCATGCAGGTGCCTGTGGCTAGTCAGTAAAAACATTTAATTCATCCCTTCCTTCTCCTATTTGCATTAGAATTACACAGACACGGCTGGAATTCATGGGAGGTGTGACACCCTCGGAAATCTTTTGTCAAAAGGATGCCAGTTGAATTTGATTGAATTTCCTATTTCAGAAGTAGAAATTCACAGAAACAAGCCCCTAACTATATCAACCCAGAACAATTCCGATGTCACACAGATTTCTCCTCAAAAATTAACTCTCAGGCTGCGACCAGGTAAGTCCCAGTTCATAGATGTGGCATATTATTTCAGACAATGTAATATACTGAAGCTTCTCAGACTGAATGGTCTGCAAGAATCTGGGCAGAATAAGGATGAAAACCTGTGTTGAGTCCAAAGTTGCCTGTTGACTCACCACATAAACACTAGGTTCAAATGAGCTCAAAATACTTTCAGAAGTGCTGGGTACATCATAAAAATAAGGACATATATTTTTAGTTCCTCACTTCTCTTGCCATTGAGGTAGCAGGGAGAGAATGAAACCCCCTGGCTCCTCCCCAGCCCACCTCCTGTGCCTCTCCCCTGCTGGTCTGGCAAACGGCATATCTCAGAGGCAAAGTAAAATCTTGTTTTGAGGATTTACAAAGTACCAGTGACAGTTATGGTAACACAGCAGACCTACTTTGGGATCCTTCAGGTGTGAATTTTTCCTGGAGAGAGTCTGAAATAAAGTAAGAGACATCCAGTTAGGTCTTGTCATAGTACTGGAACTGAGAACAAAGCCTCTGGATATTTTAAATTTCTAAAGTATATGGTAGGACCCACAAGCACTACCTTTAGTTTAAATTACCTTACTCTCTAAATTTTCTAAAGCTGTGTACTGCTGAAGTGATGTTCTCATATTTTTTTCAAATTATGTCATTCATTTTAATTCTGTCCTTATGACTTCACTGAAGAACTGTTTAGAAAAAAAACCCCAAACATTAGAACTGCTTTTAATTTATCAGACCCTTGTTTGAGATTTTTGTTGACAGGAAATTTTCAAAGTTATTTTGTTAATGTTACTGGTTATTTAAATTACCAGATAATTTTCACCATATAGAAGTTTGTGAAGAAATTGGTATTGTTCATACCTTCTGCATAGAATGCTGATACATGTCCCACTTTCCCATGACCTTCATAGGACATGAAGAAACAATACAGATCAAGGTTCGCCAGACTGAAGATTATCCAATTGATCTCTATTACCTCATGGATCTTTCAGCCTCCATGGATGATGATCTGAATACAATCAAAGAACTGGGTTCAACTCTTTCTAAAGAAATGTCAAAACTGACAAGTAACTTCAGACTAGGGTTTGGATCTTTTGTTGAAAAACCGGTTTCACCATTTATCAAAACTACAGCTGCAGAAATAAACAACCCTTGCAGGTAGGCAGGGGAAGTCCCAAAATCTATTTGCATGCCAACATTAAGTCATAGTATTAATCTTTTGGATAAATACCAATTCAGCAGCTTCACTGGAACTTCTACCCTCTTCCAGCTGTAAATGAGTCAGTTTGTGAAACAAGATTTGTTTCATTAAATTCACACTCTCATAATTACTTTGTTGAGTCTTATTTTATTTGGAGAGAGAAATCTGGGAGTGATTCTGTGTTTTAGCTTTTGCTACAAGTAACAACTGTGCTTAATGTGTTAATAAACAGATATGCAGAATAATTATGTCTTATCCTTTAATTTTCCAGAAAATATATATATATATATATATATATATAATATAAAAGATTTTTTTTTACACTATACTAAGGAGTTACATACTCAAACGCAGCACAGAATATCAGTTTTATTTAGCCAGCATTGTTGTTTTCCTGGGTTTTTTCCACCCTCAAGGTGTAGCACTCTGCCTAAACCCAGGCTGCCCTAGCCATTACTTACCCTATGCTGTCCTCTGCAATCTGGAGCAGGACTGCAGCAGCTTGGTGGTGCTCTCTGAATGTCATTAAGGATCAATGTGTCCTAAAGTGCCTCTGAATATGAAATCAAGGCACAGCAGGATGCATGGCAAGAGCTGCACTTTGATAATTGGCTGAACTACTCTGCTCTAGGAGGCTTTTCCCAGCCCTTATGTGGACCTTTTTCCATTGCCCAACTCACTGGATGCTCTTTAATTATTTTATGTTTTTCATTAGATCTTCTCAGGCACAGAAGAGAGATACAGGACCAAAAACTAATCCAGGCAGGCCTTTGAAGTAGCTATTGTAGTGATATTTCACTCTGTATTGTCCATAAGCTGTATCACTTTTCTTGTAGAAGTGTACCATATGAGTGCCTACCCACCTTTGGATATAAACATGTTTTGCCACTAACAAATGATGCTGAAAAATTCAATGAAATTGTGAAAGTACAGCGAATCTCTGCTAATATAGACACTCCAGAGGGAGGATTCGATGCAATTATGCAGGCAGCGGTTTGCAAGGTAATTGAAATTTCTTGGCATAATATTGATTATTCCATATATTTTTGCTTCTAGTATTATATGGTGCTATTTCAAAGCAGCAGATTATTTTTCAAGAATTTTTAATGCAATCCAAGAGCCTCATTACATGTGTGTGAAAACAGTTTTGGCTGTACAAAGTAAAACATGCACATTGCAATATTTTAGTGTTTCCTTTTAATTGCCAGAGAGAAATAACCCCAAATAACTGTATAATTACTGTATCTGTTTTCTTTATTGTTTTTTCTTTAAATATTTTTTTATTAACTATATTTAGATTAATAAGCAGATTGACACGAACATGTCCAACCTGTGTTATTAAACACTGAGAAGGGGAGGCAAATTGTTAGCCAAAGACAATGGAATGAACATCATCTCTTAAGAGATGTTGCGTTGTCTCTGACACACCTTTGAAAATGATGCTCTTCATTTATTTTGAGATGCCATCCACCAAATATTTTGCTCTTTTTCTGTATTATCATGCAATATTACCTGCTAAACTGTGTTTTAAATTACAGGAAAAAATTGGATGGAGGAATGATTCTCTCCATTTGCTGGTGTTTGTGAGTGATGCTGATTCTCATTTTGGGATGGACAGTAAACTGGCTGGGATTGTTATTCCTAATGATGGAAACTGTCATTTGGACCACAATAATGAATATTCCATGTCAACTGTTCTGGTAATTAACTATGAATTTTGTAAAACTCTTGCACTTTGAAAATTTAAAGACTAACAAAAGTAACTCAAAAAATTAATGAATTATACTTTTAACACTGAAATATGTAAAAGTTGGGGAATACAGATATTTCATATAATCTCTTTTATTTGTAACTGCACATTTTGGTGAACAGGGAACAGTGTATTTCTATGGAAGTAGGATAGATTATAACTAAGAAAAGGAAAGAACAAATCTGATTTCTGCTAAGCAGGAAACTACATGGAATTGGACTGACTAGTATTTCGTTTTTAATCATGTTCCTTAAAATGGTGTGAATTCGGGAACAGTTCAGGAATTTGCAGGATATTGTTTCTGTGAGACAACTTAGCAGCTTACGATTCAGTGCTCAAAAATACTGAGTATATACACTATGGTGCTCAGTGTAGGACAAATACCCAGTTGCTCTGGTGCAGTGTTGTTCTTTGGATTAAATATATAGATAACAGATGCTACTGAGCCAAATGTCCCAGTATGGAAGCAGGCTCTATACTCTTCCTAGAGGGGTTTCCTTAAAGACAATGTGAGGAAATGATTTATGTTATATTTTGTTTTGTATACATTTATTCCTAATTATGGTTTATACTACACAGAGAACACAGTGTTAATTATGATCACTTTAATGTGTGTTTCATACAGGACAGACATTAACTAGAAGCACATGAGAAACAGACTGATGTGCCTTACTTCTGTTTATTTGCAGGAATATCCCACAATTGGACAATTAATTGACAAACTTGTGCAGAACAATGTTTTATTGATTTTTGCTGTAACGAATGAGCAAGTTCACACATATGAGGTAAGCAAAGTAAAATGTTCAATTTGCCAGTATTCATTTTAAAGTTCACCCTTTGCACAGCTGATACAGTAATTCTAGTACTAAGGATTGAATTCTGCAAGATATTTATGTATTAAATATAACTAAGAAATCGTATGTTAGAGGAAAGCTCTTCTGCCTAAGAAGTACTTCTTCATGTATTGATTTTGATGTTCTTAAGTAACTTTTAAATTGGATTTTAAGTTGAATCACACTAATCTTTTAAGCCAGGGATTGTCAAACTAAGCATTGCTAAACTTCAATGTAATCATTGTTATTAGCATTCTGTATTTTATAAGGCTAGAAGATACTTGAGCTTTTTACTGTTATAGGACAAGAACGTGTTGAAACATGCAGTTGTTTTCATACTCGAATCTGAGACCCCATTTTGTTTGGGATTTTTGGGGGAGTTTGGCTTGTTGTTTTTTTTGCTTTGTTCTTTTTGTGTGTGTTTTGGTTGGTTGCTTGGCTATTTCCATTTTTCTTTATTTCTATGACCCTTTCCAAAGACTCTAGTAGGAAAGTAGCATCAAGATGAAAAGCGAAGATGAGGACAAAATCCTCTTTCCTAATGTGTTGTTCCTTCAAACTAGAATTTGGGACTACCAGAATTCTGTTCAGTGAAGTAAATTTTCTGCTCTGTGAAGTCATGTCATGGAAAATGGGAGCAAGGAGAGAGGGGAGAACAGAGGAGCAGTGCTTATAGATATACCAAATCTGTATTTTTAATAACTCAAATATCATTCACACCTTCAGCTCCATCAATCTTCTCTGCAGGCATTTGTTTTCAGTCTCCACAGCCCCAAGTCCTGCTGCAGCCCTGTGCTACTTTTGACCCCTTGGATGTTCCAGCTGTGAGCTGAGGCAAAGCCACCAATAGCTGCTTCATTGTTCTTACAGTGAATGTGAGCAAAAGCCCTCTAAGATAAAAATAGGATGGACACTGGCAATTCTTATTTAATTTTCTGTCCAGTCCTGCTCCTGGAAAGAAATCTTCACATGCTAAAAGAAATTCTAGATAGGAGTTCAGCAGGGATACTAAGAGGTTTTGCAGCCTAAGCTTGGCTGCCTGGCCATGTACTGCTGCATGAAAGGGGACAAGCAGAGAGAAATTGTTAGTCCAAATTTATTCAGGTCAGTTGAGAGGGAGTCAATAAAGGTGATCCTGCTGATACAATAAACTGTGGCTTTCTAAAGGAAAAGTCTTTGCAAAATACTCCTCATTAAAAACAAAAGTACAGTAATGAAGAGAGAAGTGCTCCTCTGGTGTGATTATTACATGGAAAAAAGGAAAGACAGCACAGGGAAAAAGAGAGAGCAGATGCATCCTTGAGGTAGTCACCACTAAGATGGTTTTCTACTTCTATCCTCCGTGTAACCCAGGAAAGACACCCCCACAGTACTTCCGCAACTGATTCCAGTGGTAGAGTAATGCTCCAACTGTTTTGGAAAAGTGACAAAAGTCACATCTTTCATAAACTGATTCTCAGATTACAGTCTTGACAAGGGAGGAAACACTGCATCTTGAAGCACTGACTGCCTGGCCTTTTTAAAGACTGTATTAAATACTGAGCTGGATCATGAAAATGTAGATCACTAACAGAACAAGTCAATCAAATGCAGTCAGATTCTATAATCCTTGCACAGTTGAATTAATATTCTTGCATTAAAAAAAATTTGCTAAATTTCATTATTGCTCAACAATTTTCTAATAGAGATCCAATTAATGACAAGTGAAATATTTTTTTCTGACTTTAATAGGCACTGCGTAAATAAGGGCAGTTCTAGGAAGGTAGTTTGGAAATGCCCCTTTGATTTAAAGAGCCTTATTCTGTCCAAAGAATCTTTTCTCTTACTGATGACATTGTATTTTCCCTTGGACATTGCTGATGGTCACACTCAGAGATGGCCAAGAGTGTGCTTATCAGGGTGTTCCTATTCTAATATCTCTGTGCCTTATATCAATATCAAAGTTACTGAGAGGCACCCTTCGTTCACTGATAACACTAAGCAAAGACTTCTAGCTAAAAATAAAAAAGCAAGTCATAGTTAACCCAACTAGGGAAGAGTTTGTTCTCATTACCTTCTTTGTCAGAAAAAAAGAAAGTACAACTATCTTCTATCTTCTATGGTATAGAGTAATCCCACAAATATGTTCTATCTGTTGCTTTCCTCTTTTAATGCTGCTTTCGATAGCTGTAGTTGTTATGGTCTGCTTTTTGTTGTGTAGGTGATCTGGAAAATCAGTCAAAGCAAACACAAAAATCATATACAAATGTCACAGTGCAGTTTTTCCACAGTACAATATATTTTCAAGGGTGTATGTAGGATGTGCAAGCAGGGTAATAGTGCTATGTTTTCATTTGCATGGTGCAAATTTGTAATATAAATGTAAATAACCAGTATTCTCACTTAAGAACATAAGAAGAACAAAACAAGACAAAAATAGTTATTCTTGTCGTAAGGCCACTGCTCAAGTACCCTGGAAGAGGTGGCAGAGGACCCTAAACCACCATTAAACCAATCTTGCCTTGGTGTTTCGCTTCTTTTTAAAAGCTTCAGCAGTGGAGATTCTGCAGTCTCCCTATGAAAACTTTTCCAATTATTCTTGGAGGTGGAAAGCCTATCCCCAAATATCTCTTCTCAAATCTACTTGAACTCAACATCTAATTATATCAGATCCTCGTACTGACCATTGCTATTTATAATTCAGTTCTTTGGGACAAACGTACCTTAAAATTACTGTGAGGACTTAGAAAGCACCTCCTTAAATACACTTGATAGATTCCATTAGTCTTAAGAGCAGTGTTCAGAATGTCAAATACATGCTTTATATTTCTAGCCCTATATAATCCCCAACAATTTAGCCCAAAATAATTTAGTCATGTAATATTTTTGATCCTCTTCAACTGAATTTTCAGTTTATCCACTTACATGTGCATATATTATTATCTAACACACAATTATTACAGGTGGGCACAAGCACAGAATACATGTGTTTGTAATAGAGCTGGTGTTAGTTTTGATCCTTCCATGCATTCAAACAGCTACTGTACAGCAACCTCAAGAGATCATTTAGGTCTGATGCTCTTCCCGAGTACAAGAAGTTTATAAGCAGTCATGTGAAAACATTTTTACAGCCACTTAAAAGTAAAGGCAAAAGAGGAAAGAAAATTCCTTATACTGAGCCCAGATAATTTGAGATCTTTTTATAAAAAGGATTTTTTTTTTTCTAAATGGTCTTTTAAAACATATTCATATATGTCTAACTTTTAGTCTCTAGTGAGACTTACCAAAGCAACAGAGGATGTTTGTATTCTATAAAAGCTATTCTCTCAAAAAGAATCTGTGACTATTGCAATAATAATTATATTTTGACAAATCATATTTTAGCATGAAAGAAAACACCAGTCCTTAAGCCTTTTTGAAGTAGTTGCTATTATTGTTGATATTGTTTGAGTTCAAGCAGAATTCTTTAAAAATTTATTCAAACTTAGATAAGGGAAAGACTCTAATCATTACTAAGCAGCACTTCTTTTGAAATAGGAATTACTCTTTTTTTGATGAATTTTTTCTATTTATATCACAGAAGAATACAGCTCAAAAATTGGAGCTTCAGGCTGCATTACACTGCTGAAAATTTAACTTAAAATACTCTATTTTCCACACTTTTAGAGAATTTTAAATTATTTTTTTTGTATTTGGCATTACAAATTATTTATGATGAAAATTATTCTATCATTTACAGGCTAAAAATTAGACAGAATCCCCCTGATATATATAATATATAATATAATTGTCCCATTCCCCTAGCATAAATTAGAGTATCTGTATAAAATGACGCTTCACCTTTCAATGAATATTTGCTGAAAGGTAGGGTTTAACCACTGGACTGGAAATAATGCACTTAGCCTGGGCTGGAAATGTCATCCTTGTATCACCATGCAGGAAATTTCTGTTCTAAGAGGAAAGATCAAAGGAAGTCTGCAGAGTGGTATATCCCTACCGTTTGTTTTGCATACCACAGATTACAGTGAGCTATATTATAAGTTCCAGCTTTATCATCTTTTCTCACAAAAGATCCCTGTGTACAAAATGCAGAGGTTCAATATTCCAGGAATCCTTGAGAGGGCACTAATCACAGGAGGAGTCCGGAATGAAAAGTCACCAGCTGTAACATAAAATGCAGTTAATCCCACTGATTAACAATAGCACTTTAGAAATCTAATGAATGGTAACTATTCTGTACCTAATATATAAAGTAATCACAGGGCTTTTGGAGATATGAAGTATAAGAAGGATTTAAGAGTATCAAATTATCTGTGTTTATTAATAGTTCTCTGTATTTTTTTAATTTAGAATAACAGCATTGATATGATAACATGCAGAAGACAATTAATGTTACAATGTGGGTTTTTTAATGATTAATACATTGTTTCCCAAAGTCATGGGTAAGAGCAAGAGATGTTTATGTTGTTAAGAATCAGGCAAGGTAAATTTTAATTCAGCGTATTTAAAATCTAGCTGCGAGTGTCAAATGCAATTTAATAAAAAACCTTATCACTAAAATAAATTGCTGAATTGATACTATAATATTAGCATAAGTTCAGCATACAATCCATCACAGCCACAAACCACTGAGATACATGTACAAATATAAGTGACTTGTTGCTGAATGTAGGGTCCAAGACTATTGAATAGTGCAGCAACAATAGAGCAGCCAAATCTGTTACTGGATATTTTTATTAGAGAAAAACACAACTGCTGACAGAATATATGTTCTTTCCAAAAGAATATATCTTTCTTTCAAATTTGAACAATTAGAGCTCAAAGAATACTATAGAATCAAACTTCCAAGCACATAGAAGTAGCTCTTCTCCATAGGACTTTTTCATTAGGACATGTGTAACAGAGTCTGCAAGGATTCTTGAAAATATTGCTGTCATTTATTTTAATTGGCTTCAATGTACTTGGTTTTGTTTGTGGGGCTCTTCTGGCCTTGGTTTTGTTGTTGGGTTTTATTTTTGTTGTTGTTATTTTACATGGTAGCTCTTTGTTGCCTGGTCGTTTTTTATGCTTTAAAATATTTTTTTATGTTTTTCAGAACTATGCAAAACTTATTCCTGGAGCTACTGTTGGACGGCTACAGAAGGATTCTGGAAATGTTCTCCAGTTGATCATTGCTGCATATCAAGTAAGATGCTTATATGGTCTTTTCCTTCATGTTTCTAATTTCAAAATTGGCTTGCAATTTGGTAAAAACAAATATCTTTGATTCTTTTTATGCACTGATTATATAAGAGGTTTCTTTATGCTAGGTCCTGACCTTAACAGGAAAGGTTGTATTCAGTCTGAGGATTAAGTGAGCATAGAAACAAAAAACATCATGCCTCAGTTCTGCTGGAATGCTGAATTTAAATCAGTGTCTCATCTGTCTTTCCTTTTTCATAGTCCTGTATTTCACATCTACTCTTGAGCCTTCTCTAATATTCAGGTCTCCCAGTTCCTCACCTCGACCGGGACTCAAGTCCCTCCCCATCAAAAGCTGCCACAAGAGCAGACACACAATTGCCTTGCGGGAATTATCTGGGAGAGTGGGGAAGCGCTATCCTGTGCTCAGTGCTCTTCTCTGCTTTAGCAACTTGATGCTGCCCCTCTGAGGCTGTTCTGAGGTTTTCAAAAAGGGGAACATAGGAGCCAGAACGGATTTGTTTAGATAATATCAAGACTTGAATGAGTTTGTTTGGGTAATACAAAAAATACTGTAACGATGTCGGGAACATAAACACAGCGCTGCTCGTCAGAGCTTTGTTTGTAAAACGCGTCCTGGGTGCCTGTTTCTTTTCTGTCAGGGGAATGTTTTTAGACAGTTATACAATTAATATACAGATATATTAATTTATATATACTGATATACCATAGATTTCTCTCTATCTCAGCCCATTTTTATTAAAAACCTCCTCTACCAAGTGTCTGCAACAACAAATAACTCTTTGCAAATAGCATCTATTTCTTTCCTTACATTTTTTCCCCCTGCTCTTCCTTCTATCATCTGAATGAGATAATCATCACTATACCAAAATTATTTTCATCTTGGTGATAGGAAAGAAAATCAGATTCTTGTGACTCCTATAATTTTTATGAAAGTAATACAATTGGTGAGATATGTTTTTTTTAATTAAATACAAAGTTCCAGAAGGTTCTCCATTATATGGAAAAGTATAGAAGGAAAGAACTTCAGGTTAGTCTCAGGAGTCTACAAATTGTAATAAGTATTGCTGAGGAAATGTTTACATGAGCAAAGCTATTGCTAAACTTTCAGTGGTAACAGTATTTCACTTCTGGATTCCAACCTGCTGTTAGTTACATTGGCTTCCAATAAGAATTTCTTCAAGACAGCACTCAAACATATAGAAAGAGAGTCGTACATTTAACAGCTGAAATAACGTTTTGTTGTCCAGTAAGTAATGGAAAACTACAGAAGTTGTCGTAGGACTTTGTCCTGGTGATGTAACATTAAGTGCAGAATGGTGGTTTACTGGCACATTGCTAATATGGAGAAGGCATTCTTGACTGCTCCTCTTAGCATCTCCTAATGTTGTTGTTGTCTACGATTTTTTTTCCTACTCTTACTTTTGAACCTGCTGATTTTTCTGTTGCCTTCTATGGCAATAACCACTGCAGCTGCCCTGTGTCAAGATATAATTTTCTTATTCCTGTCTTAACCTACTCTTTATGCTTCAAAGTTTCACTGAGTCCACTTTAGTTCTGGTCTTGGAGAGTCTGGTGAATAATATCTCTGCATTCACCTTATCTTAATGTCTTCATGATTTCATAATATTCTATCACTAGAACTTCCACCCAGCCCCCAATCTTCTCTCCAAATTGGACAGTCCCAGCTTTTTACGTCTCTTGTTGGCTGCTCCGTGCCTTTGGTGACTTTATCTGACACTTCCTTTACCCTCCCTTACTCCAATGAGTGCTTCCTGAGATGTGGAGACCAGAGGAGTTTCCAATACACAATAGTGAGAACAGCAAGGTTTATGCAAAGGCAAAATGGTGCAATCTGTCTTGTTCTCAGCATCCTTGCTTGTACACTTAGGGCACTGTAGACTTTTTATCTACTGTATGCTATGAGCAGACCAGCTCCTGAAGCTGTCAGTGTACCATGATGCAGGTACTGAGTTGTTTCAGCTGATCGTGTTTTCATCCATTCTATGGGCAGGATTTGGAGGGAACTCTGAGCTGTGCTCCATTCCAGGAGCAGCAGGGAGGTGACTGCAGGAAGGGTGCTTCTGCCTTTGGGCCATAACTTATTGCACTCTCATCCAGGTATAGCATGTCTGGACCATGCACCAGAGTGGCACACAGGTTCTTAAAACCTCATATATTTTTCAAGATGTAGAATGTGTAGCAAGACAAGTAGCAACATGTCACATTCAAAATTTCCCAAAGCCCACCTTATTACACATAACCTTAAAGGTTAAAAATGTTATTGTTTCATGATTGAAAATCTCCTAAGCAAGAAACACCAAAAACCACTTTATTTGACTTCAGTGAAGACATCTGATCTTTTTTATTTTTTTTTACTGTGAATGGGGAAATGAAGGTAGACCTACAATCAAAAATCATATGCAAAACTGAAGATCTGATGCCACTTTTGTCAGACACTTTTCATAATAGTCTCAACAGTGTAATTCAATGTCCTATGTCTCTGTTTCTTTACTCACAAAAAAAGGAATAAATAACTCTTTGTCCTCCAAGTGTAGAGTTAGGATAACTCCTTTAACTCTTTTAAAGTGTTTTCGAGTCTTTGCTTGCTGTACAAACACAAGGTTTGCTAATGCCATTCACCGCATATTGCCATCTAAAAGCTTCAGAGTCTGAGCTGTCAAAATATTTGTTACAAGGAATTCTCATGTTCTTTCCAAGCATGATTCATTTTCTTCTGTAAGCATATTTCTGCCTGTTTTGTTTAGCATTGAATTCCACACAACTTGCAAAGCAACAGGCTAAAATGCATCATGACAGATAGCAGGCTGTTTGATTAAAGCCATTTCAAGACTTCAAAATTTCGAAAAATCCCACTCGATTTTTTTCCAGGGTTTGATCCTTCCACTTACAAGAAAACAAAACCAAAGAAATAATATATTAGAAAGGATAGGTAACACAAGAGCACAAGTATGAGATACTGCTTCATCTGTTGCTTCATTCAGAAACTTTTTTGAAGTATGGTTCAAAACAATTATGATTGTTTCTCTGTGAATGGCTTAAAGCTCACTGAACTGCCACTACCTGTCCTCAAACTCTGTCCAGGCAGCTGGATAAATTTAAAACATCATTAGAAGTGCTCACAAATACCAAGATACAAAAAAATCAAATCTGTTGCTGTGTATGTGTTCATTTTCGGTGGCATAAGGTGTGCAATTTGACCTCTCACAACAGCAAGGCAAATTTAAATGACCAAATACAGACTCCAGAATTCAAAGTATTATGATTTAGTGTTCAGCAGCATTTCTTTTTTTCTCACAGTTGCACTCTGTTTGAGTCTTGTAGTTTTGCAGCTGTTGGAAGAGGGACTTTTGGTGATACTTCCTGCAACATTAGCACATACCAAAGGCCACAGTTTTATCTAGATGTTTACTGTATTGGGACCTTCTGTGAGAGCCTATCCACTGCAAACAAATTATCATTTAAGACTCTCTGCATTGTTTCAATAACAACATAAGTACCGACCTCTGAAGGAAATGTAAAGGGAAATTTGGACATGTACAATGCTACCAGCATTACCAACCTGATGCCCAAGGCACTGTTTTACAATCCTAAATGGATAAATGGATAAATTTCCAGGGAATCCAGGATATGTGCAAAGGACAGGTGGTTGTTGTCTGTGCAGGGTTATACCTATCCTACTTTTACTTTGATTTACCTCACCAGACCTTTACTCCAGTGAGTCATTCTGATACCTTTAGCAGAATGACTCAATGAAGTAAGGTCAGCAAGCTACTCATGCTCTGACTGAAGGGCAGGGGGTATTTTCTAAGCAATTATGCTCTCATGAGCACAAAGTCAAGTCAGTGAGATGTTTACTCAGTAGTTGCTGAAGTACTTCTGAAAAATTTCCATTTACTGGGCCCACAGGCTGATGAAATCATAGGGAATTTCCTGATGGTCTGTGATAGGCTTTGGATCAAGGTTGTGTAAGCAAAACAGCTATAAAATATTTAAAGGCTTAAAATATAAAAACCTAGTATGAGCGAGTTCAGGAAGAAAGTTTGTCAATTAAGAAATTAAAGTTTGACTAAACAAATTTATTTAAGACATGGGAATGTTGTTGAATACAGCTTGAAATAGCACAAACAACTCATGAAGTGGGAATTTCCACCAGGAGAAGAAAGGAAGAGAGGGAGCAATATTGACACAGGCTGGCTAATCAGGGAAAGCCCAGAGCTACCAATGCAATCAGGATCACAAATCCACACCTCAGTAAGACCAGATTTAAAGGAAAACTTGCATCAGTCGACAGTGATGAAAAATTAGTAAAACATTGAATTTGCTCTCCTGCAAGAGCAGGAAATAAACCCCACGATAGCGGATATTAAACTGATATCACCATTGCTTTCCACTGAAAGCCTGCTCTGTTGGCATTTGCTTTGTTTTGCTTGTAGCCTGTTTTTCTTGCAATAGAGAGATCTGTAAACAAAGTGCCAAAGCTTGTGTACTTCTGTGTAAGCTGGTAAATGTTACAGTCCAATAGTTACACAGATGGGGAACATTGGCAGCACTTGGCAATGTTATCACTCAATTCATCTCATGCTTTTTTCCTTGAAGGAGCTTAGGTCTGAGGTGGAATTGGAGATCTTGGGAGAGACAGAAGGGCTCAATCTGTCCTTCACAGCCATCTGTAACAATGGGACCTTTTTGCCACATCAGAAGAAATGCTCTCATGTGAAAGTGGGAGACACAGTAAGTAAAGAACAAATTCTCGACAGACATCAAGTCCAGAGAATTTAGGACACCAAGGTAGAGCGTTTGCTCTTTATTAAATAATCTTCCTCCAAACAAGTTACCAAAAAGCAAGCAGTATCTATTGCTCTTTCAGAGCACCTTTCAGAGCAACCTGTGCTCCAGCTGCTAACAGCCTACATTCTCTCTCCCAGGTCTCTTTCAATGTGACTGTAAGTCTCTCTTCCTGTGAAAAAACCAGAAGGCATATCATGATAAAACCTGTGGGGCTCAGTGACGTGCTGGAAATGGAAATCCATCCCCTATGCAGCTGTAACTGTCAGGCAAAGGCTGAGACGAACAGCCCAAAATGCAACCAAGGGAAGGGCTCGTTCGTGTGCGGGGTGTGCGTCTGCAGCCCGGGGTACGTGGGGCCGCACTGCGAGTGCGATGAGAGCTCCCTGGGCAGCGGCTCCTGCAGGGGCTCGGCTGGGCAGAGCACCTGCAGCGGGAGAGGCGACTGCTACTGCGGGCAGTGCGTGTGCCACCCGTCCCCCTACGGAAAGGTGTACGGGCCTCACTGTGAGTGCGACAACTTCTCCTGTGTGAGGCACAGAGGGCTTCAGTGTGGAGGTACAGTCCCTTAATGCTATTTTAAGTTGTCTGCATTTTGAGCTTTATTGACTCACCCCTACTTGTGAGCTTGTGAATTTGTATTTTCATCATATATTCCATTGCAATCAATTCTATATAAAGTGTTATTTGCTATTTCTGAATGGTCTTTAAACTTAAAACAGTTTTTTCCTGGACTGTACCATTATAAATCAGAAGTATTTACCCATTAGCTTGTGGACTGTCAGGAGACAAGATCTTTGTGGAGGACTACAGTAAAGAGAATGGAACTGCTCTGGCTTGCAGCCAGTCTAAGCAAAAATTTGATCCTCTGACTTAAAACTGAAAATGCTGGGAGAAAAAAAAAAAATTACATTTGAAAGATGACATAGAGAGGGGAAAATATTTTCCATTAGAGAAAATTATTTTAAAGGTCATCATTCAGATTCTTATTAAGAGACTGATTTGAAGTATAATAAATGTTTTTCCAGGCAATGGTGACTGTGATTGTGGGGAATGCAAGTGCCACAGTGGATGGACCGGTGAATACTGTAATTGCACAACTGACATCAGCGCCTGCATTGCTGAGGATGGGACTATGTGCAGTGGGAGGGGAGAATGCATCTGTGGGACGTGTGCTTGCACCCATCCAGAGGCTTCAGGCCAAGTGTGTGAAAAATGCCCTCTCTGCAGTGACCCTTGCAGTTCCAGATGGTAATGTGCTGGTTTTATATCTCCGGTGTTTGTATCATCCAGTTATCTATTTCCTATACTGCCTCAGCAGTACATTTACTGTTGTGTCTGTAAATTGGAGTTACAGACCAAAACCCAAGAGTTTTGTTGCCCTTTGAGAGGGATAGTCATAATGCATGCTTCAACCATTCATGACCATTACTCTCGTACAAAAGGACTTTATGGAAAACAATTAAATCATCTTCAAGCAGCACAGGTAAAACTTCACACTTCCATTGCTGTCTCCAGCTGTACAACTAATGAGAATGGTGGCCTTATATGATATTAGACAAAAACAGATGAACCTCCTTCTAGTCCACAGTACAGAATAAAAATGTCCCAGCATAGTTGCTACAGTAAAAATGAGGACTTGCAGAAAAAATTGGCATTTGTATTACTATTCTCATGCATATGAATGAATAAGGTAGTGTTGTTCTCTCAAGCTTTACACATCTGCAAATTCATAGTCCAAATTCAGTTAAGCTTGGCTGAATTAAAGAAGAGCAAGTATGATAAACGAGGTAATAGTCTGGGGATGAATCAGTGGGTAGCTGTATGTCATGTGTAAGTGGATGATAAATTGATTGTAAATGGTGAAACCTCTTCTGTCCACTGAGCATACAAAATTTATGTTGCTTTCCCGCTGTGATGAGAGGTGTATGCTGTGGTGTGTGACAGGGAAGGCAACCAAAAATACACAGGTTGTGAAGCTGACCACTCCACATACTCTGTTGCTTGTGCTTGTATTACTTGTGTCTTGCAGGGCTACAGTCCCAACTGGGCAGTCTTCAGTAGAAATTTAAGCTAGAAGTTGAATTAGGCTTCACTGAACACATGTTATTAATGACCTTGGCTTTGCTTTCTGAGTGCTGAGCAGTTTAAGTTGCATGCTGCATGATGTTGTCCTGTCTCCTTACTTATAGGTGAGGCCCATTTCTCTCCTAGACCAGCTCTCCACCACCTGTCATTGCAGTCTACACTGTATCTGAGTGAGAAGCTATTCCATGACATGCGGTTAAAACATCAATCTGTTTCTGTTAGTGCTAAATTTGACCTACAGACGTGAACCTCTCAGTAGGTTCAAAGCTTTAAGTAAAGAGAACTTTTTAAAGCAACAGCTCTAAACATGACGGGCAGCGCTGCTGCTTTGCTCTGCCCAATTTAACAGAGAATAAGAAATATAAAATTACGTGACAGGCATCACATTAGCCCATTTAAACATGTATATCATATGCAATGTTAGATCCTTGCTCTTTCAGTGTCTTCCTTTGCTAAAACACAGGGCACAAAAAGCCAGAAGAGAGGGAACATTTGGAATATTTGGGTATGGTAACTGAGAGAGCTGAAAGACCAGGTCAGAGGAGATGGAAATCAATGGCTGGACAACTGAGAAAAACAGTGTAGCAAAAGAAACATGGCAAATATGACAAAACCAACAAAACCACTGAATTTGTCTACATGAGATAGAGGCTATCCTGTTACCTGCTCACTTTTAGTATTCACCATCTCCAAGTGAATGATAAGGACATCTCCATTCCCTGAAGATAAACTCAGCAGCCTCAGCATATTCCCATGGATATATGTGACTCAATACAATAGAAGCTACCCAGTTTTTTTGGGGGGGATGTTTTATTGCAGTCCCTTCTCTTCCTTCCCCTTCTTTTATTTTATGCAGCCAGTTCTTCAGGCTGCTTCTCAGAGTCTCAGCCCAGGAATCTGGCTGAAGCTATTTGTGAGGAATCAGCAAATACATTTTTCATCAGAAATCCCATGTATTAATTCTGTTTGTTGTTTTATTTTCCATTAATAAACTCCAGATTTATTAAAATCCTCATTGAATTAATGGGAAAATTTTCAGAGAGTTTTAAGGAATTGGTTTAGACTGTGTTTTTAAACAGTATTTAAATCATTCCACCATTAAATAAAAAAATTAATTCTCCAGTAGATTTCATTAGTATAGTTAGGAACTAAGTAATTCCTGTGATAAGGAATCACATTCAAGACAACAATTGAGAGACCTAAATAGTGTTTTAATACATTATTCAACAGACTTTCAACAAAGGCAGACTTACAGTAGGTGCCCCAACTTGATCTCTTTGAAGTCAATTTCAGATATTGCTCATCTGATAGGAATTCCTTCAGCTGGTAATTTGTGTAAGAATATTTAATGTCCATAATATTTATTTTTGAAAATTAATGCAATGTGTGAGTAACCACATGTCTTTGATAGACCTACATGAATAATGTTGCCTGGGGTTCTGTCTGGTAGCTAGTAAACTGGGAGAAAATAGAGGACAAGACAGAGCTTATCCACAATACCTTTATTCAGGTGGGAGTTTTTTTGTTTGGTTTTGTTAGGATTTTTTTTTTTTTTTTGTGTCAGTACCTATCATATTCCTGAGAACTGCTGTATCCGTAGCAGGAGACCTTTTATTTAGCTTCTTTTTAAAATGCAGATGCACACATACTGGCTTTTGTCTTGTTGCTTTGTGACAGGCAGAGATTGATGAGCTGCTGAATTATTTTCCACAGGAGCTGTGTGGAATGTCACTTGGCTTCCGATGACAAGTCACTGAGAGATTGCAGTGAAAAATGCAAATTGGTTGATGCAACTGTCAGCATTGCAAAGGGTTGGTATACTCAGTCTTCCTTTCATGTGTGTGCACGGTTAGTGGTAGGTTCCACTTTCTGTAATTTTATATTTGAAAATAGTCTTGTTTTCTGATGTGGAATTATTTTATTGCTCATAGGACAATTATTGTCTGTCAACAGTTCTTCTGAGACAAGTAGAAAATGCAGAATAGGGCTAGTATTACCCTTCCAAGTTAATTAACTCACTGGATCATGTCTATTTTCGAAGAATTTTATGTAGGAAAGTATAGAATTTAATAAATACCAGTCCCTGCAAATCAGTGATTGATCAAAGTCCCTGAGTTACACCTGTACCATGAGTTCCAGTGGGGTTTCTTGTACCATACAAATACAAAACCTGGCTCCAGTGGTTAGGCAGTCTCTTGATTACAGCTGGTGACTAGACAGAGCCCTTTAACCTGTGGCAAAGAGAATTCTTGCATTCTAAAAGCACATCTTCCAGTTAATTCAAAGCTGCCCTACATAAATGGAAATTTCTGGAATAAAAATTAATCTTGAGTAAAATAATACTACCAGAAAAACAAACAAACAAACAAAAAACCCCCAAAAACCAAAAAGAAACAAACCAAACCAAACATTTAAATGAATGAGTGCATATTTTACAGGTGCTTGCCTGTTCAGCAGGCAGTTTGTATTTATTCTCATGGCAATTCTAGTATCTACCCTGTGGCACATGCAATTGTTAAGGGTGGCAGGACATAAGTGTACTATATGCACATCACATATGTACCAGAAGGATTAAATAAGATAAATATAAGAATGAGGGTGACAATGCAGAATCCTGTGTTCATGTCTAAGGTTTCTGTCCATACTGTTGGAAGGCTATCTAGAGCTGTGTCCATTCAGAAATATCACTGATGTACATCTTTCCAGAGAAGTTTTGTTTTTGATGACAATACTCCCTAATACAGAGCTCAAATGACACAAATTTTCCCTAGTAGGGAAATTAATTCTAATTTTGTATTTTTATTATAATTATTATCATATTTTGCCTTTCTAAATATTAGTATTTGTTTTAAATCTAAAAATGTCTTTACAGGCTTAAAAATATATGAACACTTTTATTGTATCTCTGTAAAGTTTTCAGGTTGCTGTGGTCATATGGTAGATATTTGTAGCTAGAAATATATAAAACATTTTATTTTCGAATATAATGAACAGTAATCAAGAGCAGAAACAGACATTTGTATGCCTCTGTTCACATACACAGTGGTCACTGGAATATGAGCATGACAATACCATCTCCTGTTCCTGTTTATTTCCCTTTTTTCACGTCCTGTTCTTCCCTGATTGGGACTGTCAGCTACTTCTTTAGATTTAAAATGTATTTGTAGCAGTTACAGCAAGCACTGTACTGAAGTCTGGATAACTATTCCCATCTGGATCCTTAAAAAAAAAATAATTTAAAAAAATGTTGCAAACTCTATTTCATCTTAAATACTCGGATAATAACTCAAAAGGATTTGTTCTGGTATGGTAGCCTCATTAAGAAGTCCTGAGAGGAAAACAGTAAGCTTCAAAATAATAATTTAAAAATAATTATGGAATAAAACTATTACTTGAACAAAATCCACCAATTTGAAAACAGTATAACTAGCACACCACATATTATTTAAGACAGAGTATTTATCAACTTCGTATGGTAGTCTACTTCTTTCTGGTTTATATTTTAGTTTCTTTAATGATCCAAGGCTTTTTGGGGGAAAAAATAGCTTTAGATTAAATAAAATATTAGCACTTTAAAGATTTCATTTCTCTTTTGCATGTGTATGTTGCAACACAATGACTGGAAGTGTGAAGCAACAAAAAAAGGCATAGGCTTTACATTTTCCTGTTTCCTGGAAATGCCTATTTTAGGCGCTGAGTTGTGGCTTTCACATCCTCTGCTTTGGTTCTGGGGTTGCCAGGGTTTCTCCTCCTGCTCCCCTCAACAGGGTCAGCCATTCCCCTTAAGGATCCATGGGGGAATAGGATGCCCAGCAGCTCTGGAGGTGCTGTTGGCTTCACACTCACTGGTCTTAACTCCACAGCAGGGATCCCTTTTGAACATTTATATTCATTCACTTTTAATACTGGCACATTTAAGTTAGGCTAATCCCTCCTTTGCCACAAGGATGTAAGAGAAGCCCTTGTTGCTGAACTTGCTACACAAAAGGGACCATTATTCCTAAAAGGCAGCTACTGCCACACCCCAGCCACTGCCACACGCCCAACAGGGACCGTTGTACTTTCTATGGATAAACTGAATTTTTCCTACCCCATAGTGCTGACACCTCACAAATTCCCAGTGCAGCAGCAAAGTGGATACTGGAGCTGGAATAAACCTCTATATCAGCCGTGCTCTCTTATGACTCAAAGTGAGATGAACTCTGTTCAAAAGAATCATTCTGTTGAGCAAACGGCAAACAAGACAGGGCATAATGACATTTAAATTTACAGTCAATTTTTTAAAATCTTTTAGACTAGTTTCTGCTTTGAGTTTCCAGCTTGCCACTGTTACAATTCCTCCTCCAGTGTGACTCCAGTGATTTCAAATGCAATTCAAAATAATGGAATTAGGCTTCAGGCAGAAGCGAGAAGAGTTCAATGATTCACTGCAGAATGCAGAAAATTACATAGCTGTAAATGACAGGAATGTATCCATCTAGGTAAATTTTTGTGCTGATGAACTGCAAATAATATATGCAATAGACTCTCTTAGCGATCTCTCATTCTAAGAATAACATCAGATAAATAAAAATACTAACCATAAGCTGGGGTCTAAATAGCTTGAACTGGTATCTTTGCTTTCATTTCTATATCATTGCACATAATCAGATTTCTGCTCCCCTTGATTTCAAATTATGACATTACATTAAAAATTACTATTTAAAAATAATGAATACATGTACAGCTACTGACTTTTGGGTAATACTTGGAATATACCTGCAAGTTTTTCTCTGTCTTCAGAATAGCCAACCCCTCCCCTTTCTTTTTTTCTTTNCATAAAAGAGTTGGGAAAATACAAATATTGCAAAACTTGTGACTGTGTTACTGGAACTGTGACCTGGCAATGAGAGACATCAGTCTGCAGGTTGTGGCTCTTCTAACAAAATCAAATCTTGTTAAGTCAGCAAGTCTTGGCTGCCTGTCACCTTGCTTGATAACACATTGCTCTGCCACCAAGGACAGGCAACAGGTTAAATACCAGATTATTGCAAATCAAGAACATGTTTCCATTAAAATCCAACCAGATGTGATACTCTTTTTATAACAAGCAGAGAAAGGGACTAGGGTAGTCTATACTGCCATATTTTATATGATGTTTAATAGTGTTTTCTGTAAGACCAAACTTTATGATAATAAGCAACACAAGGAAGAAAAAACAGAATGAGCACTTTTTTCTTTATCTACTATAGGTTTCTTTGTAATCCAATATTGCACAGAGTTGTAGGATATTTTTACTCTGTAAAATATTATATTATTGCTGCCCTTCAAATTATGGCAATTTCCAATTGTCTTATTTACTTTATATTGTCCCTCAAGGACAGCTTCCTCCTGTTTCCTTTGAATGAATTTTTCTCTGCAGAAAAAGCTCCCCAGTTAGGAATAATCTGGAAGATAAAAATGGATTAAATTTTTGTGCAGATCAACAGTAAGTGGAGAGACAAATAAATGGGGGCAGACTGTCATCTCAGGTCACTTTATTTGCTTCCCTGGAATCACATTACAAAAATCCCAGAATCTCAGTTTTGTTATTAATCTTTATTTACTCTTGTGACAGTACTGGACCCACACTGACCTTAGAGGGGACTATTGTGGAAGAAATGAATGGCAACCTTTCTAACAGCATCCATTGCTGTTTAATGTATGTTCATCTACTTCTGAAATGTAGATGGCAGGAGTAGCTGTAAACCAAAGGAGCGTACTTGGTTTACTTTGTCCTATAATTTGGGACCATTAAATTTCCTAGGCAGATGGCAGTTAAGTGTCTTGGAGGCATTTCCAATTCACTGAAATTCACAGCAGACTAATAGAATACACTAGATGGTCAGTGAAGATTGACAACATCAGGATCAGATCTTCAGAAATATAAGTGAAAAATCAGAAACTGAACAAAATTGGGATTTCAAGAAAAGTCACTAAATTTAATGGAAATTCTGAGAGCATTTCTGCTTTTGTCTTTCACTCTTTATGAACCACAGGCAAGGCTGTGACTAACATGATGCTAGCAGTCACTCCAGTTACTAAATGTTAAATTTAATTTGGTCTGCTGAATTACTTTATTCCTTCCCTCTGCAGATTATTCAGAGGATAAATCCATTTCCTGCTCTTTGCAGGGGGAAAATGAATGTATAACCACATTTCTGCTGGCTGTGGATGAACAGGGAAGGACAGTCATTCATAGCATAGAACAGAAAGGTAAGCAGTGAAATTGCTTTTTCTATGTGAAATCTGATTTAAAAACACAGACAGGGTGAGCAATCTAGAAGCTGAGCTCTTCTAAGCAGCACAGCACCTATTTGTGTTTGTAGCTCTTCTCTACCCAGCCAAAAGAGCACCTCCTCAAGTACTTAGTTAATGTAGTGGTAAATTAAATACTTGGCTTTTCAGGAAAGATGTCCAGAATGATCCTTGGGCTGCAAAAATAAGTTAATTTTTTTAAAGCCTTGTGCAATGCTAAGATGATGATACTAAATGTCTCTTGCATATATGATTTTTTTAATATATATTTATGTGTACACAAATAGAATTCACTTTGAAATTTATATATATTTCATAGATGGATAAATATTCAGAGGTTATCTGACTGGGTATACCTGATGAAATTCCAATTCTGTTGAATGTTCATAGAATAGTATCATAGACTCGTAGAGTGGTTTGGGTTGGAAGGGACCTAAAAGTCCCAAGCCCTAGTTCCTAGGTCCTAGTTCCAAGAGACCTAGTTCCAAGCCCTCTGCCACAGACAGGGATGCCACTCTAAGAGCTCCACCCAACCTCGCCTTGAAAAATGCCGGGGCTGAGATGTCCTCAACTTCTCTGAGCATCATGTTCCAGTGCCTTACCATCTTTACAGTAAAGAATTTCTTCCTAATACCTAATATAAGTCTACCCTTGTTCAGTCTGAAGCCATTCCCCCTTGTCTTGTCACTACATGCCCTTGTAAAAAGTCCCTCTCTCGCTCTCTTGTAGCCCTGTTAGGTGCTGGAAGGTGCTCTTAGGGCCTCCCTGAAGCCCCAATTTCCCAGGCTGAACAACCCCAAGCTAAAACAGAATGTGAAATACAATCATGTTAGAGAAATAAGACTGAAATGAATTTTTCAATGTCCTCAAACCATGGCTCATGGAAAACTTTTTTAAATAGTAGTTTTCACGTTTTATAAACAATACTCCCTAATATGAAAAGAATCAAACTTCTTTGTCTTTTGGTGAAGTAAAAACTTCCGTTTTAATATTGACTCTCTGAAATACTCTATAATAAAATTAATTGTAGGACCTATGTATGTTTAAACCCACTACATTCTGAAATGCAAAATTCCTTCCAATTTCCCAGCCCAACACTTTCAAGAAGTCTAAAGAGTTTGTTCTCCCAGAGTTTTCATTACAGCAATAGAGTTCCATCTGTTTTATCAGTATCATTGGTGACTTTACACTGACATAGATCTTGCTAGAATCTTTTCTTCTGCAACTCACTGAATATCAGTTAATTGAACTAGAGCTCCTGTCATAACATTGTAAAATTCATAAATTTGACAACTCAGCCCTGTTTTTTAGGATTATATTGGCACAGATCTGAAATCAATTTTCTGACTTTTCAGAATCTGTGTATGTATCCAGCAGTTGCTAATTGATTGACATGGTAAAAGAGCAGTGGAACAAGTTAGCAATTAATTTTTTAAACTTTTCAATACAATATTTTTCAGCTGAAAAATATACACCTTTAGCAAGCTAGCAGGTGTATAATAAGGTGGACTTGATGAAAAAGGTATGCACAGTTCAGCACACCTGTTGGCTGTTTTTAATTGCCTAAAATTTACTGATGAGATATTCACAGTCATAATTGGTTTTGTTTCCACAGAGTGTGCACAACTTCCAAATATTCCAATGATAATGGTGGGTGTCACCCTTGCTATCCTTCTCATTGGTATTGTTTTACTTTGTATATGGAAATTACTGGTGTCAGTTCAAGATCGAAAAGAAGTGGCCAAGTTTGAAGCAGAAAAATCAAAAGTTAAATGGCAAACGGTACGTGAAAGGCATTGACTTTATACAAGGTTCTTTAATTTGACTGCATGATGCACAACTGCCTTTAAAATTCTGTGTCATGGTTTTGTTCTTTTAAATGGATAGATTTTACTAGTAGGTTTTCCTTCATTTAATACTCTATAAAGTGAAATTATGATTCTTTCATGGGTGAAAACTATTCAGAGTTTAAACTCCTGGCTTAATTTTTTCTACATATAAGAATGTGTGTATAACCTTTCTAGTTATTTGCTAGTTAGTTTTCTAGTTATTTAATTGTTAGTTATTTAGTTAGTTGTTTTTAATTAGTACCCTGTCTTTGATTAAACTTAACAAAGTTGTTGGCTGCCTACGTGATTATCAGAGGTGTACCACTCTGCCCAGAAACAGAGCGGTCTAGGAAAGAGAGGCTGGTGGTGGCTGCAGAGCAGCAGTAAAGGGAAGCTGTCCAAAATGTAGGCTAAAGGACAGAGAAATTCAGGCCTTATATCCTATCTATAGCTTCAGGCATCTAATGCAAGCTTACACCACATGTTCCCTTTTCTTCTTTCCTTTCTGCCCTTGACTTTTTTGCTCATTTGCAAAAGGTTTAAGAATTCTGAGGATCTTTGAAAAAAAAGCATGTTGAGTAAGCATTTCTGGTGGGTGTCAGGATATGCTGACAGGCGATATGCTGCTGTTCACTCTGTTCTACAAAATCCTGTGATTGTAACATTTCTTCAAGAATGGATCTTGTCAGCCTTTCAGTTTTTGAGATGGGAAAAATCAGTTACTTACAGGCAAGGCCACCTGAGAATGTTTTCTTGGTCCCTTGGGAGAGCTACACATGGTAAGAGGAAAGGATACACTTGACAGAAGCATTTTAATTTACTTTTCTGTCATAAGACAAAAGGACAGGAAGAGATTGATGAGAGGGCAGGGTTAAAAGCTCAGATGAGACTTGCCCTTCTTCCAGCACAGGGTAGATAGTCTATGCAGCTCAAGCAAGAGAACAAGTAACACCTCACTGCTGAGACACTATCTGTGCTTTTATAATGGTCCAAACACCAGGTTTAATACACAAATTATATTAGACACATATGATAAAGTGTTGTTTGACAACGTGCATTACTTTAATCTGGGAGGCAGATGTGAAGGGGAGAATATTTCTGACCCCAGGATGGTTTGTGCTGCCTCATATAGACCACTCTGAATTTCCGTGGCTTGGAACGTAAATATGCTACTGAAGACCATTCTAAAATCATCAAAGGGATAAAATTACTTCTGTACAAACACTGTGTGACTCATATTTCGTCTGGTTTTGTTTTAGTTCTTTTGTTTTATTTTTTTCAGGAAACAAATCCACTGTATAGAGGCTCAACAACTACTTTTAAAAATGTGACTTACAAGAACCAAGACAAGCAAAAAGGGGCCATGGTTGCAGATTTCTACTAGCACCTCCAACACTACAAACTTAGTTTTACTGGCAGAAAATATAAAAACACTTGTTTCTTCTCAGCTGATTATGTGATAGTTGTTTGCACCTTGCAGTGGTATAACCATTCTGTTAGAGAAAATCTGTCTTGCATTGGAAAAAATATAGGTAACGTATTAGTAGTGAAAGTTGGTAAAAAAGCCCAACCCTTCATTATTAAAACCTCCATCTTAAAAAAATACCATAAAAAATAATTTTAATTTTGTCATTAATACTGAGGATTATAAAGTATCATATGTAAGCCTATTTTTGCTAAATTAGGTATTTGCAATGAACTTTATACTGCTTTGTTCATACACACAATCCCATATATTTTTGTTTAGGAATGTATTTGTACAAGTCTATATAGTGGGCTGATATATATTTTAAAAAGATTGCTTTTTTCATGAATTTCATGCTTTTTTCTTAAACTACTGAGAATAGAGCTTCCTCATACCACCTGTGTGACTAAATAGTTTTTCATCAGGAAAAAATAGTATTACTGTCTTCTGTGAATCTACATTATACAGAAACATTTCCTCTTTAATTCTTCTTTCTTGTCCTGTTTCCCTCTTTCCTTGTCCTTGTTGCAGTTTGATGTTCTTTAAGGACCCAGTCCCTGGGGTTTTCTCATGGAAAGCTATGCCAAGACTTATTATCTTGCAGGTTTTTTCTGCTCCAGGCATAGACTGCTTTTTTTCCCCTTTCTTTTAATTTAAATTTTAGTTGAGAAAATCCAGAGCAAAAGATAAATATCTCTAAATTAGAGGTCCCAGTAGAGTCACTTTTAAACTAGAGGATTACCAGAATTCCATTTCACCATTTGCATCCTGTAAATGGTTTAGGCACTCAAAATAAACCTCACATGGTGGCCCATCACACAAACTGGTTCAGCAGCCCTTCACATGCAGAAAATATTAACACGAAAGACTCAGTATCATACAGAAAGATAGTACTCTTTCATTGATAGATCCAAAATTGTGAGGTGCTTTCAATGCCCAGGAGCCAAATTGTTTAGTCATGTGTGAAAAAACATATTCAGCTCTTCGGAGCTGGGTTGTTTAGTTTTGGTTTTGGTTTCTTGGTTTTTTTCCCCCAAAACTAAGCAACAAATAGATCAATGGGTTTCACTTCATACTCATTTCCATTATGTTAATTAGGATTTTTAAATCTCAGTTTGAGCTATGACTTGCTATATCTTTTTAAATTGTAATGCTGTTACCATGCACAGCACTAGGTAAAAAAGCCCCCCAAAGCAGCTAACATACTGGCATAGAAAAATTACAATGTTGGATTGCTTTAAGCTAACAATGATGTACTTTATTTTTTAGTATTGCTTTTCAGCTGCACTTTTTACTACTCCGAAACAGAAGGTCAAAATGTACATATGAAGGTATCTAAAATGGAAGACTTAGAAATCAAAGATACATTGACATCGTCATAAACAACCACATACATTCCCTAAGGTAAATCCTGCATTTGATCTAAAAATCTACATCCATTTTGTAATAAATATTTACAAAATCTGTGCAACTTCAGTCTCTGTATCCTCTACCATTTCTGGAAGCAAGACTGATATGTGAGCTATCTCTGATCCATGCCTGTTTTAGGGCCTGATCTAAAGCCTACTGGAGTCAATGGCTACAGATGAGGATCTAGTTTCAGTGAAACTATTAATTTTTGTTTACAAAGATTGTTTTGTTTAAACAAACTGGTTAATACTGTCTATAAGTGGATTAGAACTTATAGTATATTTTTCTGTGCAAAGAGAAATAGTATCAGATGCCTTTGGGAGAAGGTGATGCTATAACCATGTATTATGTACAAAATTATAGCAGTATGATGGAAATTATGTCTGTCATTAAACTGGAACAGATTTGCATCTGCACTCTTTGGTATTCCTGCATATCTCATAGTGGAAACTGCACAGAAAAAGGCTTCCATCTGTGGCCCTTCCAACCACTAGACTCCAACAGATGTCAGTGCAAGTTATAGGTGGGATGAAATCCTGTTTCCCTGTCGGAAAACTCATGGGATGCAAGCTGACCCCTAAATCTCCTCAGATTCCACTTGGGTCAGGATTGCCTAAGGGACCAGGGAAATCTGGAAGTCATCAAATTATAAACTTTCTCTGAAAGAAATGAAAATATTTTATTACTCTTTAAGTAATAAAAATTTATACTCTTTATTAAATACCTTTAAAATTCTGTTTTTGAGAAGGCTGATTCTGCTGTTCAATATTAGGATTGAAAGCCTCTCTTCTGTAGGTCACCCATTTCAATATTGCAACATATCTCAGTATTCAAATGTTATTGACAAAGCGGTTGCATTTCACATCACATGCTTGCTGGTCTACACTCCCTGTTCCTACAGGACATTTTGTTTCACAAAGCTTTGCACTCTCTTCCCATCACTTGCTTCTGATCATCAGTAAAGATCCAATTTAGTCTGAAGACAGTGTTTACAGTCCAATTGCTCCTCCTAATAATATCTCTTCAAATTATCAAAGATGTAATGAAATCAGACAGTATGATTTGTAATTTCCCTGCTGTGACCAACTATACTATAAATTTTCTGTGCACCTTCCAAACTGTCAGGATGGAAATCAATCAAATAATTAAGAATTCATGAGAAGAGAGAGAATAGAAGGGCTTGGTGAGGAAGCTTTCTGTTATTGAGTAATATCAAATAACTAGACTCATTCATATGAGCCATCCTTTTAACAGCATTAATTTAGATCATAAATTTCAATTAAACTCACAGATTTCAAGAACTTTCAAGACCTTACTTGGCATTCACCCTAGAGACAAGAGTAGTGTTCATCCTTTTTTATTAACTATGCAACTTTAATCTTGTATCATTTGTACCAAAGTTCAAATTTTTCTCTTTTTTTTTTTTCTCATTTTTTTTCCTTACCGAACTATAAGTGGGTTTGTGTGTGGTGAGTGGGATGAAAAAGTCTTTCTGCTGTTATCATAAATGTTGTTTTGACCTGAGGCTGGACCTTGAGAGTGGACAAAACATTTTTCATAGTAATACTTCTATTCACTGAAGAGTTAAACTGAATTAAAGAATAATCATTAGCAATTTCATGGTATTTGTGTATCTTTTATACCCTATAGAACAGTTATTCAGTAATGTATGTTAAATGGATAATTTTTTATTAGATTTATAAAGGTTGCATGTTAGTCAGGATTGTATATGTCCAGATTGCATTCTGCTTTGTTTTGTAATATAACTAGTGGGTAATGAGTCTGGGATACAAGATTGAGATGTGAAGTGCAATACTTTCCGTTTCTCATCTGTCTTTATGTAGAAGTTCAAGTTTGTTTTGCAGTGGGCATAAGAAAGTTATTGTCCCACAAAAAGTATCACACACAGTCTAAAAGCAAAAAGAGAAAATTTTTAGCTCCATCTAAAAGAAATCAGTAAATCGCCCAACTTGTTTGTGTAAAAAAGGACTTATTTGATCTTGAATAAAGATTGTAAAACTGAATACATCTTTAATAATTTTTTAATTGTACATTCTTCATTTTCCATTTTGGCATGTGTATTTATCACTGTTTTCACGTAATTTCTTGAATCTTAGCAAATTTCTCATGCTTTGGCTTACCCTAGAGACTATTTTATAACTCCTCTCCCCTTTTATAAGACAGCACATGAAATTTAATGTCTGGATTTTCTTAATTTGTGATCTTTTTATTTTTCAAGGAAATGAATTAATGGATTAATATTGTAAGCAAACTATTTCTGGAACTCTGATTGATGACATATGGCATTCTTTCATTCTTTGGAACTGGATGATATTTGAGTTTCCTTCCAACCCAAACCACTATATGATTCTTGTGTACAGTGATGCCTAAATTGCACAACTTGTTTAAAGCTGAAAATCTATCAATTTTCTAAGTTTAATAGCAGCAACAACTTTTTGGAAATACATGGCAAGGTGCATATTTACTCTTTAATCCCTTTAATTCATTTTTTTTTCCTCTAATGAAAAGTCATGTATTTTGAGGTATGCTATTTTCCTGCTTTGAAGAAGAGACTATTCCTCTACAACTTTAACAGAACCATACAGGCACACAGTGAGATCATGTTCTCTTACATTTCACTGTGTATTGAGAAAACTAAAACTGATACAGTAGCATAATGCATACTCATGGCATGTAATTTGGAATGCGTTCTACCCCAAACCTCTGTACTTTCTTGGTTTGTTTGTTTTTATGAATGGGTCATGCTTAGAAACCTCTATGTTTTCACTGACCTAGGTATCAGCTAACATTGACAGATAGCAACAGAAGCACAGTAATGACAGGTGGTGTAGATAAATAAAAAGGCACTGGCTTTTCAAAGATCTTGGTAGAAAAGAACATCGTTTTTGAAGCTGGGCTCTCTCTTTGACCAGTCACTGTGGAGAAGCAGAGAGGACACGAAACTGACTTTCGGTGCAACCTCTCCCTTCCTTATACTATTTACACTATGATTTTGATTTATTTCTTTTCAAATTGTACAACTGAAAACAGTTTCAAGACGCTTCTATATTCAGATAGATGAAGTTCTCAAGACATGACAGACTTTTTTAAAATGCCATTTTTCCACAGAGTAAATTTCAACAGTTGTTTAGGGGGGTTTTTTTGTTTTTTTTTTTTCATTCCTGTTTCCATATTTAGAATATGTAGGAGTGTAAATAAAACTAAGGTCTTTATGTATGAAGAAATAGGAAATTTCTACTTAGTGTTCAGCGGTTGGATGTTACCTGTGTTTAGAAAGTTTTGTACCAGGCTTCAAAGTTAATAACTGTGGTTCAAAGACAAATGCTATTTCATGTTGTTCCTCTCAGATGAGGGGTTAAAACTTGTTTTCTCTAAAACTCTCAACAACTTAAAAAAACAGACTTATAATTATAGTGTAATTATTATGTAATAAACCCTTGATTGCTTCTATTTTTGGTTAGGGTGGATTTGAAAAAGGAGAGATTTAAAAAAAAAAAAAAAAGGAATCTGGATTCTCAAATTAAGTATGAAAAACAAAAACTGTCCAGCAACCCAGAAACAACAACAAATATCCCCAATTGTCTCAAAGGTGATGGAGAAATTAAGCCTGAAAATATATCCAACCAGAAAAGAACAGCTCAGCCTAAGATCAGTGAGTTGTTAAAAAAACTTTAGACATTTTCCCTCTCCTTCACCAGTGTCTGCAGGGAGAGAAAGTCCTCTATGGCACATGTCATGAGCCAGCACACAAGGTAACAATCAAATGAACCACAGTAAAGCAAGAGAATTTGGGTTTTTACAGAAACTGTAATTCTCATATTTGTCCTCGAGTACTTGCACCTATTGCTTCCACAACTGGGACAGCAGCTGCAAGAGAACAATTTAACATCTCCCTCCCATAGACTACAGGTTTTGGATTCCCATTCCAATGGTTTCTGAACCTGGCAGATACAGAGCTGTATTAGACAGGCTTCTCACTGAACACAGTCTTTACTGAGAGTGATTTGTTAGCATCCCAGAAGAGCTTGTGGAGAGACTGTCCCTAAGGGTTTGTCCACTAGTGGCATTCAAGAAATCAATTATGAAATACGCTGAGGAATTCATTATGGGCCGCATAAGCCACATGAAAAACTGTGTAGAAAACATTGACTTTGAATTGGACTGATTGTAATCAAGTTAATCCTTACCCCAAAGTAAGGACGAGTGCCTGAACATATTTAATTCAGTATATGTGATTTATTATACAGACACTAATTTAATTAATTTAGATAAAATGTTGAGTTTTTCCATGTTGATATTCTAAGGAAATAAAGGAGGAGAAAGTTGAATAACTGGGAATTTTCCTGTCTTTCTCTATATCAAAGGCCAAACTAGTTAAAAGCATTCGTGGCAAGAAGGGTGATACAATCCTTCAGTGACTCAGAGAATCTGCCCTATTGTAATTAAAGCATTTAAGTTTTTTGACTGCACATTTGCATATAATGATAAACTCAGCCTCATGTTAGTAAACAGAATTTCCCTGCAGAAAAAATATGCAGTTCTCACCAATATGTCTAACTCTTTCATAGGAAAAATCCAGCAAATTCCTACTTCCTGAAATGAGCAGGGACTAGAGATCACTTGGTTTTATTAATCCAATTTAATTTCTTGTGCTTGTTAATAAATTTTCTATTTGGGCATGGGCAGATGCAAAGGAAAAATTTTTTTGCTTTTTCTATTTTCTTACCAGCATGAAATTCAGAGAAGAGAGCAGAAATTTTAACAAGCAGTTCACTGGTGCTTATCCATATGTGTCTCTGCAGATATAAAACATAACTGTATAAGTAATGAAGACAGATTCTACCACTGTGCAAAGCCAACGGGAGCTTTGGCTTTCAGACTTTCTTGAATTCTCGTTCTTAAATCCTTGAATATGAACGAATATCTGATTTACCATACTGAAAAATCTATGCTTATGCATTTTTTTTTAAATTGAATACAAAGTAAGGTATCCAATGCAAGGATCATTTCACCTAAGAAGAAATTGTTTAAAGTAAAGAGGCAAAGTAAAATTGCTTTGGGTTTCTCTGTGTGCATATTCTCTAATGAACAAAGTAAGTGTTTTTAAATTAGCTGTGGGATTTCAGAATCTAAATGTGTATGCACAGCTGAGGAAACATGATCAGGTCTTGTGAAAAGGAGTGTACAAGGTGCAAAGGCACACCCTGTCCCAACCTGTGAAATCATGTCCGCACTGAATACACATTATGCCCTAGAATTTCTGCAAGCCTTTATCTTTGTTCCAGGTGTTACACCCCATCTGATTTTTTTTCTGACTAGATTGATAGTACTTTATTAGAGGTTGTCTGTTCTTCCTGAGGTGTTCCTAATCTTTTAGTAAATGACAAAGCTTAAATTTTCCTAGCCCTCACTTCTGGCCACTTCAGGTTATACCGAAGCCAAGCCCAGCTCACCAACCTTCCTGTTTTAGGCATCATTAAATCAGCAGGATGCACAGAGAGGCAATGGGACCTTGCAAGAGGTGTTTTGGGGGTGGTCTCTGGAGACCAGGGCTGGTTGGTGGGGCAGCATGGGCACGTTGATGTGGAAGGAACACACTGACTGAGGGTCTTGTGCTTCTTGAAAGCATTCATTTTCCTGGATCTGATAAAAAGTTTCCCCAAGGCTTCATTGTCAGAATCAATGTTCACTCCCATTTTTTATAGTGGACCCTGCATATTCCCTATTATCCTGATTTATGACACTTTTTTCTGGTAAAATAAAGAGATTTTGTGCTTGAATTGATTAACACAGGGTGAAGGACACATTTGGCCAAACAAATCGGAAATGGTTTTGCCTACAAACCTGTTTGCATATGATTAACAAACAGTGAAAACTATCAGTCTCTCAGATTCGTTCAAGCCAGGCAAAAAAGGTTGTGAAAGTTTTATGGGATTTATATCTATTCTAAAATTTATACTAAACAACTATATGATGGTTTTATTGGTTTGTTTAATAAGGATAAATATTTTTTGATCACAGTATGTGTATTTTCTGGTATTGAGTACTATGAATCATAGGTTTGTTTGGTAAATAAGTCTACACTGTAATATTAACAGCTTTTCTTGGGAACACATTAGGCATTCTTTTGTAGCTAACCTTTGAAAAAGTGGTTTCCTTCTTTTATTGATTTCCATATAACAGTACTAACAAGAAGGGCAAAAAAGTAACTCTGTTACATCAAAGGACTAATGACACAGATATGGTTGTGCCAAGGATCTCAAAGGAGAAGGATAAGGCAAAGAGAGGCTTTAAGAAACTAACAGGGATGGGCCAGAGGCAGCTCTGTCCCCATTAGCCAGTTTTGGTTTATTGCAAGTATTTTAATATTGGATTTTTTCCTTAATGCCACATCAAATGGCTTACATCAATGTCTGCTATTGAATTTGATTTTACTGCCAATTAACATCCAGTGTGTCATGCTAGATTTATAGTAACAGTAAAATTCCTACCTATTGTTAAATCATATAATAAAATTAACTATTCTAGACTTGTGTCAAGTGAGCTTTTACGGGGAAAGGAGGGATGGAGAGCTTGGAATGGTAGAATTCACCAGGGGATGGCTCATGTGGCTCAGTAACAGCCACTTAGATCATTACTCTGTCCACTTCATGCCTGTGCAGGAATAGTTGCTGTTTAGTAGAGGTTTGGAAACATAAGTTGTACCAGTACTCTTCTTGGCACTCTTATAAAGGAGTTTTTCACTTTGGAAAAAGACATTTCTAGCCTACAACTTACCAGCTAACAAATAGAACTAAAAAGTCACACTTTAAAAAANAAAAAAAGACATTCTGACCACTGAGCAGAAAACTGGCAGTTTACAACTAGGGATTTCATTTAACCTCAGGCTGTCCAGTACAGACTGTCCTATAAGGTTGTCTTACCCAATGTGAGTTGACAAGGAGTGGACTTGCAGAGCCTGATGACTACAGCAATTACCTGGGAACATGGGAGAATGGGATGGTGGTAAAGAAACACGGGTGGGACTACCCAAAGGAAAAAGGGTTTCACTGGAATGTGTCAGAGGAGACAGGGAAAGTAGAAGCAGTGCCTGTAGTGACTATAGCCAATGTGACTGGACTGGCAGAGCTGATAAATGAGAGTCGTTCTGTCTCTGGTGTAAATAGAAAAGTTGAGGGAAAGAGAAGATGAATACAAACTTGGGAGTTGATTCAAAATGACATTTTTCAGAACTAAACTGGATGTAGGACAGTGCCTCCAAAAAAAAGATGGCGTTATTGTTTGCTGAGCACTGCTAATGCAAGGAATTTTCATCCTGCTTTTTCTTCCTAGGTATTCTCTGGTTTGTTATTCCCATTCTGGGTGGTAGGGTTAAAAAATGAGACCTGGACTCAGACTTCAGATTACGAACAGAAATTACTGTGTGAGGAGGTGCTGAGAGCATGAGATGTTGTATCTCTGTGTGTGCCTTGGAAAGCAATGGGTTTGTGAGCCAATTGAATTAGTGTGAATTTGATACGTGCTTTTATTTGCGGATGCAGGTAATGAACATGCACTGGGTTCATATAGCTGTATTGATCTTGCACAGAAGGTGAAGTTAATGTCTAAGAAAAGATAGGGGAAGGAACTGAAGATCTGTTTAGAGTTCCTAAATAGTAAAGGCAGATCAATTCACACAAGTGCATATATGTGTGTGTGTGTATATATGGGTTCATGTACACNAATATTTTAAAAAATAATAAAATAAAATAGCCAAAGCACCGCAGCAAATGCCTTGTAAATGCCATGTAGAGCTTCAAACAAATAAATCCAACCAACCACATAAAATTGGAAAGCTATACCATTTAAGGTGCATGGTAATATAAACTGCCAGCAAGTTTACTTCAGAAAGTGTTGGCAGTCATGTTGGTTTTACAAGCCACTATGCTAGCCAAGACATCTTATTATTGTAACTAAGGAGGTATAACTTAGGTATAAATAACCAGGTCAGTATAACTACAGCTGTGCTAGAATTTACCAGTTATCAGAAGAAAACAGATTCAAAACAGTAAAAAACAGTTTAGTCAAAGATCTAAACATCAAAGAAAAAAAGAGCAAGGAAAACCACACAGAATCTAGTAAGTTGCTAATTTGCACTTAGCAACATATTTACAAAAATACTGTTAATTATTAAGACTCAGTAATCAGAATGTGCTTATTGTGATCTTGCTGAAACCAGCAAAAAAATCCACCTGCAATAGTACTCCTTCCCCCTGCCTAGAGCAGCCTCATTTTTCCTCACTGCCACCAATATTTTTAAAGGTTGTACCATGAACTGTGCACAATTTTTCAGTGGGATCAAGCAACACGTTCAGGAGTAAGAGAGCCCTTTCCTGAAGATCAGTACTGAAAGTAGTGGCGAAACACTCCTGGAGAGATGTAGGCAGTTATGAGTGGCCAGATTTTCACAAATAGTTCATTAACAAGCTTCTCTCTCAGAACCTGAAAATCTCAGAAAGCTGCAGCTTTCCTGAGAAGAGATGAATCACCATTCTATGAGACTTACAACCCTTCTGTCTTGCAAAGTCAGATCACTCCTAGACCAGCTTGTTCAGCAATATTGTCCTGCTGTTTGTTCTCTGCCAGACATTTTTATCATCTGTTAAAAGGGGAGAAACTCCACCACTTCTGTGCTTCTTTTTAAGTGTTTGGCTTAATTTGCTTCTCAATTCCTTCTTCTACCAAACTATCAGAGGGAAATTTCCCCAACTCCAGAGGCTTCTGTTTTCTGTCTTTGTATGGTGATTGAGGTGGACAGGAGGGAACAGAGTCCCTGTTCAGTTATGCTCCAACACTGCATTTATTTTTATACATTTTTACACATATTTATAAATGTATTTGTCGTGTATGCATAAAGAACGTTGCAGAAACATGATTTTGCAGATTAAAAATTAACTGGCCTGCTGATTCCAGTAAAGTTGCTTTATTTTTAACCCAGAGGTTCTGCTTTCCCTAAAACTGAAACTCACCCCAAGGCGGGGAGCTCATGCAAATATTTCACTGAAGACAGACATGACCAAAATGGAAAATGACAATTAGTTTTCCCCATGCCAAAACGTAAAATGACTTCGAGTTCACAATCTGACACCAGTCTACAAATGTTGTACGAGGCAGTAGGGATGCTCAGGGATAGACCCGCGAACCTTGGGAACACAGACTGTGCTTAAGTGGCCTCCTATCTCCAGTCTTTATGTTTTCTGCTTCTTTCTAAGATAAAAGTACGTGGAGTGTAGGCGAGAGAAAGTGTTTTCAGCTGGAAAAAGAGGTTAAGACAGAGCGGTTTGTGTTCTTGAATCCACACCCCTGACGGGGGCAGACGGCCCGACTACCTGAGCGGCATTCCCCGATACGGCCGAGCGGTCCCCGGGGATCCCCTCGAGAGCTCTGCGGCGGCTCCAGCGCGCCCGCCACGACCTGCCCCGCACCCCTCCCGCAGCCGCACGGGGGGGCCCCTCCTTCGCCGCCGGGGTGGGATCGCTACTCTGCCCTCCCCAGGGCAGGGCCGGCGGGTCCGGTCCCGCGGCGGAGCGAAGCGGAGCGGCGCCGAGGCGATGCTGGCGGTGCGGCTGCGGCTCCTGGCCTGGTGNCCTGCTGCTGCTGCACGGCGCGGCCCCCGCCGCCGCCCTCGGCCGGGACGCGCTGCCTTCCCTGCGGAGTGAGTGACGCCTCGGGGTCGGCCTGGGGCTGGGGGGCGGCGGCGGCTCCGCTGCTCGCCGGGCCGGAGCCCTTCGCCCCTTCCTTTGGCCCCGCCGTCCCGCAGCCCGTCCCGCCGTGCGGGGCTCGCAGCGTGGCGGCAGCGCGCGTGTTTCCCGGCCCGGCGGCTCTGCGGGCTCCGGGCCGCGTCTCCGCCGGGGGTCAGCCCGGTCTGCACAGCTGGGGGGACGGGACGGACGGGGAGACTTTGGGGTCCTGACGCGCTGGTTGTGCCTCACGCACTGCGCGTCCTCCCTGCGCGTTATTCCGCTGCCCACTGCGGTCATTGCACGCGGAGGAGTATGGATAGGTTTTTCTCATTGCCAGCAAATTCCAGTTACTTTGTCTATTATCACATTAGCAATTCTGTTTTGGTGGGGGGAAGGAAGTGGGAGGTAAGGAGGAAGGAAATGAAGATACGTTGTTCTAGTTTTGTTGCAGCCGTTTATTCTGGATTAACCTTGTTGAACCCAAGTAAAAGGTACTGGTCTGCAATCAGTTCTTCATCTGAGGCTGCCCATCAGATACCGGCTTTGCTTCTGGGAATCTTTTTCTGGTTTCCTATGTCCTTCTATGGAGGGGCATAGATGTAGGAGAAGTGGCAGCATTCCTCACCCTGTCCGTTTCTAAAGTATAGTCTATCTCCTTTTCTCCTTGAGTCTTCTGGGGCTTGCTAGTTTACAGAGTCCCATTGCAGCGTTTCATCTGCAGGACTTTGGGCACAAAAGTTGCCCTGACACCAGGAGCTTTATAACAAAACCCTTCCATGCAAGCAGCTGTCAAATGTATGGTGCAGCTTTGCAAGGTGAAAGGAGGCGAGCCTGGAGGCATTCCCAAAGCTTGATGTTGTTCCAGTTGTCTCACTGCCCCACTTGAAGACCAGGCTGAGCTGGGGCCTGTGAACTGTCACTGAGCCTGCCATCTCTCGTGTTTTGCTTTTGCCAAGCTGGCCGTTACCTGGCGGTCTTCAGGCCAGCCCAACTCACTTGTCAATTGCATTTTGTGCATTTTGTAGATGGGAAATGGAAACTACAATTGGAAGGGCGTCGTGTGGCTCAAGAATTACAGGCTGGCTGTTCCTGGCATAAGTTACTGCAGAATAAGAAAAGGATATTATTCACAGAGATCATCCAGCTAGATTATTTGTGTAGGCTGTGCAAGAACCTTATCTTTTCTCAGCAGTTATTGCAACTCTAACGAGTCTTACAGATAAAGGCTTTCAAAGGCTAAGAATCCTTCACCTTTGGGTTGTGGTGTTGCTTCCCCACTCCAGGAAGGTGCTATATGGGACCTGCTGTTTGCTGTGGAGGTAGATTGTGGGTTTGATGAAGAAGTTTGTCTAAATGTGAACCCCAGTACCATGGTGATGCTTCATTAATCAGTGTTTACTGGTGCTAACATCCCAGTTTTTAGTTATCTAGCAAGTTAACAGCAGATTTTCTTGGCCATTCAAGATAAGACTGCTGTCGGAAAGGCAGACCCTATCATGAGAGGCAGAAACCCTTTCTGGCCATGTAGATAGAGAATATCTGTGTTGCCCATGGAGGATTGGTTTTGATAAGAAGGATGAAACCAGCCCAAACTGCAAAATTTTACAGCAAACTCAAAAGTAAAAGGTCAAATTTGGTACATGTCACAATGTCTGATGTTTTTCCAGTGGGCTCAGACAACTAACAGCTGTAGAGATGCAGTGGATTAAGGGAACCTTGCTCTCCCCCAAATGGTTAAGGACAACTGCCAGGTGCTTGGGAGATGCAATTACAGGTATCAGGCTGGTTCTCACCTGCTGTCGATCAGAAGCACATGTTCCTGCTCCTACCCCATCACAGGCTCCCGATCCCTACAGCCACAGGCTAAACCACCTCTTATTAGTGATAAGATCTGCAGTGCCGCCTCTTGTAAGTCAGGCTGCTTGATGTGCTTTGTGCAGGATCTGTAAGGAAAACCCTCTCCATAATCTATATTCTCTCTTTTCTGCTTGTTGTGTATATGTTATATTGTTGAGTTGATCTCTTGTATGTCTGTTACACAGCACTATGACATGGCTGCTTGAAAAATCTTCCTGTTTTAGGGCTGCACCTAAGCTGTGTGTACTAAACTTAGACACAGCACCTGGGTGGACCTCTGCACCTCATACTTTATTTGTGGGCTATGTCAGTTTGATAGGATTTATTATAGTTAGTGCTTCATTATGTTAGGTGTAGTGAATTACAGCCATTTGAAAGTACACATGGCAGAAATTATCACTGTAACATTTCAAGGCAAAATGGAAATGCTGCTAAGGTTTTCGGTGCATAATCTCCTGAGGCATACAATAAGTATCTCACATATAATGTGAGAGGAACTCCATGGGTTAATTACCATTGAATTTTAGAGTGAATCAAGTAGCTGAGCTGTTATAGGCTTGTATTTTGCTGATTTTCAGTTTCTCAGCTGCCCTCAATTTTTTTTCCAGTCTATATGCTCAGTTAAACTTTTGCTCCTCAGACATTAACCAGCTGACTTCTTTCACATACTTACGAAGTGATGTCACATAGTTCAGTGAATTTCTACATGATTCCAAGAAATCTGGTATATAAAACTAAGCCCACAACATCTGCTGTTGTGGCGTGTGTTCATGTATGGTTGAACAATACGCATCCAGTAGAGAAGGCATGCTTTAACCCTTGGCCTCCAGCTCTCATGGTATAACTAAATCCTACCCTTTCTGTATCCTATTTACAATGCAACTTATTTTCTTTCTGTCTCTATAGTTGCAGAGAGTGAAGAAGGAGCATGGCAGAGAATATGGCAATGTCAGCCTTAAACTCTTCAACTTTTACTTTAATTGCATTCTCCAATTTACCCCAAGGAATTATTTTGCAGTATACAGTATGACTTCTTGTAACACATAAACCTTTACACCATTACTGATATTTCTTGGTGACTAGGGTTTTTTTTCCTTTAAACATGCAGATGTTTTTGGGCCCCCCCCCCCCCCCTTTTTTTTTTTTTGGCCATTCAACCTCAAAAATCTTACTTAGCCTTAATTTGGTGAGCCTGCAGGTAGTCCACATGTTAAAAACTCAGCTGGTAGTAAATATAGACTAATACTCGTATTGTTTGAAGTGCCAGTTATTCTGATGGATATTTTCAGTTTTCTTCATAAATAGCTCCAAATAAAACATTTGTCTTTTCAGACTATTTGTACAATTGCAGTATTCTACACTCCGAAAGTCTGGTGGTTTTTTTTTGTTTGTTTGTTTGGTTGGTTTGTTTTGTTTTTTGTTGTTGTGTTGTTTGTTTGTTTTTTTTTTCCCCCTACAGATAAAGGGATATTTGTTATCCAAAGTGAAGATGTTAACTTGTGCATTAAAGCAGACACCGTTGGCCTTGTTCTGGAAGATTGTAGTCAGCTCTCAGAAGACATGTTATGGAAATGGGTATCCAATCATCGTCTTTTCAACATAGGCAGAAGTACTTGTCTTGGACTGAACATCAGCAGACCAGGACAGCCATTAAGTATGCTTGAATGTGATTCAACTCTATACTCTTTATGGTGGAACTGTGATGGAAGAGCAATAGTTGGTGTATCAGAGTACAAATTAGCTGTTGAAAACAGCAAACATATTGTGGCCAAAAAAAAATCTGCCTCTCAGTGGAAACAGTATATGTCCTATGATGAAGACCTCTGTGAACACCCATTTCAAGGTAAAAATAAAATTTTGTCATCAAAATGTAAATGGCGAAAGTTTCAGAAGTTCTTTTGAAGGGAAGGCAGGTGCTTATGATCCTTTCTGGTCTCTATTGCAATTTGGGACTCGGAGTTTGTATGGGTTTTTATATGCAGTGGTGGTGGGAAGCATACCACACTATTGATTTTTTTATTATTATTATTTTTTATTAAATGGATCCCCAAAACCACCTTGCAACATCCTTACAAACCAGGAAATACTCATTTCAAATCCTCTGTAAAATCAAAGGGGGAACTAAGGGTTTGCTATTGCCTGTCATGCAGCTTTCATTATCAGATAAACCCAAAGAGAGATAAGAGAGGATTTGGAATTCCCATCACTGAAAATCAGTCTGTAATTGCAGTGTGCATGGACTGATGTTTGCGGTATTCAGCACCTGGACTCTGACCATGCTAAACTTTGAAACAGAGATCAGAATTTTGATTAATCCTGCTGTACAGCTAGGAAAGGTGTAGGAATGTACATCGAGATCCAGGCTTGCAGACCTGAATACTTTTCCAGGTGTAAGGGCTAAGATAAACCCACTGACTACAAACAGCAACAGACACACTGTACCTTGAGCCCTTCCTTAGCCTTTAAATAGAGGGAAGGACCTAATGTTTACACAGTGTGTCTCAGACTGGACCTGCTCATTCTCTCCATTTGAACTGGATATTTGGGTTGCAGATCTGGCCTCAGTGGTTTCCTCTGTAAGTGTAGCTGTGCTCAGCCTCTGTTCTCACCAAAGTCCTCCTTTTGGGACATGTGATACCTGTGAAAGCACTACAAAATCCAACCTCTTCTTTAAAACCTAGTGGCATTCATACTTAAGACCAGACACTTGCTGTGTACAAGTGGCGAGATGAAAATAGACCTGATCTAGCTGTAATGCTGCAACATCTGTGAGAACAGGATTGGCCTTTGGCAGGCACTTCTAGCCTGGTTCCAGGACCAAAGCATTTAATTGCATGGGCAAAATCTCTTTACCTCTAGGTCTCTTTTACCCTTTCTACCATAGAACATGAATATGCAAATGCATGTGTGTTAGTTCACCAGGCTGGAGGAAAGGAGGATAGTTACCTTCAAAGAAAAAAAAGAAATATATACCTATAGTAAGAGGTCTGTAGTTATTGAATTTGCTTTCTTGCCAGGACTGAAGTAGTCCATAGCTAGTAGAATGGTAGCAAGTAGACAGAGAAGCAATCCCAATTTTTTTTGACCTGTTCTTTGTAATGTCTGTTCACATCATAAGGTTTTACAGGGGATTTACAATGTGTAAACTGCCTTTTTATATCTGTGCAGTCAACCATTAGGTTTAGAAACCTCTAGGAACCTGGCAGTATGTATTGATTCTGCAGTTGAAGGACTTCGATCTTAAAGCTGTCAGTATGGGATCTTTGACAAACAATTTCATTGTAAGTGTGATTGTGGTCCTTTGACCTTTTTTAGAAGGTCTGAGATTAAGGAGACACTCACTAAGGTAAAGGTTTTTACAGATTTCAGTTGCACTGGATTCTATCAATATTTTAGTCCTCACAGTACAATAGGAAAATATTTAAATATTTTTTTAAGACATTGATTGTGACAACAGTGTATGTAACATCAATTCTTTAGCTGCACTATTATTCTCTATGGGATTAAACCTTATTTTTAAAAGGGTATTTAATATTCCTTTGTCTTTTCCTTTTCCTTTCCCATAGAATGACAAAGGGAATGGAAAACACATTAGAAATCTACTTTATAAAGAGTGGGAGGAGCAGGGGAAATAATGCTACTTGTCTGTCATAGGCTAGGAAATAAGTAAAGTTTACATCTGAGCATGGACTGATTTAGCTAACTGTTGTTTTATGTAGTTGTTTTAAAGTCTAAGCACAGGCTTTATGTGTCAAGTGATCAGGTTTGGTATTTTTGTTTGTTTTTAATTTGTAGTAAGTTATGAGAATATGCCTCATGATGACAAATTTCATAGACTCTTATTCCCAGATTCTCTTTACTGAAATTACATTGCTCACACTTGGAATGCTGTGTTACCAACTGTAAATTAAAATCAGAAAATAACTTCAGCAGCAATGATAAACCTAAAATGTCTAAACACTGGAAAAATGATATATGGGGATGAAGAAATTTTTGTGGTCTGCAGTCTTTTAATCTCTGCATTTTGTTTTCTTCCAGAAACATACACCTTGCTGGGAAATTCCTTTGGTTTTCCATGTGTTTTTCCCTTTAAATATAACAACAAGTGGTATTATGAGTGTACTAGAGATGGAAAGGAGTCTGACTGGTGTGCCACAACAACTCACTATGAACAAGATGAAAAATGGGGGTTTTGCCCAAATGCTGGTAAGATGTTGCTTGTCTTCTCTCTACCCCTACCCCCAAGAGTTTGTTCTTTAATAGTAATACTAGGACACACTCTGTTTTTGGATTACTTTCCTTCTATTAGAAGAGAATGTGTCTTTAAAAAAGCACAAAGGCAGGCTTTAGGAAATTTTATCATGATTTATCATGTTTCACCTTTGGAGACTCAAGTCCTTATCCCAAGAACGAAACTACGGGGGGTGAGAAGAAAGATGTTATTCTGTGCAGCCCATTGACCTTACCCTGCAGCTAAACCTCTCTGTACTCTGTTCCAATGATATATAGTCAGCTTTTCTGAAACACATAAAGTAAGAGTTTCTCCTGTAAAGTCACATTCTGCTTTTGACTGCACTACATCTTGCACATTCCTTCTGTGCTCTTGGGCACGTCTTGGGCCTAAAACACTAAGAAGCAATAGCTTTAAAAATACTTTCTGATGAAAATATTTTGGATGTGTAATCCTTGTGAATATTCCAGCTTCTTGCGTAAATAAGCAAAATAATATCTTCTAGAAGCAGAAGTGGTTTGGAAAAGCCTTCCCTGCTCAAGTTGGGTTTCTTAAGAATCTTAAAAACAGCTGTAAATGTGTCTTTGTCATGGGGTTTTTTGGGCAACCATTAAAATAGATGGTATTGTCAGCCTTGCTTATACTTTGTAATTATAGTAAGTTTATTCTCTTAAGTACAAAATTCAAGGAGATCAGTGACTGTAGCTCCACAAGTTTGAATATTTCAACATTCAGCTTGAGAAACAAATGGTTATCTGGAATACATTAAAACATAGCTCTTTTAGCTTCATGAGAGCTGTGAAAATCACCACCAGCTGCAGATCAGCTTCCCAACATTTTATCAACCATATAAAATGTGGAGCAACATTTTATTTCATTAGTGCCTTGTTTCCGTATGTTTTTTAACAAAGGAACAGGAAAGGTGATCATTATCGTGGTTCCCTGGGGATACTGCTGTCATTAATTAATTGACTTGTTCAAAGTGTTGTTTATGATTAGTTTGGAGTCTTGGGATGTTGGTGACAAGTCTGTTTTTGAGTAGAGAGTGGCTGTGACATTTTTTGGAAGAAGAACCCCGACACACACATTTGCTACCAGTTCAACCATATGTCTGTGCTGAGCTGGCATGAGGCGCGGGCCACCTGTCAGCTGCAAGGAGGAGACCTACTGAGTGTCACCAACCCTGAAGAGCAGAACTACATAAGTAACTTAAGCAGTAAGTAGGCATTTATCTGGGGACCTTGTAGGAAACCTCTAGTTAGGCTTCCTCTTTATCTGTGCAAAGGGGTAAGTTTTGGAGCTTAATACTCTGTGTTATGTCTCTCACATTGTTTCTTGTGGGGCTTCATCATGTAACACACCTCAGTAGAGCTGTTTGAAAAAGCAAGGATAAAGGTAAGTTTCCACCTTAATAAACAAAAGTGCAGAAGTAGTGGTATGTGTTTTGTGAGGGTATAATTTTCTTAATTCTCCCTCCCCACAAAGATGCCCATTCATTCTGCAGCTGTGGTTAGAGAGTGTGTTTGTTTACTGTGGAGAGTTATACACATATTTACCTTCTCTGTAATGTACCATGGTGTCCCTTTCTCCTGTTGAGTTTCTTTTGTAAGCTGGGCTTCACCAAACATGAATGACAAAAACATTTCTGGAGCAAGCATCTCAAGAAAATTGTGCAGAGCCTTCTGACAGCATGGCTTTCACGGGTGTTCTAGTGTGCAAGAAGATCAAGTGGTGGTAGAGCTCTAATGCAAAAGGTTGCCTCATGTTTCTCGCCCATTGCTTCCCATTATTGCTGGCCTTCAATTGCAGGATATAAGCTAACAGGATGTTTTGTAAATTATTTAATTAGCTTTTTTATATGCCTGCAAGGCTGTAAAGGAACTGAAAGTTGTTTGGTTTATGGAAGGCTGAAACAGGCTAGCTTTATGTAGCTGCTTGTTCTAGATTTAACTTCTGAAGTCAGCAACAACTTCTGCAGGAAGAGTTTGCACGATGAGTGACTTTGGAATGATTTCAGACTTCTGAGTTTATTCCTTCTTGTCTTTGTGTTGATGAAGAAAGTAGTAGACTTTTTCTAAGGACTATAAAAACAGCCTAAACTTTTTGGAGACTCTTTTGAACTTCTGTTTTATTCCAATTGTAACAAGTTAGGACAGAAGATCTATGATATTTTAAAACATGGGGAAGTCATGAATACTTTATTTTTTTTCTGTTTCAGGGCAGTTAAACACCACAGATGTGATGCTGTGGATGGGCCTGAATCACCTGGACGAAGATGCTGGCTGGCAGTGGTCAGATGGAGCACCACTAGTGTTTGTGAATTGGAGAGCAAGTACTTGATGTTCCTCTTAGATACATTATAATGGCATAGTTATATGTTCTCTAACTGCAGTTTGATACAACACTGCTGTTCCTACAACTATGTTTGAAAATTGAATTAAGTGAATGAGTGTGCTTTTTGTTGTTGTTGCTGAAATATTTATTTGTATTCATTAACTGTAGGCCTTTCTAGAGATGTAAAATAATTGAGATAGATCTGTCTACAGCATTCATGATCTAGTCCTTTTGTTATTTACTTTTAAAGGTGTTTTTAAGATTCCAGTTGCATGTTTAAAAACTGTATCTGGTTTCATGGAAGAAAGGAGTTTCAATTTTTTTATGTTAACATGCTGGAATTAACATTAGCATTTTAACATGAAATCTGTGACTTTGCTAACTACATTTTGAGGTCTGTCCACCAGCAGATATACAGCTTAGACACCAAAGCTTGTTTCAGCCTCTCAACTGGTAGCTGCAGGCAAGGAGATATTGTCATACATGTAATTCACTGTCAGTGTTCAACTGTCCATAGTATTGGTGTAATAATATTACTAGAAGTTTGGGTGTGCGAGGATGTTTGTACATCTATTTAAAAAGATTTATAGAACAATACAACACCATTTTACAAGTAAGAACTGATTTTTTTGTAATTTTGTGCTTCTCAAAAATGTGTTTGCAGATGTCTCTGATAACCGTTTTAGAGAAAATCGTTGTGCAGCGATTAGTCCAAAATCTAAGTATGGCTGGCACACTTATTTATGTGAATCTGCATTGCCTTTTGTATGCAAAAAATATTTAAATAAGACAGAGCATGAAACATTGGGTAAGTCTCTTAATGTTACTGCATCCTATTTGTGGGTGTGCAAGAATAAGTGAAGCCATCTGAATATAAAGTCAGCAGAACAGAGTGTTAGCTGCACTAGATGTGTTGGTTTGCTCGTTTAAGTTGAATACAGTTTAACTGATGTAATAACACTTCTGTTTAAATTCAGTTGTGGAAAAGTGAAGAATCTTAAACCCAACAATTTTAATATAAATACAACTTAACTGATTCCTTACATGATCAGAATGCTCATTCTCTTTTATTACAAGGAAGAGCTACACTTTTGAAAAATAGGTTTTCAGTGTGGATGGAATTAACCAGTGGCACACAGAAGAAAGTCGTATAAATGCAGCTCAAGATTTGCAGTTCTTTTTATGATGTGCTGTACTTTTGATATACCAAGAAAGCACTGTACATATGCTTTAAGTGTTTATATAATGAGTATAGGTTATATAGTACATAGAATGACTCCGACTCCCATTCTGTGTGCAAGTTAAACACAGAATTGAGTTTATTCTAACATAAATTTTTGTTTTCATAAGAGTGGCTTACATGGGTTCAACTTCTTCCTGAGAATTTAAAATAAATTTTAGCTGTGTGTTTCATATAATGAGAAAAGACTTAGCAAAACTTTTTGTAGGTAATGCATCTGAAAAAGCTTTATCTGTCTTTGAATCAGGTTCAGAGGTAATAAGGGAGATACAATGTGTTTTAAACTGAATTAGTGTTTGCATGAGTCTAGCAGCCCAAATGGCTGAATCATCAAATAAAGTAGGAAGAAATTTCAGTTCTCTTGGTAGGTGATGTTCCATAAAAGCATGTGTTTTGGCCTCCTTAAGTTATCTTAGACAACCCTGTTTTCAACATCTGAAGATTAAAAACCAAAATCTCTGAATGTGTTATGACCGTAGAAAAACCTTGGCATTTCTGTCTAATATATATGAACTTTGTATTCTCAATTAAAAGATACATGGAAGTATTATGCAACTCGTTGTGACACTGGCTGGTACCCACACCATCGCAACTGCTACAGACTTTATAAAGAAGAGAAGAGCTGGAACGATGCTTCTCTCTCATGCCAAAGTGATAATAGTGGGCTCATTAGTATATCCTCCATGGCAGATGCAGAGCTGCTAATTAACTTGCTTGAAAGTGGTGAGTTTTAGGAGTTCAAGTGTGTAGTGTTTCCTGAAATGTTTTGTGGTGCTCTTTTGTGCAGCCCTCTAACATTTTTAGCCATCTAAATACTGTATCACATGGCACGCCCAAATGATGTTTACAAAAAGGAAAGTATGATGCATCCTCTTTCTAGGAGTCTTATAAATGTATGGACACACCTTCTTCAATAACCATTCTTAAAATAGAGATACAAATCCACAAAGTAAACACAGTGAGGCTACAGCAAACGTAGGTAGCTTTTGACCTTCCCTGTTCTTGCTTGGTCTTTGCAAATTGTTGCAAAATATTCAGTGATCAACCTTACACTGAATTGGTTTTGTTTCTATGCACAGTGCTAGTATATCTTCTGCTTTCAAGCTGGCCTCATCCACACTGCAAAGTTGCTCCTATGAGGGCAAAGTCCCTTTGATGTCAGCAGGGTTGTGATAGTTCCCATTGTCCTAAGAGGTAGCATAATTACACAAGGAACTTAATGAACAAAAGCTCTTTGATGCAGCAACACCAATACTTTTGTTGTCATAACAGCAGCAAAGAAAAGTGAATATTTTCTGCCTGCCACTGACATAAGTATACTGGCAGAGCTGCACAGTCTGGCTGAGTTTAAGCCTCCCAGAGCTTGGGCACAGTTACAGGTGGAGATTATGAGATTTTCCACTGTATCATCTTCTTCACCTGTATTATCACCCTCCATAGATAACAAATACCATTATTTCCAGAGATGCTGTAGTGGGCAGATGTAATTGTTCTCAACTTATATTCTTCTTCAAAGTCTGCTGCTTCTCTCTCAGGCCTGCTTCAGGCTTGTCTTTAGGAGAAGGGCTTATGTACCTGAAAGCCTGACTACTTCTGTTTGTAGTAGTTGTTGTTGTTGGCTGGACTTCGTGAATGGAGATTTTGGGATAAGCCTGCACAATGGATTTTTTAGGTGAGGCACAGGGTGCGTGGAACTGGCCCCACCCCCTTTACTCCTGAGGTTCATTTTGCCACGGCTGAGCACACTCGGATGGTGACAGTGAGTTCCTCGGGATTCGAACCGGCGTCCTCAGAGGAGGAGCCGGCTCCAGAGGCGGTGACTTAGACCACTCGGCCAACACCCGCCACTCAGTTTGTAGTAGCTGGCCAAGTAAAACATTACATCAAACCACAAGCTTTGTCTTTCCTATGTTTGTCAGCCACTATGGCTGCCACTGTTCATGGAAGATTATAAGAAGAAATATTTCACTTCCGTGTCAGTTTTTCTGCCCCATGCACTTCCAAAAAGAACATATGCTCCTAATTTTTATTTTTCAGGATTTCAAAGCATATTATTACATATGTTGGTCTATTTTTGAAACAATTTGGTTTTCAAGGGCAATAGAACATTATCTCATCTGTAGGGTTTCCTAAAGTTTATACAGCCTTTTTTTTTTTTTTCCCTTGAAAGAAGGACATTCCTATGACAATCTCATGAATAATTCTTAATGGTAGTGTTGATATGAAAGGAAAAGCAGGCTTTATTACTTCACCATTAAAATCTAAACTCTCTTATTCTTTTACAGCAAATGTAACGGAAACATGGATTGGATTATACAGTAATAACACCCCTGTTGTTTTTGAGTGGTCAGATAGCACCCCAGTAAAATTCTCTAACTGGCACAGCCAAGAACTTAACACCTTTCAAAGAACAGGACAACTCTGTGTTTCGGCACAAGGATCTGTAAGTCTTCTTTTTGAAAGAATTAGACACTTTTATTTTAGCTTATAATAATTTTGTTTCTTGCTGTGTGTACTTTTTTGAACTGTGACCTGGAATATGACTTTGATTTTTGATTTCCAATGTACTCATGTCATGATAAGTGCAGTGTAGCCTTTAGAAACCAATGCATTTTGCAGCACTGATGCACAGAAAATTCATCATAGATTTTGAGCTTACATTTAATAAAAAATGGTACATACATAAAGCCAAATGGAAGAGAACAAATACGAGTGGGTATTTTATAATATATTTTAAAATCCAAGTAGTGTGTATCATAACTTATGATGCATCAGTTCTGGTCTTGAAAGCTTCAAATTCATGTTTTGAAAAACTGTCAGCTGTGCCTATATTATCTTGGTGTCAATACCAATAAATTTTATGTAGCATATTTCAAAATTATAGGATTATAGGTCTATGTAAAATCACAGAAGTTGATAGCAGAAAGATTGACTCCAAATAAGGCAGGGGTTGTAAAAATGGGAGTAATGTTAAAACAATACTGTGTCCTGTCCTATCGACATTCATTGCACTGTCAATTTTTTGGTAATTTGGTCATGCATTTACTTTACTTTTACAATTAATAGTACTTAAATTCACTAATACATTACTTACGTAAGTAGCACTATAATCTCACTCTCTTAGAAGGTTTTTTGCAAAGTATGTTCAGTCTGAGTGCAAACACTGTATCAAAAAGAGTTTCTTTTGTCTCTACAGTAGCGAGTCCAGGTTGCAATGTTTAACTCAGGATAAAGCCAAGACAATTATGATCTGGAAAAGTGGGTCCCTATTTGAAGCAGAAAATAGGACTTTGGTACAAATGTGGGTTTATTCAGTTCGCAAGTGTAAATAAATAAATTTAAATGTAAAATATGAAGAAAAAGGAGGCTCAAGATAAAATTTTTCAAACATTATTTTTTAGTACATGTTCAGTATACACAGATCTGCAAAAATTAATATGGTACAAACTTTTTAACATCTTGAGTAAGGACTGTTCAAATATAAAGATTAATCTTACAAAGAACTATGAAAACTAGCAAGAAAGTAAATGCTCTGGCATGGCCATAGTGTTAATGAATTAAGATGTGTTACATTCCAAAGATTGATTCAAAGAGACAAACCCATTTGTATGATTGATTTGAGAATCCTGCTGACAGTGTTGGTAGAAATAAATGATCCACCTAAGGATAAATATACGTAGTGAGAAAAATTATTTATTTTTTACTGAAGAGTTAAAAGAGGAGGAGAGAATGTAATCTGTGTATAGATATGCATGAGAATATGGATATGTACAGAATATATTTGCTTTTATCCTAGGAGGGACGTTGGAGGATTAAAAAATGTGAAGACAAATCTTTCTACATTTGCAAAAAAGCAGGGGAATTTAATAATGTCTCTCCTGAACTGGAATCAAGTTGTGCAGAGGTAAGGATGTTTGTGATTATTTTAGAACGATACTTATAAAATATAATTATATAGGAAATCTCTAATTACAGCTATAGAACATGTGGATGTAAATAGTGATTGTAGTCTTTAATATTAAAGACAAGCATGTTTTGCCAGGAAAAAATCTCCTTGTTTGCTTTAAAGGTATGTAAACTAAATTTTAATGTAATATGAAAGGCTTTCACAAGATGCCTTTCATGGCTTGATGTGTCATCAGTGGTTGTGACCCAAGTTCTTATTTTTTCCTAGATCAAAAGTGAAGCCTCTTTTGTCCACCATCTGTGCAAATAATGACTGTTATATGATGCCTCATCCCACACATGGTTTTCATACATTGAAATAGAATGTCAGGGTTGAAAAACAATCAGTTTCATTGACAGGGAGAGTGAACTCTTCCACTCATACATGAGCATTCCTTTTGCTTTCAAACACAAATAGGAAAGAGCACAGCTATCTTACTAGGACATCGCATCAGGTTTTCAGGCTTTTAGGCTCTGCATCCTGATAGTAAAAGGTAGTGTGTAAAGCATGATTTTATTTGCCATCCGTTCCTTTTCACAGTGTGAGAAAAGCAAATTTTTAGAATTATGTTTTATTCAAAACTCCAGAGGAGAAAAACCTCTCTTCTCTAATTTGCTTTACTCTTTAGCTCTTTGCCTTCCTTTTTTTAATTTCCTGTCCTGTTTCTTGAGAAATGAAGAAATGCAACCAGTTCTGTTGAATTATAAGAAGGCTGAAGCTGAACTGTTTAGAGTCAGATGCAGTCTTTCCCCAGAGATACAGTGGTCAGATCCAGCATTCTTGTCATACCATTATGGAAATTACTGCTTGGTTCCTGCTTAACATTTCCAAAAGTTTAGGATAATTGCATTGATTTCATTTGGACCAATTTCCTGTATTACTCATAATTTTGTGTGTTATAAGAAAGGTCTTTCACAGTCCTGACCAGGTGAAAATTGTGCAGAGCATCAAGATTTCCTTGGCCAACTGTAGTCAGCAGTTTGATAGCACTTTAGCTTCTCCTCAATCTTCTGCCTCACAGGACTGAGACTCAATATACTGATTCACTGTCATAAGTATTTCAGTCTGCTCTGGCGCAAATTTCATACTCAGGATAAATTTCTTACTGATATTTCACACGCTATAAAAATGTGTGCTGAAACATTTTCTTGGTCTTTTAGCTTTGATACATCCTTTTCTTTCTAATGTGAGAAGTTATATTCAGTTAATCAAAAGAAGTCAGTACTAAGTGTGCTCAAAGATACACTTGATTTCAGATATTTTTGTCTTGTCAACTTTCAGCATTCAGTGTACATGTTTTGCTAGTTTTTAGCCTAATTTCTAGGGCTAAGTCTTTTTTTCATCCAGATTTACCTTTTTTCCCATTCTTCTGTTGCTAGCTTACCTTAAATGTACAGAATGTCTATTGGCATTTCGCACATTTGATCTTTTGCTTCATTAATTTCATACTGTCACTCATGTCAGATTGCTAGTAAATTCTCAAGGAGCTTTGGCCTTGGGCACACTTGTTTGTTTTTCTAAAGCTTTATAGTCTTAGCATGTTACTACTGAGCTTTCACCTCATGTTGATTTTAGGACTTGTTCATCAGATGAACTGGTCTTTAACATTTTTGGTGGTTCTGGTGATGTTTTGCAATGTGTTCATATGAAGTTACCAGAAACCTGAGTTCTTTTATTCCCTATGCTTTTGTCATCCTAAAACAAAAAAAGAGATAAGCTCTTTCTTCCCTTAGCAGATCAACTATTCTTTTTTCTAGTCAGCAGGCAGAATAAATGTTTTAATGCCAAGGTTAGATTCTCTGGGAATTCTCTTCCTCAAACCTGAAATAACTATTTTAAATATTTTTTTTCAACCAGCTCTTGAAACAGGTTGTGGAGTTGCCATCTGCTTGATAATCAAGTTGAAAGGTTCTGGGTACAGAACTGACTATTTATACTGGTGGCTTTTCTCCAGTCCCCTACACCTTCAATTAGTGCATCAAAAGATAATAGGACAGTACTAAAGTAAGCATTTTTCTTTATGGTTGTTTAACAGGAGGAAGTTGTACTTTAAAGATGATAATCACTATTAAGGTTATAAACGTTTTTAGAGAAGATGACTGTTTGCCCCCTTTGAACCAGTACATTTATCACTAAAGGATTCCAGTTGAAGGAAACCAGATATTTTCTATTTCTTACCTGCATCCCCATAGGAAGTATCTTGCTCAATTGCCCCTTCAGCCCTCAGTCTTGGAGTTTAAGTGCACATCACAGTGAAAACAGCATTGCTGTGTCCCTGCAGGACAGCCAAGAGCCAGTTGAGTCCCTGGGTGCTTCACTTTCCCCATGAGAAATCCCATATCTAGAGGTATCTAGAGACATATCTAGATATCCCATATCTAGAGAGATAGGGAAGAGTATCAAGCCAGCTGTTTATTTCTGTTTTCAGAGTAAATGTCTGAGCAATGAAATTGTGTAATTCAGGTGGAACCATAGAAATTGATAGTGCAGTGCATTTTGCTTCTCTCCTTTTGTGCCATATGAAGGGCTGTGCTTCCAAGCGCTGAGGGAGGGTAGTAGTAAAGGTAGCAGAGCTGTCACCTGCCCCAGCAGCAAGTACAGTTCTAACTAGAAGCTGATTCACCAGGTTCAGCACGGCTGAAGGATGTGCATAATGTTTGATTGTGCAGACCTGATTTGGTCTGCAGCAACTTCTTGCGCATTTCATTGTACATGAGGATGGATTGCAGAAAAAGAGCTTATCCATTTCCCCTCTTTTCTCCTTTTTCTGTTAACGTCACCATCAAGCAATGTTTGATGGTGTCCGTTCAGGTGCTGTGCTTGTTGTACTACTTTGTGACTTCCCCTGCAAGCAGCACCTCCCTCATGGAAAAGGTGAAGTCAGCTAGTTCTTCTATGTGTGGCTTCAAGGTGGATTGAAAAAACAGAGATAGTGTATTATCTCTTTAATCTCATGATTGTTTAACCCGTGCCATCAGCAGATATGCCACATGAACTTAAACCAGCAGAGCTCACATCAGTCTTGGTGATGTCTTCTGGACACTCAGGGATGATTAGTAAGAAATAAATGATTAATAATGAGGTGAAATGAGACATGGTTACCACTGACTCAGTGTTCTGGATCATTTGTTCAACCACGAAAGCATGTCATTTTAAGTCTGCATTATTAGAGTAGGATGATGATTAATTATAATTTTATTTTCTTTTACATTGTATTTGAAAACAAGCAAGGGAGCTGATAAAAGGTAAATGACTAAGGTGCATTGCTATATGAAAGGCCAGCAATGTCTGGAATAAATACTTCTTTTTACAGTTGAAGACAAGGGACAGCTGTAATCTTTTTTTTATAAAAACTTAACTGAATCTGACGTGGTAGTGTGTACCCTGCACTTCAGGTATGAGATACCAGCAATGAGTTACCGCAAGTGGAAACCAACACATGCTACTACACACTTTGTGCAAAGAGATGGCTAGCTGAGGGGCCTGGCATACTTCCCCAAAACCAGCCCAGAAAAACAATATTCAAAGGATAAAACTACAACAAAAATAGTATTCATGGGGAGTGTTCCCTACCCACAATTTTTTCATACCCATTAAAAATGTAAAAAACCTCTTCCTGATACCTAACCTAAACCTTCCCTGGCTCAGCTTCATGACTTGAGGAAACAGTTTAAAGCTGAGTTGGGAGAGGTTTAGGTTACGTGTTAGGAAAAGGTTTTTCACTTGGAGGGTGACTGAGCACTGGAACAGGCTCCCCAGGGAAGTGGTTACAGAACCAAGCCCTTCCAAGTCCGAGAAATGGTCTCAGGCACATGGTGTGATTCTTGAGGTGTCCTGTGAGGGGCTGAGAGTTTGACTAGATGATCCATGTGGTCCACTTTCAATGCAGGATATTCTGTGATTCTCTGATCTATGTGTGTGTTAATCTAGCTTTTGCACAATTTAAGGATTTTAAATCTGAACTTTTGTTAAATTTATCCACATTTTTGGTGACCTTCAGGGTAACTGCTCTTCAGTCACAGTAGAAGAGTAGAGCTATAGGGATGCCAGTGATCATCAGGCAGAAATTACAAAACAGGATCAAGTTTTTAACACATCTACAATAATTAATAATCTATAAAATAATGTTCATTTCTTTTAAGGGATGGGAAAGACATGGTGGATATTGTTACAAAATCGACAGTACCCCTCGAAGTTTTGAACATGCTTCCAGTGGTTATTTCTGCCCATCTGCACTTGTATCAGTAACAAACAGGTAGTTAATCCTATTAGACAGTGTGAAGATACCTCTAATGAGCTATTCTAACTTAACAAAGTGTTGCATGGCAAAAGATATTACCATTTTGAAATTATATTTGTATGAGAGGTGAGCATAATTACTAACATTGGCTAAAATCAAAAGTATGCTTTACTTTACTTTTTAATTGAAAATAAATCTGGTAAAAAGCAACTGTTAGGGCAATAAGCGCGTATAGCAATGTGCACACATGAACATGCAGGAATCTGAAAAAAAATGCTTTCTACAGAAGTATGTAGCATCCTTCAAAAATGTTATACTTGGAAAGTATACTGAAAAATGAAAATATACTTTTTATAATGAAAATATATAAAATTTCAATCCTTATCAATTAATGTTTTATAAAAGTTTCTATTTATGTATGCATTTTATGTGAGTTTGCAGCAAACAGGGTAAGAGTGTGTTTGAAAGCATTTGTCACTGTTTTCTCATTCTTTGTTCTTGTTTACCTCTATTGCAGCTTTAACAAAAGCTTTTTCCTCTTCAGATGTCCAGATGCTTGGGTTTTCTCTGCATTCTTTGTGATTTACTCTTTATGTTGGATTCCCATTAAAGTTTGACATACTGATGGATAAATTACATAGGTCTTTTAGACACTGCATATTTACTGAGTTAAAACAAAAAAACCCACCAACCAACAACAAAAAAAACCAAACAATAAAACAAACAAACAAAAAAACCACAACAAGCAAAAACCCCCATCAAAGACAAAACCAAAAAAATATATAAGGAGAAAATTTCCACTTGCTTTAGACAAGGGAAACTACTGTAACAATCAGAAACCAGATGAATAGTAGCCAGGAATTTTAAGGAAACACAGACCACCCAAATCAGGATTTACATCAATGGGAATTTGTCCTGCCAGGTGGTTTTGGGATTGCACACACTGTGTACAGCACTGTGCTGCAGTGTGACAATAACCCTTTCAGGGAAGACAAAGGACAAATTCTCACAGCTGAGCATTGGCAACTGAAATGTTGCAGGGAGCTGAGGGCACATACACATCACTAGGAGCATGTCTTCTGCCTTTTTCTGCCTTTGTTTTTTCCTTTTCTTTCCCTTTTCCCTTTGCAGGTGTAACCATCACTAATTATTATGCTAGTTCCCAGTGCTGCAGCAGCAATACTGTGTTAGTTTAGTTTAGTTTTCTTTAATTACTGCTGAGATTTGTCCTGGTGTGAAAAATGCAAATACTTTTCAGTTACTGATCCTAAAATATTCATTAAATAGCAGGTTGTAGAGGAAGTAGAATTGATATAAAAAGAGAATATGCAGAGGAAATGAAAATTAAATAAAAGTTCTGAGTCATTTCAAATGTTACAGAAACATTCCATTTTTTACATTAATATCATCCTTATGGTACTTAGCCATTCTTTTCACAATGCGTAAAATCAGAAAGTCATGTAAGTCCCCAAGAAAATGGGAATTTGCTTTGCTGTATGTTTTTTCATAGGCAGCTGAATAAATGTGCTCTTAAATGAAGCATTTTTAATAGTCCTATAACAACTATATCAAAATTAATTTCATTTAAGTGACAATTGGGTTACTGTACACAACAATTATTACTTGCAAAAAGGTGTATATCTCTCACATTACTTTAGTGAAGAAATTAAAGAAAGAAGAAGTGATTCTTTCTCTAGTCAGATCAGCTAGTGCTTTGAGTCCTTCAGCTCTGGTTTCCAAGTGCTCAATTGTGTCTGGTTCCAATAGGAGATTTGTGTGCAGAGATTTTTCTTTTCTTCCTTCTGGAGCTTTTTCAGACCCCACTAACCTTTCTCACTGATACAAGGAGTTTCTTATTTTCATTTGTGCATCATTATATGTTCTGTCTTTACATCTAGTAATTCAAGCATTGAGCTTACAAGATCTTAATCTAGTGTTTCTTTTATGTGCTCAAATGCTGAAAAAAAAAATAGGGAAAAAATTGTGACTTGTGCTACAGACTTTTGCCTGAAGTTCCCCACAGCATTCTATAAAGAAAATTAAGTACCTTGTATATTTTTCTCTTCTCACATAATTTAAATATTTTTGTGAGAGCTATTCACTGAAATACCAATTTACCTATTTGATTCTAAAAAACTTTATCTTGCTTATTTTATTAAGGTTTGAACAAGCTTTTATCAACAGCATGATCCACAGCATGGTAAAATCTGAGAGAACGTATTTTTGGATAGGATTGCAAGACCTTAACAACACAGGAGAATACTTTTGGCTGAGTACAGCAGGAAAGAATCGCTCCATGAGTTACACAAACTGGAACAAGTACCAGCCACGTGAGTAACACACTGTTAAAAGAAGCAATGGCTTGGGGAGGGAGAAGTTTGCTCTCTTCCCCATGACACCAGGGGCTTAGCATGACTGAAGAGTCCCAGTCCTTTCCTCCCTGCCTGGTCAAGAGAGCAGAGAGATAAACTGACATCTGCTGCCAACTCTGTAACTTCCTGCCGTGGATTGAGTTATGTGAGTTGACAGTTGTGGAGGAGCTGCAGCTTCCTCCCCAACTGTCCACCCAGGTGCTGCTGTTGTGGGCTCCCAGTTGTGGTGAGATGCTGGATGTCCCTCTTCCCATCTGCTGGTGTGGCAAGAGGAATATTAATCTAATGTTTCTTTAATGTGCTCAAATGCTGAAAAAAATATTAGAGAAAAATTTATTCTACAGACTTGTTTCTGAAGTTCCTCACAGTCAGACCCTCCATGTATGCACAGATAATACCTGAAATTCTTCTTTTCCTGTGAGGTGTTTTTCGTACATTTCTTTATGGACTTTAATACATTTGTTGTCTATATGGTGTTTTTTAAAAAAGTCAATAAAACGTATGTGATATTTTTCATACATTTCTATGAAGATTTTTCAGGGGCTTCCTGAGACTCCCAGTGAAAGGTCTTAGAGAAGTCATCAATTTTATGCAGTAACAGTCATGGTTTTAAATTTTCATTTTATATGAAGGAAAGAGACCAGAGACTGCCAGATACATTTCTTTGAATAAGGCCACTGTGTGGAGGCTTCTTCTTCTTCCCTTCTAATTTGCTGATACTTGGTTTGTTTTATTTCTAGTAATTCAAAGGAAAACATTCAAAGAAAACAAAGAGTAAAAAAAAATAAATAGATAAATCTTTGTTTCAATCTTTGAAACTTTAACCTCTTAGCAATAGCTGAGAATAGACATAATAGTAAAGACAATCCATTTCACTAATTGCTTCTTGGATTTGGACTCTGCATTTATTGCTTTACTAATGCATTTTGCAAAAGTTTTTATTTTAATTGCATTTCACCTCCTGCACTTTGTGACAGAAACCCTTTGTCATGGTTCATTTTACAAACTCAAGTCAGTCAAGATGAGCTTATAAACTGGCTACTGACCAACGAATTTCCAGTTTTTGTAACTTTTTCAAGGTTTTACCCAGAAACTCATGCTAATAAAACAGCCACTTCACCAAAAACTCACAAAATTCAGGTGTTTTATTCTGATACTCAATCCATATTCCCATGTCTAGGTCATTCTGGAGGATGTGTGGCTATGCGAGGGCAGCACCCTGTTGGTTATTGGGAGGTGAAAAGCTGTAAGAACTTCAAAGCAATGTCATTGTGCAAGCAAAAAATCAATTCTTATGAAGAACCTGAACTTACTTTTCAAAAACATTTGAGTTCTTGCTATTTTGGATGGGAATCAGAGCCTAATCTGCTCAACTGCTACAAGGTAGGTGTCAATCTTGCTTTGAATTTTTCTGATTCTACACCAGCTTAGGGATACACTGCTTCTTAAAACATTTTTGATAATGCATTATTTCTTTCACTCAACAAACAAAACTTGCCTGTTACCATCCTTCACTGCATCTTAAAGTGAATGAAAGTATTAAGGATCAGAACTATACTTGGAATATACATCACTTCAACAAAACCGTGACTAGTATTTGATTTTTGGGGGTTTCTGAAACCACTGCTCTCTAAAATCAGCTACATTTACAACAATGTTTATTTTATTGCAGATATTTCACAATGAAAAAGTTCTGATGAGAAGAACATGGGATGAAGCAGAAGCGTTGTGTCAAGATTTTGGAGCACATCTTGCTAGTTTTAGTCATATCTATGAAGAGACATTTTTAAACAATCTATTATATACAATTTTTGATAGGTAAATTTATTTTTTACCATCAACAGGATTTATCTTAGTCATACTAATACATAAAAATAATCTACAATTTAAGTTATCTTATCCTCTAGTGTCTGAAAAAGTCCCTAGTCTAACCTGAACCTAGAAATGGGTGAAGTCTATTAGCAACATTGTTATGTCATTCTTTTTGAAGCTGATGTTTGTGATAGATGTTGAGCAACTGTTACTGTCAAGGTAATATTCTTGTGAGTTAATGTTCCCCATTGAAGTGCAGGGTTGACAATTTTAATCCTATTTTAAATGTTTTCATCTTGAAAAAAATATAATTAAACATTTCAGTAGGAAAACCAGAGCTTACTTCAAGGTTACTAAAAAGCTAAGAAATATATTAGGGAATGATATATTGAATTCCAGAAGAAATTAATATGTGTATTTATACTGTTAAAAAAATTGTTTCTGAAATAGCTATGGAAAAAATGTATGAGAAATGATATTTTCTTTGTTTCCATTACAGAACAGAAGAAAGACAGTTCTGGATTGGATTTAATAAAAGAAATGCACTTTCTGGAGGCACATGGCAGTGGTCTGACAGGACACCTGTAACTATCTGTTTACTCTGTATTTCAGTGTCCTTTCAAGTCATATCTAAACATACATAGAAAAATAAGCCTTGTGAGCAAACATTGGCCAGGAAAACTGTTTTGTTTTCATGTCCACATACTCAAAGTAATTGTTATTACAATAGAATTAACAGTACACTGCTATTAAAATAGCAGCTTGTGCAAAAGGGCTGTGCAATTGCGAAAGGAATTTGATAGGATTATAAAGTTTTGCAGATGTGTGTTCCCTGCAAAGTCCACTGTGTTTAGCCCAGGACCAGGTATATACAGAGTGAACACATGTACATGTGTGTGTACAGACATATTTACAAAGGTATGGATGCACACACATTGGAAAGCTGTGCTGACATGCCTAATTTGGTCCATGACTATTGTATTCCTGTCTGCATTTAGAGCCAAGTCTTTCCTTTCTTAATACTGCTTTTGATTTTGCATCCTTAAAGAGGTTGATGGTGCATAATGGTTAGTGCCTGGGATTTGAACATCAAACAACTGAAGAAGAGTTACTTTTAAGGCTGAAAACCAAATTCAGCTGTAAGAACAGTGTCAGGTCTGCTATTGTTACTTCAGACATTTCAGAGTGCTAAGTACAATCATGCAGTATGTTGAACCAAAGCAAAGGCTATGAGATGTGGGCACCTGCTGTTAATCATGTCACAAATTGTTAGGTTTTATAGCTATTCAATTATTTTTATGAAGAAGTCTGATATAAGATGGAAAAGTTGGACAGAACATGACTGTTTTTTGTATTTTCCCACCATAATTTAGGGGATCATCTAGTTGTTGCTTAAGATTGTACACATATGTCTAAAGTCTTCCTTTTTCTCTATGATGAAATTTTTACATCCTTCATCTTGGGTTGTCAGTGAAGGAGAATGAATGTGCTGTTTTCAGGTTGTATCTTCTTTTTTGGAGAACAAGTATGTTGAAGATGACTCAAGAAACTGTGGTGTGTTCAAAGTAAACACAACAGTCTTTCCAGCACACTGCAATGAAAAGCGTGAATGGATATGCAAAATACCAAAAGGTGAAATGATATTTAATTGTCTGTATACCCATTACTTGTGATTCATGAGGGACAAGAAAAAAAACACTTAAAAACCTCCTTTTTAGCCACCTCTGGAGTTCTCGTTGGTCTTCTGCATGAAATCATAGCAAAGCCATATGGGTTACTACATTAGCATTTGTTGGCCAGTTAACAGATCTAATGTGTTCAGTTAGTTTAAAAATATATACCAAGATTAGCAGTTAGCAGTTATTAAAAGTTCTCATTCATTAAGATTACTCTTAATGGCTTTTAGTAAGCGCAGCAATTATTTTATTTTATTCCATGCTTAACCTCTTTTTTGGTCCCTGAAAGAGAAAAGCAATATTCTTAATGATTTTTTTTCCTTCTTTTTACAGGTGTTAAACCAATGAATCCAGTTTGGTACACAGCTGGTATGAAAACATTTTCTTTTTTTCATCTCAAAACTAAGCAGCTTGGAAACACAACATAAGCCTTTGGTAAAAATAAAATAAGTAAAATATTCTGAGTTGAAAATTTACATTAAGCAACTCTGTAGGAACTTCTTATTACAGTTCAAAACCTATCACTGTTGCTTAGAAACACTAGAACATCAGATGCTATTGGTTAGATTAAGGAATATTGAGAGTAATAAGCACAGGAGTTTGATAACCTCCCCATCACATTAAAACTGGTTTTTTGCTAAGTCTGAACCACTCTTATATTGCTGCAGTCTCACAGGATAGAATACCAGAAAAAAATTACTTGTAGTGCCTTTTTTTTTGCCCACAAAGTGATATGTTAAATGTGGTTTTGCTGTTCTTGTGGCATATTTGTCTTGGACTCATGGCTGAAGGCAGGCTATGGGATAGAATACTATGAGACTTGAAATTAGTTTTTACCCCTGCACATGACTGCCTTTTTTGCTTGTGTCCTAGAGCTGCCATGGTCATATTATCAAGGAGCAGAATATCTTTTCCATGTCAGTCCTGCAGACTGGGAAACCTTTAAGTTTGTCTGTGGATGGCTTCACAGTGGAATGGCAACAATAAATTCTTCTGCTGAACAAGCCTTTATTCAAAATAAAATAGAGAAGGTAAGAAAAAATATGCCTTTAAAAAAATAAACCCTCAGGCAGTAACTGGATATTTTCTTCTGCATCTTTTAATATCTGCCTGCCTGTTACCCCCAGTAGAACCCAAAAGCCGCTTTACTTTAGAAATAATGCTCATCCTGTTTTCATTTCCTGTGTCCCTCCCTGAAGGCCTGCTTAGCTAAAAAGGTCAGTAATGTTTCTGATCTGCAAAATCATCTATGCTAATGAGCAGATTGGTCAATCTTCCTGAAAAGACCCAAGAGGAGCAAAAACCAGCTTCCTATCCCAAAGCTGGGAAAATAATTGGAGGTAAAGAGAATGGTGTGTTTCACATGTGGTGTACACCATTCTCTGTTTCTTCTTCTCCCTCACCCCTACATGAACAATGGGATATGTCGTGGTTCCTTGCATGTTCACACAGTAGTTCTACATCCTGATGTCTCCTGATCACAGGTCTGCTTCATCCCTATTCTGTAGCTTGGCAGCTGGTCATCAGGTAGTAATACAGAGGGGCATTTAAGTGGTTGCATTAGCATGATGTGGGCAGCAAATGTAGATGCTTGAAATGGTCTCCATAGTTTAAATCTTCAACATGATATGAAATGTTACTCTTGAGGAGAGTTGGCCAAGAGTGAAGGATTGCCAGTTTCTTTGCACCTTAATTATAAATAAAACTCTAAACCATAGAGGTGGGTGTGTACAACCGTGGAAAATAGATTACCTTCTCCTCTGTGTATGCCAGCCTGAACAATGTTCCAGACTTGGGCAGTGTCCACAGATTTGTATGATGTCCACTGAATTAAGCCCCTTTGTGACTATGGATATTCATATGGGGGATAAAAAAAAGGCGACACCTGTCTCTAAATTCCCTCCTCTGATATACAGCAGAATTTCTCTAGAACATTTCTGACGTAACCAACAGCTCTGAACTGAGAAATAACTGCAGAAGCAGATGAATTCCCAAGAAACTGTACCTGTTTTCTTTTAGGTATTCTCAGTAAAGGGAAAATAATGAAAATTTAAATAATTAATATAAATAATCTGTCTGCCTTGCTGAGGACAAAATTCTACAGCTGTAATGTAAAGCAATATTGTAGTGCAATCTTTAAGGGAGCAACTGGTTCTGGGTAGAAAAGCTCTCGAGCCACATAGTTTTACTTGCACTGTGTACAGCCTTCTCTGCATTTGACTTGTAATAGAAAGCGTAAGTAGAATTGTGTTGCATTAAGAGGGGGTCTTTAAGTTTCCAAGGAATTAGGCAAAATTTTTATCTGCTTTTAAGTAATTTTCTATTAAAATATGATGAAATGGATTTAAACCAATAGTTTATTGCAAAAGAAACTTCTAATGAAAGAGCAGCATAACTGGCTAGGTGGTCTTCTTCCACATGTACCAGAGATTGTGATGTGATGTAATTACTGCCTTACCTAACACCGAATGTTTATGACTTAAAAAATTATATAACTTTTAAAAAATACGTATTTGTCCAATTTAAGATTACTTAAAACGGATAATCAGAATGCTTCTTGTCATGTTTACTTCCAAGAGATCTTTTGAAAGTGGATTTCTCATTAAAATTAGTGGGTATTTCAGCTCTTTGTGAGCATTCTGCAAAGAAAAAGCCAAGTTTAGTCTCTTGGCACTGGAAATCAGCTTAACTTCCTGGAAGTTTTGTCTCAGAATACAACATATGCAGCTATTTTGAAGCCTGCTGGCTTTGACTAAGCTTTCCCAGTGTATCTAGGTTTGTCCCAGGATGACTGTGACTAGTTTCCTCTAGAAGCAGTAGTAAGTAAGACAACTGCTAAACTGATACTTAGCAGTCCAAATAGGCTTTGCATATATCATTAGAAAACTTGGTCAAAATTTCTTAGTGTGGAATTTGAATTCAAATTTCTCACTGTTTCTTTAAAAACTGTAATATGTAGGCTAAGTGCTGAGATTAGAAAACTAAACTCAGGGGCCAGGCAATAGCAAATCAGACAGCATTCCAGTCTTTTCTGTGTCAGAAATGTCTGTTTTCTTCATCTGACGTTGTGAAATAAGCTGTAAGCTAGAAACATTTTAATTATAACTCCATGGAGTCTATGGATGCACAACCCAGGGTGCACTTTGATTCTTTCTGACCAAAAATAAATGTTTCACAGTGTCAGACTGGCTTATTCAGTGTCCTGCACATTCAGAACTCTTTTTTGGGAGTTTTTCCAAAAACTTACTGAAGTGACGGGAATTAACACAGGCAGGATTTAGCACCTGTTCTTCCCATTGGAACCCAATGGATATGCTATTTGTCTGAATACAGAATCTGATTTTAGGAGTTTGTTAATGCATTGATAAGAGGGCAACAACAGCTAAACATATGGCAAAACATTTTTTTATAGCTATCGAATAGTGATGTTCACTGGTGGATTGGATTGCATGCAGAAAACCTCAGTGATGAATTTCGGTAAGAATACATACATCTCAGCTGCTGTGACTTGTGCTTGGCGTGCCCTTCAGTGTGATGGGCCAAAGCAGTTTGGTGACTGAGTGGGGTTTTCAAGAGACAACTTCAGTTCTTATGTAAATATCATTCAGAACATATTGCTCTTAATTTATCTCCATGTTACAGTATTTCTTCTGACAGGGCTGTAGAAGATACAAGCCAAAGACATTAATACCAACCTTGGTCATGGTGCTTGTCTGGTTTTTTTAATGCTTAGATAGTAAAGGGGCATGCTATCTCCTTATGAGCCCTGTAATGAAGGGTGTATTTTTTAGGTAAGGATAGGAAAAAGTGAAAATACATTCTTAATATTTCTGTGCAGTTGGGGAGATGAATCACCAGTAACATACCAGAACTGGAATGAAGGGAGAGAAAGAGATCTGCAGAAACCAGGGAAAAGATGTGGCTTCATTTCATCACAAACAGGTTTCTTTTAAATTTCCTTTTACTGCAGGAATTGTGACTTGATTCTGTTCTTGGCCAAAGGTTTACTTTTTTTTTGTTGTTGCCCTCAAGAAAGGCAATCCATACTAAAATCCCATTACATGGTAATAATTTACATAACTGCTTCTGTGATTATGGAAAGAATGGTGAAATATCATTAATATCATCAGAGACTAGCTTGTAGTTTTTAAAAGAATATTAATAGTTACAGCTCTCTAATGTAAAAATGCAAGGATTCCAGTGATATTGATTCTTTAGTTTCAATCAGTCTGTTACGTGGTACAGCAACAATGTTAATGCATTGTTGGTGTTCATGGTTAGTTTTCACATAACCAAATGAGCCAGATGGACTCAGCGGCCATTTCTCCTACATCTATAAGATGGTCTTCTATCATCTTACAGCTTTAAATACTCAGGTTTGTAGCTTATTTCTGGTCCCACAGCCAATCTGGTGAGGGATTTTTGGGTGCCATGGTTTTGGTGCTAGCCTTTACATCATCACATAGCTCTATATTTTACTAGAGTAGAAAAAAAAAATTACAGTGCTGCTGGTTCTAGTGATTTCTGTCATCTCACAGGCTCTGCTTTCTGATGATATGGAAGTCATGATAAAGTAAACATGTTGGGTTCCATGGAAAGAAAAAATACCCAGCTTTGTATTTCTGAGAAGAGCTGAACAAAATTAATCCAGCTGCACTCTTGTAATCCCAACCTCAAAAGTCAAAACTGAAAAAATGTAAAAACTTGTTTCCCCACATAACCTTGGGGTTTTGAATCACACCTTTTGAATGCTTGAATTTGCCATTACTATAGTTAGTATCAGATAAAAGGAAGAGACGCCCATTCGCCTCCCTCAGCTGGCCAGCAGCTGTGGGCTGGCCAACAATTTGTTGAGTGCTCTGAAAAGTGTCTTTTTCTAAGCAGGTCAGCATTTTACGTCATTACCTGGATCTTGCCAAAAACTTTCAATGTAAGGAAGTCAAGCTATTTTATCTAGAAGGCATAATTTTTATAGTTTTTTTCCATGACTGATTTTTTTAAATAAATGATTATATAAGCATATGTTAGGTGACTCAGTGCAGAGGAATTGGTTTTACTTAATAAAATTAAACTGGGAATAGAAGTATGAGGCCTATGTACCATCAAATCGAATGTGATGCAGTATGTCCAAATGTATTTGGTGTAGAATCTCCTTTTATTCAAACACTAAAAGATACTCTACTTAACAATATCTAAGCTAGCTAAGAAACAAACCCAAAACAAAACAAAACAAAAAAAAAACCAAACCAAAAACACCAAAAAAACCCCAACAAAATCTTTCCAAGTCTCAAACCGATACTGAGCTGTGATTTTTCTCTTTACACAGGACTCTGGGGTGATGAAAACTGTACTGTCTCTCTTCCCTGTATTTGTAAACGTAAAATTGCACGGAAGATAGAGAAAACGATTCCAAAAGACCAGAAACAACAAGGAGTATGTCCCAAAGGCTGGTTGCACTTTGGATTCAAAGTAAACCATTTTTTCTTCTGTTTGATTGTTGAAAATGCTTTCCATATTTAGGACAGAAATTGTATTTCTTAAGGGTTATTCAATATTTGAAGGTTTTCTTCCTTTTTGAAAACAAGGCCATTAGGTTTGTAACTACTGACACAGTAACACAAAGATTTATTGCTGTTAAGTAGTTTTACACACTTCATGAAATTACCTTAATAAAGTGTCAAAAATTTTACTTTAGTGCCAGTGAGTAAATACTCATATATGCAAAAGCTATCCAACTGGATTTGTCCATTTGCCATAAGAAACCTGCTCTTCTCTTTTCACATATGACCATTCCAAGAGTCTTTTATGATTTCAAAAGACATCTCTAGCCCCTTGATGTACTAAATGGATCCCTAATTGCTGCTGTCCTCTGAAAGATGCTATTTCAAATGGGGTTCATCAAAGTCTATTTCCAATGAGGGTCAAAAGATTATTATTTAATCAGACTTCTCTGAAATACACACATTCCTTAATAGCAACATGCACTGAGGTGACTGGATTTATCCAGTGCTGACTGCAGTGACTACAAGCATAAATATAACCCAGATTGTGTTTGCTTTTAAACAACCGATTTTAATGCAGTCCTGATGGCAGCTGAAAACTAATACTGAGCGTGTTGGAGAGTCCATGGCAGGACAGAAATATTTAACATTTGGTCACATTCGGTGTGAAATGTTTTAGTGATCACCCTTAGTGATTGATAAATCACTGGAGGAAAGAAAAAACAAAGCAAGTTTTTCTGTTTGGCTGGTTGTTTTTTTGTTTTTTGTTTTTTTTTTTTCAAACAGTGCTTTCTAATACAAGTTCCCAAGGATCCAGACCATCTGAGAAACTGGTACTCTGCACAAGAATTCTGCAGTAGCTATGATGGGTCACTTGCTCTCTTGGAAAATGAACTAGAGCAAGGTAGAGTGCTAAAAATATTGTTAAATAAATAAAATGTCATCTTCATTTGGATGCTGTAGTAGAGTTTAATCTTGGATATGGACTTAGGAAAGAAGATAATTCAGATCTTACTTGTTGTTCCACTGCTTTAAACAAATTAGTGTTCCTGTCCCTCAGTTTCCCAAATTGAAAAGATTCACTAAGATAATTATACCTGTTCTATAATATAGCATATGAGTACAGCACTAGGCAGACTGGAACTGTTGGAGAAATAAATGCCAGCACATTTGGAAATATTTATAATCCCTATTCATAAAAATCTGTAAATTGCAAAATCACTTATTTGGAGGTGGGAGAAATCTCACTGGCTATCTTTAGTTGAGAGATCTTGTTTTCAATTAAAACTGAGAAAGGTTTCTTCAGTTGGACAGTATTTTTAGTTAATGCGCTAGATCCTAAGCCAACTAAAATTAATCAATTTAACTGAATTTATAGTTAGATGATACTGAAATGCCACTCATGGTCCTGTTTTCTAGTAACGGTGTAATATAATTGATTGGAAATTAAATTTTTCAATGCTTTAATGTGTTGCAAGAGACTTTATCTATCCCTAAATGCTTACCGGTTTATTTTATTTCTGTTTCATTTTCTAGCCTTCATAACAATGAATCTATATGGATGGAAAACCAGTGTTTGGATAGGTTTTCAAAGTGATAATTATGAAAAATGGGTGAATGAAAATCCTCTGATATATTCCAACTGGTCTCCAGTTGAAGTAGTGGATGTGAGTATTTTCAGGGGGTTTATGACAATGGGAAGTTGTTTTATCCATAAAAATCATGACTGCCAATAAGGCAAGGCCAAAGTTCTTACAGCAATTTAAGCTTCTCTTGATTTTTATAACTTCAGAGAACTGTGGGCACAGATTTACAGGTGTAATTAGATGTAGCAAAAAAGGCACTTTCAAGACAGGCACATAATTTGTGGCTCTAGCCATGTTCTCTTGCAGTGAGTTTTAAGCAGAAAAATTTGAACTACATGGTTAGTATCAAATGCTTGGTCTGAGCAAAGTTTAGGAAAAAGATTGTGAATTTCATATTTTAATACGTTGTTGTTTTACAACTTGTTAGTCCATATAAGGGTTAGTATTTTAGTTTGTTCATCGTGAAAGCTTATGACATCTTTTATTATGAGGTTAGTGTTTCAAATTGTACTTATGGAACTGCTCACTGTTCTACTTTAATTATCTGAAAGCCCCTTTTACAAATATTTTTCTCCTAAATTTAATGTAATAATTATGTATTGTTTGACACAGTGTCTTTTTAAATTGATGTAATGGTCTGTGTTGATTGCAGAGACAGCATTTTAACAGTGCAAACATTCAAGAACTACTTCCACTATGTACATTGGTTTCAAATAGCCCTAATTTTTATTTTACGGGAAAATGGTACTTAGAAAACTGTCAGAAAAATTATGGGTTTATCTGCCAAAAGACTCAGGGTAAGTTTTTGTCTTGCTTTACTTCTGTTCTCTTCTCTTACTATACTGAAATCATCTTACTTTATTTTCATCTAGAAGCAGCTTGCTATAGATGTCTCTAAAACCAGCAACATAAAAGATTTCTAAGATCATGTGATATTTAGACAGACTAGCTCTACTCTATTTAATAAATCAGTAGCTGTGATGTAGAAGTAATTGCTAAAAAATGTTCTAAGTTTTCTTCCTAACTTTGAGCATTCTGTTGTGTGTCTTAGAATCAGGAATAGAGATGAAATTTCATATATTCTCTCATGGCAGTGGAGTAACAGCATGAAGTTGCCAAAGGCTAAATTAAGGGTAATTTTGATGAAAATATAATTTTGGGTAGGGAGTTGTAACTTGAAATATTAAAACTCTAGAAAATGGTTTGGGTTTTTTTCAGGTTTTTTTCTGAACAATGCATACTGACTGGCTGATTGAAGAGAGTTTGGCTTCTCTTTTTATGCTTCTCTACTTCTAGTACCCTAAGGTTCACTCGCCGAAAGCGTGAGGCTTTTGCTGTGAACACGGGGTTGTTTGGCTTCCTCAAGCCCCGTTCTGGCTGTGCCTCTTTGCTGAGAGCCCTGGGTAGCCCCGGAGCCCCGACGAAGGGGCCGCTGTGCCTCCGCCAGCATGATACTGCCGGAGCGTGTGACCAAAATAGACCTGCAGCAAATGATTAACCCTGAAGCAAAGGGAGGGCTGTAATCTGAGCCTCTAAGGAGTCTCCTTGGCTGCTACATTTACTGCGGGGGTGGTTTTCTGTGGCTCAACTCTATGTTATATATTCTCTTCTTGGTTAAGCCCGGGTCTAAAAAGACAACACTCCTGGTGGTTACATGGGAGCAGAGACAGAGCCAGTTTAGAAGCAGAACAAACAAAAGCAGCTTTGGGCAGTGCTCACAAGTTACCAAGCAAACCATAGTTGTATTTTATGCAATTTATTGTGAACTACAATTGTGGGAAGGGCTGGAGTAATCCTGTACACAGTGTAGAAAAAATAAATAAATGTTTTCCTGCTGGTTTGTTTCAGTTACCTCCCAAATATTTGTATTTTAACCCCTTTCTGCTGCTTCAGACGGAGTGAAAGGCAGGAAAGTGCAGTTGCCTTATGGTGGCAGGGCCCTGGCAGGGATTTGGGCTGCAGGGGGTGCTGAGGATCCTTCTCGCCTTTCCCAGCTGGGTGAGAGTGGCCGATGGGCCCTGGCTGAAATGCAGCTCAGGGCTGCCCCATGCACAGTAGAGTGCTTCTGACTTTGAAGGCACCATCCTGACTCTTCAGTGGGACACCCATGGCACTCTCCCAAACTATCAGGCAGTTCATCTTGCTAATCCAGCAGAAAACCCTCCTATCTCCTCCCCTCACCCACTTCTTTATTTATTTCCCCCTAATTTATGTCATGTCAGCTGTGTTAAGCTGAGTCAGCTTTGTGCAAAGTCAGGCAAACACCAGACCAAGGAATACACAGCGGGAAGAGCAGAGAAGCAAGGAAGGGAGTAGTGAGACAGCTTCTTGCTGGCAGTAGTGAACTGCTAAATTTGCTAAAGTGTCCAAACAAATCTGTCAATTCCTGGAAAGATGAGCTGGTGCTTTGCTTCTGCCATCCTGTCTGCATTCTGTTTCCCTAGTTTTGAATTATTTTCTGAAGTAGACTAAAATGAAGTAAAGCAACAGGGGATCTGAACTGGGCTCTGATCTCTTAATGTTGCTTGAGTTAGGCTTGTGTCAGCAATATACAGCATTTTCTGCACTGTTTTAAGGAGTGATGCACACCGAAAGCTGGAACAAAACAGGATGCTTCAGTTAACTCAAGAGCACAACTTTTTCTTGCTTAGCAATTTCTAATTTTACATGATTTGTTAATGACAAAGCTTATTAACACTCCTCCCTTAGTCATACAGGGAACCACATCTCAAAACACTACTTTGTAGCAAAGCAACCACTTCATTTTGCAAGCACAGAGAAGCTTTACAGACAGAAATAATTAAACCAAACTGACAAACAGGATTAAAACTATAGCATTTCTTTATTTTAATAGACTTGTTTAAAGTATGCTGTGGCATTTATACACAATAGCAAATGCATTTGTCTTCTGTAGAAGAGTGAGCACAGCAGCATTGCACACTGGGCTGGGGTGGAGATGGTCTCTGTCTCCTGGTTTGTTTTTTTTTCATCTTGGGAGGCTCTTTTTATTCTTAAATCTAAAAAACCTGCTTCTTCCTTTCTTTGTTTTGGATATTGCTGTGTTAGTTTATCAGAAGGAGATTTATCAGGAGATTTAGGTCTTCATGTGTAGAGGATTTCTCTCCAAGTGCCACACTGTGATCTTCCCTGGGTTGGCTCATGGTTACTAAAGATGAGCTCAGGAAGCTCCCAAGCCTGTACTTGTATCAAGAGCCAAAGTTTGTTATCCTAATGGCTGCGCCAGTACAACTGTCTTTGAGGCCAGGCTTTCTGGTGTAAACTGATCTTGGAAATTATTAATAATAACAGGTCAAAAAAAGAAGTAATCTAATTTACATGCAAAGTATCCTGGTATAAGAGCACTCTGCAGCCCACTGCTACTGGACACTTGGGATATGCCCAGATACCAGGTGATTTCTTACTGACTTCCAAAGATGCAGTCAGTGGAACTATTCAGGTTTGGGGGTTTTTTTTTGGTTATACGTTAAACTCGTTCATTCCTGTGATGAGGTTTGTGCTGTGACGGAATTTAAAATACTGTTCTAGTAGTCATCATCTTTTTATTTTTAAATTTCACAGTGCCTTCCTAAAACCAAGGAGTTTGCAATGTTTAGATATGTTTTTAAGGATAGTTCTGATTTTTTAGAAGCTGTTAGGCTATGATCAAGTTGTCTGTCTTAAAAATAAGTCCTTTTTTCCCATTTGTAACAGACACATCCAGACATGTCATCAATGCATCTGAAATGTATCCTGTACCAGATACTTTAGAATATGGAAACAGAATGTATAAACTATTAAGCGGGAATTTTACGTGGCCTTCAGCTTTAAAAGCCTGCATGGCAAACAGTGCGGAGTTGGTCAGCATTACGGACCAGTATCACCAAGCTTTCCTCACGGTCATTGTGAATCGGCTGGGATACGACCACTGGATTGGGCTCTTCACTTCGGATGTATGTAGTAGACTCCCTGTCTCTGAATATGATGCTGCACAGGAGTTTTTCCAGGAAAAATGAAATCACAGAAAGTTTGCATGTAGAAATGAAACCCTGGAAATCTCGAGCCCTAACCATTTTTTTTTTGTTGCAACATAATGCATAAGTCTGCTAAGAGCCAGTTCAGTGCNCACAAAAAATCTCTTGTAGTGTCAATGTTGAAATTTTCTTGTTTAATTTATAGTAGCCCAATGGTCCAAGTAACCACTTGCTGTAAACAGCAGATCAGTTGTAGTTTGTAATCTCCCCAAAGTAAGTTGGGAGGATTCTTGGATCTGCCTTTTGTTAATTCTTCTGGATCTACCCATCCTTTAGAAAACTAGAAGATATTCTATAATACCTGGTGAGGATGCCACCAAAAGAATATAACTTGTATGGTGCTAAAGCATATCAAAAGGATAATCTGAAATTTGTTTTGGCAGAATGGGCTTAACTTTGAATGGTCAGATGGGACTAGGTCTTTGTTTACCTTCTGGGAAGACAATGAGTCCCAGGCCTTTGGCAGTTGTGTTTACATTGATACTTCGGGACACTGGAAAAGCACAAATTGTGAACAACTTCTGCAAGGAGCAGTTTGCCATGTGTCACCTAGTAAGTCAGAGTTTATATTAAATCTTTGCAGCTGCAAATGTGTGTACTAACAGTGGAAGTATATGAAAGGAGATTAATTCATTTAAGGTTATGCAATGTTAAGCAAGGTAAAGTTATTTAAAACTGAAGTATATTTCTACATTTCCTCTCTGTGTTTCCTATTTGTGAAACCATTTTATTCCCCTGTAAAGTATTGGCCACCAGAGCTTATCTGCAAAAGAGGAAGACAACTTTCATAATAGAAAATTACTTTGTCTTTTAAGTGAACACTATATTATCTGTGAAAAATGAGGATTTCTAATAACCTTACTCAAAGGGAAATAAATTCAGTTTGCTGCAATTAACTGTGGGATGGGAGAAAGGAAGCATTTAGAGCAAAATGAAACATTAGTCACATCTTCACTGATAAGCACATCAAAAATTTTGCAAATTTTCTTTGGTAAAGATAAGAATATTTTCCTGTATCCTAAAATATGTTATGCATCCTAAAATGGTCTATCAGTTAGCTAGGGTACAGTTGAATCCAGAATTCACGTCTAGAACTCCATTTAATCTGGGATTGCAGGGTCTTTGGCAGCATCCAGTTCACCAAATAGTTCCTATTTAGAGATGTGGATCAACAGGGGTTCACCTGCACCTTATTGTAGTCTTTGGTTTTGTTAAGAAGAAAGCTGCTTTGGAATCCTTCAGTACAAAAATTATTCGTTAGCATGATTTTTTGTAATGAAACAATGTGGAGGTTTTTTTTCTCTTTTTTTTGGTCAAGTTGTGTAATCATGTATAGCCTCAGGTTTGTGTGGTTTTTAGTAAAAGCGTAGGAGGCATATGAAGCCATAAGTAATGTAGGGGAATCTCCAGGACTGCCAAAAAATGACACTGGGTATCACAAAGTGAGCTTGCAGAGTTGCCCTGAGTCAGAGGGACTCTTTGCTGCAGCATATTACATGGCTGGAGGGGCTGTCTGCTGCTTCCCCATGGGAAACTCTCATCTGTGCCATGGTCTTTATCTTTGTGGCTTGGTGGAGAGAAGCTCTGTGGTTCTTGGAAATCCCCAAGCCTTTGGTAGTTGCTGGGCGGCCCGAAGTGCTCTGATGTGCCCATGGTTTACTCATGACTCCCTCTCCACATCACTGCCAGTTAGATTGTCCTGATACCACTGTTGCCATCCAGCAAGGCTTCTGATCAGAAATAAACCCAATTTCACTCTTCTAATATAAATACATGCAACCACTAGTTTTTCACTTCGAAAAACAGATGGATAATGCAAGAATATGCTTATTAGCATTACTCCAAAATAGCGTGTGGAATGTTACATTAATGTGTATTTTGTTGTGTCTATAAAGCTATGCTCTTACTTCTATCACAGAGAAAGAACTCAATACCTATAAAGGTTTATGTTCAGAAAAAGCTGTACCATGGATCAAATTTAAGAACAGTTGCTACAGCTTTTCCACAGTTCTGCAAGGCATGAGCTTTGATACTGCATACGAAGTCTGCAAAAACCAAGGTAAGTGATTATTTTGTAGCTACCAAATGTCATTTTGGTATCTTAAAATTATATGTATTTTCTGAATTGACTGAAATAATGGCATATGTTTTCTCTTTTTCAAGATAACAATAGTGGAACTCATTAGCCAACTATGAAATTGAAGGCAACATACATAAAACAATGAAGTTCCTTTCCTTGTGAAAATATTGTTTTCTCAAACAACACATAAAAGGAAATTCTTCTCCTTCAATATTGTTTTAAAGTCATGTGAGAAAAGTTTTATATTGGTCTGAACATTTTCACATTAATTACAAATTTAAGAACTTACACTGTATAACCAGACTTTTCAAGTTTTTCCCTTGTAACATTAACTTTTTGAAATGCAATGTTACATTTTAATGGCATAGATTGTTAGAAAATTTGTTCTGTATTTAATTTGTAGGATCAAATCTTCTAACTATTCAAGATGAAGATGAAAATGCTTTCATTTTGGAAGAATTACACAATTTTGGTTATTCTGTGCAAATGGTTTGGTTGAACATCCTGCTTGTTACAGACAGTAAGTTTTGAGTGGAACAGAAATGCATGTAAGAATCTGGTTTGGTTTTCGGTTATTTTAATGCTAGCATAGCCATCCTTCCAAAGATTGTTACCTGCTGAGATTTTGTTCACTGATTAGTGCCTGCTTATGATGTAGTAAAACAGTCAACCTTTCTGTAATTGTTACCAGTATTCTGAATACTCAATATGCATACATTCCTGTGAATGCCTGTTTTTAATCTATAGTGCTTCTTTAAGAAGATTATCTTCTGTTAACTACATAGGATGTTTTTTAAACAAAACAAAACAAAAAAGACAAATAATATAGTGGCCAAACAGACAAAATCCTGGCATTCCTGGCATAATACAGTAATTTTTTATGTGAGGGTAAATCCAACTGAAACATATATATATATATATATATATTCTATTTTATAATGATTTATAACTTCTGCCCATAGATGAGACAGTCTCCTGGTTTGATGGTTCTCCTTTAAATTATTCTAACTGGGGCATCAGGGAGCCTGAATTTGAACATCTCAAAGGGAATTTCTGTGTCAGCCTAAGGACGACAGATGCAGTCTGGCAATTATCTCCATGCACAGAAAAAAAGGGTTTTGTATGTAAAATGGATGCAGGTATGTGTTTCCATAAAAGAGGGCAGTTGTGTGCTTGTAGCCCTTGTTTTACATGTTCCTTGTAGCTTGCTTACCTGCTGGTAGTCTCCATTTAAATAGTTCTGTCCCTTGGTATCACTAAAAAAAAGCACTTTCAAAAACTGCAGCCATCCAAGGTGACCTTTTTAGGAACCTGGGCAGCCCCTGTATTAGTGCCAACTGTGCCGGACTTTCCGTAGCATCAGGGTGACCTCCACACACCCACTGGGTGCAGCCTGGGAGAGCTGTACAGACACCACTTTAGGCAGAACACGGGACTCTGAGGGTGCTAAAGCAGTTCCAGAGCCCACATGAAATCCCCTAGTCACTGCTGCACCCAAAAGCTAGATTAATCCACCGCTGCATGGTTCTGTTCGTGCATTTGTACTTTAAGAAGTGGGTAAATACTACTGCTCATCCTTACAAAAATGTCAATTAATATGTTCCACCAAACTAAAGGGATTTTAAAAAGCATATTAAATTATGTTTAACTTGACCAGTTGGAATAACATTTACACGAGTCAAATTAAACAAAGAACAGCCCTCTCTTTTATGATTTTAGGTAGGTTATCTTCTCAGTATCCCTTTTACAGTGAATATACGCAAGAACTTCTGTTACCTCAGTGGATAATTTTGTGATTCTTCTCGATTTTATTTCAGATATTGATGCAATAGAACCCTCTGAAAATGGTAAGTTCTGTACTTCCTAGATTATTTTTTTTTTTAATAAGGAACAATACACATTTTGAGCAGATGTTTTGTGAGGTAACATTTTACTCTGTTAAACCTGTAATTTAAAATGTGTGATGTATAAGGAGTAGTAATACTTTTTCCATAAAATAGCTATATGTTTATATTTAGAATTATCTTTAGTTGTAGCTATATTTGCTTAATAACAATATCTGTCCTTCCCTTTCAGCATCATATGGTAGGCTTGTAGCTCTGGCTGCTCTTGTGACATTGGTGATGCTGGCTGCGATTTCCATTTTCCTGTGGTGCCTGTACAAACAGAATAACCAACTCTTCCACAGGATACTGTGGATCAGAAATGCCTATTTGCCACAGATTAATGCTGACGTTTCTGCTTTGGAAGAAAGCATCCTCATTTCTGATTTTGAGACAAGTGACAGCAACTAATTGATCAGAAGTAGCAAGTGGTCTTGTCTTCTGTGTGAAACTTCACAACCTACAGTGGTTTTCTCATTCTCAGGAGTCTCCAAGGATATCCATATCCTGAGAAACCCTCATGGTCATCGGTATGAATGCTGTAGGGGCTCCCTGCACTGGAGAGCTTTTGCTTTGTGGCAGGATGAGGTGAGGGTGCAAGGCAGAACCACAGAGAAGTGTACTCCTCTGGAACAAGCAAGAAATTGAAAATACTCACACACCATAAAACTCCAACTGCTCACATGGAGCAGTCATGTCCAAGGTCCCAGAGCTATGGGGATTTTCATGCAATTGCTTCCTTTGGGAATGTTTCGACCTTTGTATTTTGCTTTTAAACATCACAGAATCTGCTCATGAGCCAGCCTTAAAATTTAGGCACTGTGAAACATATTCCAAGGATTATGGGGTAGACTTTTTTTTTCTTTCTTTTTTTTTTTTAATTTTATTTTTTTATTAGCCATCACTTCTGCAAAATTAACGTTATTTTTCAGACAGTGGATTCTTACCAGGTCGATTTCCTGCAGGGAGATGAAGTCACTTTTTATTTGAGAGTGCCAGAGTTTTGATAGTTTGGCCTGTGATGCCTAGTTCATGTTATAAAATAAATTAGTCTGGAGATATAACAGCATATTTATCATCCTGAAGTTGATATATTCGTTTGAGATGCGTCCAGCATCCTGTTAAAGATCTAGCTGTGTGCTCTCTCACCTAGATTACTTCAGACATGGAATCCCATGAACCTCCTTTAAAGATATTTTTGTGCAATATCTGTTGGAAAAAAAACAAAGCTATAAATCTTGCTGAAGTTATGGTAACAAATGGCTTTACTGTTCACCTACAGTATTTCTGCAAGCAGTGTTCATGGATGCTCTTCCAAGGCCCTGCTTTCAAAAGCTAAGCACAATGCCTGCAGGAGCCACAGTGCTGTCCCCAAGGGGTTCTATAGTCCTCTAACCTCATGTGGCAGGATCTTCCCTTTCAGTGTTCATACTAAGGTGCTAAGAAAGGAGATGAATTTTGCTGACTGATTGGTTTGCAGGCTGATGCCTGTGAAGGAACCAGCTCAGGTTTCTGTGCTATCTCAGTTACAGCAGCCCAGGACAGAAATATTGACTCTCCCTGGGAGAATGCTGTCTCCCACCACCCTAATTAGTCGTCTACCCACCTCTCTTAAAATACCAGGAAGCTTTTCAGGGATTTTGTTTTTTATTTTTCTTGCAACGTGGAAAAACAAATGGTTAATGATGAGTGACTTCAGAATGGATGTGCTGTGGTTTCAGTCATCATTAAAAGCTGCTGCGAAGGGTTGCACTTGTTCTGTTTCTTGGTTTGTTTATTTTAAAGTGACTCATCCTAACAATTTTGCAAGAGCCCTAAGATGGAGGTGTGTTCCTCAGAATTAAGCAAGCAGCTAAAACCAGATGAAAAGTTTTTACACAATATTTGTGCACATGCACATGAACATAACACTGCCTTTTATCTAGAAACAAAAATTACCTGTTCATGTCATAAGTATGTATAGGGCTATTTTTAAAAAGAGAACACATAGAATTCTGGTTTATAGAACCATTCAAAAATGTTGTCAAAGAGGCTGCAGATGGTTCTCATTGCAAAACAATTTTCAACTTACTGTTTTTGATAACTTCTAACATAGTAGCTATCACAAGTTTTTAGTCTGAGATTTTTCCATCATTTAAAATATAAATAGCTTTTCTGTCTATGTTTGGTCTAATGGTTTGACCCCATACATTATTTTTTCGGGAATGTTTTAAAGTTTTGTGTTAGTCCTCTAGATTTATCTATAAGATTGATTTTATTTGCAGTCCATTATTAAAGTTTATGGACTACAAGTTTTGAGTACAATTGCCAGATAATCTGCTGTTTGTATATGTGAACTGTGGTAGCTTTTTTATCACCAAAATAAAAGTAAAAAGCAGCTTGTGACCTTCTCCCTTTTACCCATGAGAATTTCACCTGTTTAAACTAAAGTTGAAGAAACTTAAACCAACAAGTCCACTTCACCACTTTCACGGACAAGTGTGCAAATGCTACTTTCTTACAGTACAGAAAGCAGCATGGCTTGCAGGATGTTTTTTGTTTGTAAGAGTAAGTTGTGCTATCTGTGAGGAGATGTATTAAATGGGCTACAATGCTGTTAATAGTTATGCAGACTCTGGTTAGGTTTTGATGTGGTTAATGAAGCTGTATTTTTCACAATAGTTGACACATTCATTTTATCAATTTTCATTGAGGTATGTTTTAATCATTCAAATATATTTGAAGGGCAGTGATACAATAGCCCTAAGCTCAAAATTGATTAACATTGGTGTAGATGTGCTTGCATTAAGGGAAGAAAAGTTCAAGCAGTGTTTTCTTCCTATTTTGAAATGTTTTTGAAGAAACAGACCCTTAAATACTTATCTTTAAATCTTTCATCATTTAGCTTTTATAATTTCAGGTATTATTCACTCAAGAATGTAATCGCTAATTGCTTTCTAATTTTCCTTCTGGATTTTGTTACCAATGGCTTTCAACTGTTTTCGCTTAATCAGAGGTCTCCTGTATTGTCCCTGATCAGAATATGTGGTGTCTGTTTTTATTGCTGACCTTGATGGCGTCAGCAGTGAGATTCACTGTATTACTTCAACTGGAAAATTAAAGAGTGACTAATAATTGTCTGTGCTGTAATTTTTCTTGAGTCTTTCTCCAGCTTTAATAAGGGGGAGGCTTCTAACAGCAGTGTCCAGGCTTTGCACCAGTTCATCGTGATAGGAGAGGGGCAACTTGCACCACCCTCCTTTCTGTCTGTGTGAATGGACCTAGACCTCAGCATTGCATACGATCTCCACACACATGGTGCTCCCAGTGTTTCCCAGGGCACAGATGAGGATGCTTCAGAACATGTGTGCAGGAGGTGCTGGAAGGAGGTGAGAGCCACAGCACCATCAGTAAGGATGATGGATGGGAATCATGGTATTGATACACAGATACTCTCCCAGCCAACTGCCTGTTTCCTGCAGTGGGGAGCTGGGGCCAGGGGTGAGTGAGATGGGATGGAAAAATTTTCCTGCTGAATTGTGGAGGCTGTGTTGTGTGGAAGCCTATTTTTTTCCCTCACAAATAAGGTTGTGACATATGGACTGCAGCACAGTATCTTCCTTGAATAGCACTGAAGTGCTTCCTGTGTCCAAGAACTGGGTTCCCAGAACCTTAATAAGCAAATGAATGTTGTGAGTTTGTGTGCTGTGCTAGATTCTTTCAATGTTCTTACTGAAAGGGAAATGTTAAATCTTTTCATATTACTCCTTTGCTTGGGGAATGGAAGGGTATCCCTACCACAGACAGGTCCGTTCAGGTCAACATGTGACAAATCTTGACTGCCAGATATTGGGGTTTGCCAAAATTCCGTGTGCTTGTTTTTGCATATACCATTCCAAGGGAAAATTTACCTCCTGGTCCCTTAAACAATCCTTGCAGCATGTGTCTGAGGCGATGGAGCTGTCACATCCCAGATGGACGTGAGTCTGTAATTGAAACACATGTATGCTGGAGATGTCAGACATGACTGGACAGAGTGAAGTGCTATGGCACAAGGTTTTAAGTGGACAGCAGAACTTAGCAAAACCCTTCCTGCCTGTGCCACTCTTGGGGTGCAGTGCTGCCCTTCCTTGTGCAGGGATCCTCCTCCCTCCACTACCTTCACACACACACTTTTTCAGCTGAGTCATATCAAGAGTGGAGTAGTGGGGCTGTTTGACATCTGGTCTGTAACAGTCCAGAGAGAGGATAGGGACAAAAATAGGGGTTTGCATGCTCTGGGAGACTTGACCAGGTCTTCCTACAGCAAAAATTCCCATTTAATTTGACCCCCTACATTTTTCTTTCACTGTGTTGCCCCTCCCTCAGTGTAGTAAGAGGCATCCTCAGTCTCTTGTAATAAAATCCATTACATACCCTTCCCTCAGGCCATTTATTTGGTTAAAAGCTAAATTGCACACATTCAGCAACTGTGCTCTAAATCCTCAGCACAAAAAAGTCCCCAAATCCAAAAAAAAAAAAAGGCCCATACTTGGGCTATAATAATATTATAATATTTCATTTGGTAACTGATGGAATGTTGGTTTTAAACCCTGCAGGCCAGCACTGATTTCTTACAATCTGGTGCAGCGCTGATGCAGGTATGTGATATGTGAGTAGCCATCAGGAGCAAATCCACAGGCGTTCATTCTGAGATGGAATGAGCGAAGGTTGATCTTGGTGCTTGGAAACACAATCAGTCTCGGTTCAGCCAGTAGATGGTAGTGGTACACACAGAGCTGACAAAATGAGCTGTGCGAGATTAAAAATCACAGGGATCTGTTCCAAATCCTTTAAAAGTTTAGTTAAACAAGCAGCAAAACTCTCAAATCACAGGATGGTAAATATCAGTGCGGGTTCTTAGCCATGGCCACAATGGTACAAAGCTGTGTTATGACAGCTTACCAAGTCCTCAACGACTTGAATGGGATGCAGTGAAGTGCTCAGAATGGGATAATGCAAGGCCTTACATTGGTCTGTGGGTTTTTTCTTTTCTTTGATGAGTAACGGGGAAATCCACTTGGGTACCTGAGTATTAAATAAGTATATCTTTGTGGTATGTTTTGGTTCTGATGCCTTAGATGGAAAGGTAATTCACTGAAAATGCTCCAGCCATGTCTCTATAATGTAAATAGATTTGTTTTAATATTTATTTCTTGGCTATATCAGTGCAGGAATGTACTTACTAGTTTTCATGGGAAACAAAAAATTAAGCCATAGAAATGACAATTAGTAGGCATTTTAGACATCCATTGCATAAGTGATCATTCCACAGTACTGTTGAAAGCAGATTCATTTTCTCCTGCCAATTTATTCTAAAAGTTATTCAGAGCATAGGAGCTGCTGATCCCTTTCTATATCCATTATCTTTATGCAAGATGACCATGATTTCAATTCTGGTCTTAGAAACTGGACTGTACGAAAGGGCACTGAGAACAGTTTTGTATTAAAGCCTCACCTCAAATAACTTTTATACAAAGTTTTTACAAAGTTTTTATAACATTGTCTCCTTACATTGCTGCTTTTCTAAGACTTTCCCAGTTCTCCTGTAATGAAGCAACTGCAGTTGTCTAAGGAAGTGTACTAGACCCAGCCTGCTGCAGTACATATGAGTAACACCATAGTAATTTGTAACTACTGAAGTGATTCTCAACTGCAATTGTTTCCAGAAGTGCACAACTAGAAAATTGCAAAAATACTTCTACTACCTTTTCCTTTATTTCTGATGCTTACATTTTTTCATTGGCTTGTTGCTATTGTAACAAATCCTACCTTTTTCTTAGCCTCAATCTAAAGACAAAATTTCTACTGTGGTTCTCAGTAATAAATGCTTGAAAATAGTTTTGTTTAAAAATGAAAACGATGGCTAAACTTGTAGACACAAAATAAATCTTGATATTGTAGTGGGCTAAAAGTTCCTCTCCTCTGCATGCTAGCAAGGGAAAATAGGGAAGCCAGTCTCTCTGAATCATGCCCAGAAAGGCACAACACTAAAAACATGCTTTGCACAGAGGTGGACAACCTGTGGTGGTGATAGTCACTGGGTGCTTGAAGGCCACTTGCCTTCACTGGGTGGACTAGTAAAATGCAAGAGCTGGATTAGTGTCTCAGAAAACACTGGAAATCAAAACTGTCCCTGCATCTTGTCAGATTTTTATAGATTTTGTTCATCTTTAAAAAGTTTCCATTTTAGTTGTAAAAAAAAAAAAATCCTCAATATTTTTTCTTTAATAGTTTTTAGTGAACACTGAAAATTATCCCATCAAGTATGTTCCTCTTGTGAAGGTATTTATTCAGGTAACTTGTTCTAAAGCATGATCTTGGGTCTTTGATCCCAGTCATAACCTGCTTTGCAACTTATTCCTGCCATAAGCCTTATGTGCACTGTAGGTAAGAAGCCCCTGAAAACACCCTCCTGGAAGCCAGAAGCAAGCTTGCACAGAACTGATAAAAGAAAGACTCTAGCTCATCAGCAGCTTTGGGCTGTGTGGCTTCACTGACGCCGAATTTGGGACACCATCCCAGAGCTTAACGCTTCCAGGTTCATTCAGGTGTGCAAGCAGAATCCCTAACAATGGACATTGCCAATGAGCTGGAATACATAATCTTTTAATATAAAGAAAAAAATATTCTAAGTTGTGTAAGGCTTCATTTGTTATAGTGCCAGCACAGCTTAATTCTGCTTCGCTTGTACTAGTTTCTTTTGATAAGTTTCTCTTGTTGCTAGCAGGCCTGCCAGTTATGTACCTGAAATCTGATACTACCTAAATACTTGCATGACCTAAGCATTATATTTTCTGGTATTTAATATTCAAGAATATCAGAGGGATTCTTTTTGAAAAGGTAAGAATGTAACGTTTCTGCTGCTGCATATCAGGTCCTCATATTCTTGTGGGATGAAAATTGTGTTGAGAGGCAAGTTGAATTACTTTAAATACTGTTTCAAAAGCAAATATTGAATATGGAATTGTACATGTGGGATACATTGTTGCTATAAAAGGCATCAGATACTGTTAAGTTAAATGTGGAAATGTATCAAAACAGCTCTGGGAGGCTATTCTATCTGGAAAGAAGGGATAGATCTATAGAAACAGCAGCTACTTTACCCTTTAAAATACTTGTAGTGTAAATAACTGACTGTTCCCTCCACATCATACCCAGGAACACAGCTGATGCAGCTTTTATCCCTGCAGGCTCCCATACTGCCATGTCCCACTGACACAGCACCTCTGGAGCGTACGCACCATGCGTCAGGGTGTTCGAGGGTAGTTACGTTATGAAAGAAGAAAGAAAGCCAATGTGGGCTCCTTTCTTCATGTTGTCCTTGACCATCCATCCTCCCCTGACCTTCCAGAATCTAGTCTGGGTTGATGATATAGTTTTTAATTACTGTTATTTATATAAAAATTTGCTTTATTCTTGCCTGATTGAAAAAATGTAAAGTGAAAGTTAGGTGAATCTCAGCTGCTCTTGCAGGTTGTTTGACCAGTTGTTCTGACGTAGCACAAAGCAAACATCATGAAAGGAAAGATTAAAGGAAGAGCTGTTCATTGGTGGAAGCAAACATATAAAGAGAACAGGGGTCAGTTTTGCTGCTATTTGGGAAGACTAGAACAAGAATGAAGTGACTGAACCACAGCAGGAAATATGTGATAGATAACTGTGGGGATAGCTGAGCTGGCAATAAGCAGCCAATGCAAGTGGTAGTGTGCATTGTTAGAGTGGATAACTGTAATTTAGAAACAAATGAATCCATTGTGACTGCTTCACAACAGTGTTGGATGGCCCTTTCAGCTCACCCTGGGTAAAGATGACCTGAAAATATTGGGGTGTATATGTTTGTGGGACGGTTGATGCATCATCCCCCTGCCTTTTAGCCCAAACCTACCATCTAGCTTCCTGATCCACACAAATGTTCAGCAGTCAGAATGTAGGGTCTCTGGACACAAATGCCATGTAACTGGGATATGAGAAACACCTCCGCCTACATTTCTGATCTGTCTTTGGATAGAAAGAGGCAGTTCAGAAATGGCTGATGCTGTATCATCCAATTCATCTACTAGAGCAGCCAGTGGGACACAGGCACCCAACCTGCTCTAGGTACCTAAAATCCACATTCAGGGTAAAGGAAGTGAAGATCCAGAATCACTACATGAAGAGCACAAAAATAGATATATGCAAAAAAAAGAGAAAACTTCTTTTTCTTTTTCTTTTGATTTTTTTTTTTGCTCTTGTTTCTTTTACTCTCTTTTTAATTATTTTTCACCACCTTGAAGTTACAGACCCAGGTGAAGGGATACCTGATGATCTATTTACTTGTGCTGTACTTTGAAAATGCCTGTGATGCATCTTTGAGGGGTCCAGTTGCCTCAGCAGGTGGGGACAGCCTGTGAGGAGCAACAGCAGTTCTCCTTTCTAGGCAGGAGGCTGCAATGTCCCAAGCTCCCCTTTCTTCCTCTTGTGTAATGTGTTAGTGGAAACAGCAACTTCCTGCATAGCAACTGCCTGATTCAAAGCACTGAGATATGATTGACTGACAGGGCAGCTTTTGGCAGGCTTACAAATATCTCTTCCTAGCTGCATGTGGATCTGCTCAAGTATATCTGTGTCCGAGTCCAGCTCAAGAGCTGCAGGATACACTGCAAAGCCCATGACATTCAAAGCAAAGCCATAAGCTATGAGAAAGGGCAGGAATGGTTGACCCAGTTCTACCAGGATCATAAAGTCATAAAAAATTTCCCTTATGAAATTTGATGCATTTAATCCATATGGAGAACAACAGCAAAACTAAGAAAATCATTTCTGATGTGTACATTCTTCCATGTTTCTAGTAAAGGTATCTAAACAGAGCCCTAACACAGTTAAGAGATTTTCTGTCTCTGGAGGCAGAGGAACATTCATGGGATGCTGAAAAAAGCTGAGGCCCTAGAAAGCCCACACTGGAGCATATTCCCAAATAAAAGGATAACCAAAACAGATGCAAAACTTAACTGAAGGTGCACAGTGCTATGTCAGTACTAATGTTTCTTGGTTTTATGATTGCATTTTAAAGCAGTCATTCTTTTTGATCCATGCTAACCACTAGTCAGGGAAAGAAAAATAAAGCTCACACAGAAAATAACAAAATTTTCTGACTGGAGGCCAAAATATCACAAAAGAATACTGAAGCCTAATATGTTTTGTTTGACGTCTTTGTTTCTGGTGGATGTTGGCTGAATTCAGGAGGATGACGGCACTTTGAACAAAACCAGCTGGGGAAGTCAGTTTGCTAATTATTAACCCTCTAGAGAAGTGATTGGATTGGAAATGTTTGTATGAAACATTCTAGGAAAATATAAAAGCTAATGTAGATCTCTTAGCAAAAGAAATACTTTGCACTGTGGCTTATATTTTTAGGAGGAAGGGAGGAGACAATTTGTGATATATGACTGAAGTCCTCAAGACACGTAACAATTTGGTTTCAGATTTCTTTTCTCCCTGTAGCAGGATTCAGCAGTCTTGAGGCAGAAGTCTAACTTTAAGCAATGACTTAGAGAAGAAGAGAAGTTGTATATTTATTGTGATATAAATCATGGTGAGGGGGAGGGAGACTGTTGTCAGCCTCATGACAACTTAGCAATGAGGAAAGGGGGCATTTTCAAAGCTGTTAAGCAGAAAAAAGCATTGAAGTGCATACTGTGTCTTACAAAATATTATTCAGAAGCTATTGTGATAAATATTCAGATGCCTAATATAAAAATATAAATAACAAAAAGAAAAGAAAAAAACACCCCATTATAGTCTTCAGACAATAGGCTCTGCTGTGACATATTTACATCTCACTCTACCTCAATGCTCTAATCCTTCCTCTGTAACCTGGTCAGAGAGATGACTAGTATGTGCAGTGGTTTTTTCCCTCTCACTTCAGGTGTTTTAAAAATAAAAGAAAAGGAAGAGTTGGATATGGGCACTACACCAAACTCCAGTGCTGTTCAATGTTTAACTAGTGGCCAGTCTTGACTGTAATTATAGCATGAAATGGAAACAGAAAAAAAAGAGAATAAAGGGTGAAAAAAAATCTGGTACAAAAAAAAAATGGGAGAAGAAAAGAAATTCAGGAACAACTTTCACTATTTGCTTAACATTGGAGCTATTGTCCTGCTTGACACGCTGGTTCCAGCACAGAGGTATTCGGCTGTTACAAGTAAGTGCCAAAATAGATGTAATAGAATGCACTATTGTTTAAAACAAATAGGTCATATGGGATGCTGAACTGAATTTTTTTTTCTGCCCCATAGTTCAGTGTGGTGCCATTTTAGATGTCAGATTGTTAGAGAAAAATCTTATTGTTAGACAAGCTTTTTAAAGTTAAACCATCTGACAATTAGTGTAATATGAGTTGTGCCTATTTTTGTCTTTTTTATGTTGTATGTGCTATTACATGTCTAGCTAAGTTGCTATCCAGTAGACAATGTGGTAGCTAGCAATGTACCTTCTGAACCTGTTCATTTTCTGGCTATTTGCAACTCTCTTTAGTTGCTTTGATATAGCTCGTGTGTGTACTGACAGCTGTTACAAAGGATGAGCTGGAGTAATTGTGAAGTGTACCATTTCCACAATGCTCCAACAGTGCCCTGTCCCTCCCAGGATCGGTTTAAATTGCAACTAGTTAAGTAAACAGTATTTTTGACAGAAAGCTAATTAAATTCAAGCATCCCAGAGGGACCACAAATGAGAGTCTCAGTACGTTACCATACTCTTCAAGATTAGAGGGGAAATCCACGTTTGCGCAAGAATTAGCGCAAGAGGGACCCAACCCTGACTGAAGTGTCAGCTGTATAAGATACCTTCACTTGTGGGTCATGTTGCTCTCATCCTGCCCATGTGAGGGGAAAAAAACCCAAACTTCCAACCAAGCAAACAAACCCAATAGGTAGATTATTCAGAATGTGTGGGCACGTATTGCTATTTCATTGCTTAAGCAGTTACAATACTAATTACAATAGATGTCAGTCATTGAGTCCAAGAATTAGTCTTTATTTCTCTGTTTCAGAGAAAAACTGGGCTAAGAGAAAGGGAAAGCTGTACATTTTACTATTTTGCTGTTTGGTGGAGGTACAGGCAAAAGGATTTGCCCAGTGCTGGGAGCTGCGGAGGTCCAGGTTTTGTTTCTTGGCTTAACTATCACTATGTCATCTTGGCCAACTCACCTGTTTTTTCACTTTGAGCCTTCCACATATAAAATGGACTAAAAAACTTATTCTTTGGCAGTCTTCTTGTGAGAAAGATTGCCAAGTACCACGCAAGCTGTAAAAACAACACCATGTTACTAAGGGGAAACCTCTTTGCAGGAACACTGTGAAGTACCTCATTCCATCGCTGTTTCCAGTATGCTTCTGAGACCAGACAGATATGTGATTTTCCAGAAAATTGTTGGTAAAATTTAATTTTTGAAGGGTTTTTTTGTTGCTGTTTTTTTTTTTTTTTTCCCAACTAAACTTGAAGTAACTTTTGTTCTCAGTTCAGGTTAATAGCAGTAACAGGAAAGGGCTGAAATGACAGGGTAAAGAAATGGATAAACGGAGTCTATTTTCACTTATGTGTTGGGTTAAAAATGTGAGATTACCCTCCCATACTTGCTTCATTAGAGTTTTCTTATAGTGTTATATTTCAGCATTAGCAATCTTTCAAAATCCATGCTATTGTTTATAAAAATAAACTAAGTGAAGGCAACTTCTGTTTAAAGTGATCTCTAGCACTATTTGTGTTTGCTCATACTTTCTTTTTATGTCCAACACTTGTGTTTAAACTTGTTTTGTTAGGATACTAAAATATACTCTGACTTGGAGTCCCACTAACCTTTGCTTTTAAAGTCAAGACTATTGGCTTCCCTTTTGCTTGTTCCTTATTTGCCATGCCTATCATGTCCTCTCTGGCAAGGTTCATGGCTATAAAAGTGTGTGGGAGTAAAGGTTAAAGATAAATGCCAGGTTTAAGAAATATGGTTATTCTTGCTCTAAGGATTCACTTCTGAAGTTAGGGCTGGTTCATCCTATTTTTAAGGTAGGATCACAATTGCATTCTCTATCCATGTCTGAGTTAAAATCAATATACTTTTAGCACTTTGTCTCTCTGAAGACTTAAATTTGTCAGCTCAAAGGCTAGATTCATAAATGAAACATTGTCTAGCTGTTGGACTTGAAACCAATAAGTAAACGTTCCACAGGTCACCATGAGAATATGAGTAAGACTGTGCTCCAGCAGTAACAGCACTTATTTGTGGGGAAACAGAAGACGGAAACATAAATTCTACTTTGTGCTCTCGTAAATATTTCAGTGCCCTGAATAAAACACATCAGCTCCAAAAGGAAACACTGAGCACTTACTTTAGCCTGGTAGTTATTGAATTAATCTGGATCAATTCAGATTCAGGTTCCTCCTAGAAAAAGGGATTGCATTTGAGTCTTTCATAGCAAAGATGCTCAAACTGTCATGCATTTGTTAAAAAGGGGACAACAGCATCATCTTTGGGAACTTTCCTAGGGGAGCAGTCCTTTCACACAGTTTAGAGAAAAGTGAGAACATGAATAACTCTGCACTGTTCAGACTTCTGCAAGTGTATTAGCAACAAAAAGAAGACCAGAGAAAATGTGAACCTGCTGCTGAGCATGGTGGGGGTAACACAGGATATGGGAAAGCCAGAGGTACTCAATGCCTTCTTCACCTGTCTTTATTAATCATACTTGTTTTCAGGAATCCCAGGACCCTGAGACCAGTGGGAGACTTGGCCTCAGTAGAGAAGATCAGAAAATTTAAACCAAACAAGTCAATGGAACCCACTGGGCTGCATCCACAAGTGCTGAGGGAGCTGGCAGAGGCCAGTCTCAAGTATCTTTGAAAGATCACAGTGATCAAAGGAAGACTAGAAGTTCAATGCAGATGCCATATCTAGCTTCAAGAAGAAAAGGAGGGAGGATATGGGGAACTATAGGCCAGTCAACATTATCTTGATACCCAGGAAAGTTTTGGACCAAATCATTCTGTAAACCATTTCAAAATATATTAAGAACATGAAGACGCTTGGGAGCGATCAGTATGGATATAATGAAAGGGAAAATCATGCCTGACCAATCTGATAGCCTTCAATGATGAAATTACTGTCTTCATGGAGGAGAGAGCAGAGAATGTTAATCAACTTTAGCAAGGCTTTCATCACTGCCTGTATCTTCATTAACCAACTACTGACTAGACAAGTAGATAGTGAACCAGATTGAAAACTGGCTGAAATGCCAGGCTCAAGAGATTATAATCAGTGGGACAAAACCCAGCTGGAGGCCAGTCAATAATGGTGTACTCCTGAGGTCAATACTGGAACCAATACTGTTGAATATCCTCATTAAAGATCCTGGATAATGGAACAAAGTGCACCCTCAGCAAGTTTGCGGACAGTTGAAGACTGGGAGAAGTGGCTGATACATCTGATGGTTATACTGCCTTTCAGAGGGATCTTGGCAAACTGGATAGATCAGTCAAGAGGAATCTCATGGAATTTAACAAAGGGAAATGCCAAATCCTGCACCTGTTCATGAACATCCCCAGACACTTTATTAGGGATTGAGGACCAACTGGCTGGGAAGTAGCTTTACAGAAAAGGATCCAGGAGCCCTGGTGAACAGCGTTTTAACATGTTCCAGCAATGTGCCCTGGTGACAAAGGTGGCCAATAGCATCCTGGACTGCATTAGAAAGAATGTTGCCAGCAGGTTGAGACAGGTGATGATTTCTCTCTAGTCAGCATTAAGACACATTTGGAGTGCTGGATCTGGTTCTGGAGTTCCCAGTGCAGGAAAAATATGGTTGTACTGGACTGAATCCAGCAAAGAGCCACAAAGATGATTACGGAACTGGAGGTGATTATGGAACTGGAGTGTTTGTTATGAGAGGAGTGGCTGAGAGCTGGAGGACAGAAGGCTTGGGGAGATCTTATCAATGGATCTAAATACTTAAAGTTGGGGAGAGTAAAGAAGATGAAATTAGACTCTTCTCAGTGGCATTCAGGGAAGGAACAAGAGGCAATAGGCACAAACTGACCTACAGGAATCTTTTTTCTAAACATAAGTAAAAGGGGTGCTGTTTTTGTTTGTTTGGTTTTGGGTTTTGTTTTGGTTTTGTTGTTGTGTTTGGTTTGTTTTTGTTTGTTTGCTTGTTTTCCCTTTGTTGGCCATCAAACACTGGAGCAGATTGCCCAGAGAGGTTGTGGAGTCTCCATCCATGGAGATATTAAGAATGCAACTGCAATCAGCCCTGGGCAATATGCTCTAGTTGACCTTCCTCTAAGCAAGGGGGTGTGTTAAATGATCTCTACAGATCTTGTGATTCTTTGACTTAGTTACTTCAATTCATTTCAACAGCATTTGAGTACTTCTTCCAGGCTCACTGTTTATAAATAGACTTCTGATGCTTCCAAAGTTTTCATGTGCTGATGGAACTTAAATTATGGTCCACAGTTTCCTGCTGGGGCATTAAAATACTACATATAACAGATCCAGCCCAGGTTATTCTGTGTGGCCAAACTGTTTCAGTTTGAAATACAAACAAACCTTAAGAAACTTATGGACTTCATAGAATGAAGTGCTGTTATTTAATATATATAGCAATTGATGGTTTATTACTATGGGCATATTATTGCCTCCAAAAAAGAGATAGAAGTGTAGATGCATTCCTTGAAGTAAAAGGGCTATTTAAGTAAGTATCAATTAAATAGATCACTAACTAGAACTCTACACACACTTCATTACTATAACCTCTTGTTTATTTTTTTGAAGAATTTTGTGATTTATTTAGTTATATTGTGAATTATGACATAGACAAATCAGAGTGCTAATAGTACTCTTCAAGTGTCTTACTGATTATATAGTGTTATTATCTTTTTCTTTCTCCTTTTTTTAATTTTTTGGTTTTTTTGCATTTAAAACTATAACTAGACATACTCATGCAACATTGTTAAGTATGTCTTCGGTAAGCTACCAGAAAGAGCAGACTTACTCCTTGATAGCCTCAGCAAAGGAAAGAGAGTGTGCTTTGATTTTTCAAAGCCAGAAACAGGTTCAGCTTGGACATGGCTAATGATCTCCACAATAGAAGTGTGTCATATACAGAGGTGATCTCTGAAGAGACCAAATCATGAAGCCTTTATAGCTTTTAATGTACTCTGAAATCTCGCCTAGAAGCTTATTAATGGTCAGTAGGTGTGCAGAGCACTGCAGATCTGAGTCATAAGGGATCTGTGCTTGTCTGTATTGTCTTCATATTTCACATTCTCCTTCTTGCATTCTGTGTTAAGCACATGAAACCAGCTCACCAGCAGTACTTGTGCAGTGATGAAAAACTGACAGCAATACTCTCATAGTCTCTCCCTGATGTACCCATGGTGTCAAGCACAGATAGAAGTTCTATAAACTCATTTATATGCATTGTCCACCCACAAACTTTATCTCAAGTTGTGTGAGTGTTGAGTCACAGACAGGTAGTTCTTGTTCAAGTCCCAGCTTCATGTAAGCTGTGGGTAATAACAAAAGCTCTTTCAGTCTCACAGAAATAATGAGTAAGGTAAAATACAATAAAGCCCCCTCAAATCAATAGAAAAATGCAAATAGCAAGTTCCTGTGAGGAATGTCTGCTGATTTGTTCACCCAGTAGGAGCTTTCATCCAGATTAAGAAATAACTCATGGACTGTATCAGCCAGATCACTCATCTGTGTGCTTGCTGACCTCACAAAAACCTGTCAAGAGGCCTAGATGGTAAATACTACATTTAGAGAAGATGTGTTGTCACTGTCCAAATAGATCATATTAATCCAGGTGCACACAAATTCTGTCCTTTATTGCAGTTTCTACTGCTCTGCCTGGCACTGATGTTAGATTTGCCAGCCTTTAGTATTGTTCATCCTATTGCACACTCTGGAATTGTTTTTAGAGATTGGTGTCACACTCTCAGTCACATAGAAAAAGTGAAGAGACATGTAGGCCCATTAGTAGATCTGCTCTTTCTCAGTGTTCAGCACTCACTTAGAAAACTCAGAAACCTAGGGATTTGTTACTCTGCCTACCTTGGATTATTGCCTTTCCCGGTTAGCACACTTTCAGGACAAGTCTGTACTAACTCTCAAAAAGAAGTGTTCAAGTATGGAGATCATCTGCTTATTCCAGTGAACACAAGCCAGCACATCATTTAGCTTCCCTGGAAATGTTTTGTCCTCTCCTCTTTTTCACGCTGCAGTTGTCATTTTGATGTGTCAGACTCCACTGGGCTTCTTGGTCTTAATGTGTACAAGGAAAGATTCAATATTACCTGGGATTCCTTTTGCTAGTTGTTGCTCACTTTTTTTTTTGTTTTGTTTGTTTGTTCATTCACTCTGTTTTTCTTTAACTTGTTGGTTTATGATCCTTTCTGTGTTTTTGCATTTGCAGAAGACTTAAACTTTTGATTCCTAATAATCTGCCCTGTGATGAGAGTATTGTTGCCCATTTCCTTTTGCCAGTTCTCAAGACTTTAGTAAATGGCACATACTGATGCTATGCTGTGCATCCTTCAGGATGTTCAGCTCCACCTTTTAAATTTGCTGCTCCTAGAAGCATCTTTTTGTTTCCTCTTCTCAAGCTTTCTCATTGCTATAGCTCTGTCCCTTTTGAAACTGGGTGCAACTGCTGTGAATGTGTGGCCTTTGTCAAGCCTATGAGAATTCTGAATGTAAACATAGGAACAGAAACCACAAGCTGAAGATGTAAGTCAAGATCTTGCACATAAATTAGGACCAAATTAGGGCTGCATCTCTTCTGAGGCTTCCCTGTCCTACTGCTCTGTGAAGCAGTATTTATGGAGTCTTACTCAGACTGTGTTAAATAACAATGCTGGAGTGTCCAGACAACCTGAAGTACACTGATGGTTGTATTTGCCACCCTCTTTGCCCATCGGATCTCTCTCAGCATACCTTCTCTCTCTGTCTGGTCAGGCAGGCCGTCTGCAGACTCAACCCTACAGATGTTTAAAGTTGGCATTTTGGTCCATTGGCATTCTGTGTCACCTGCTGGGTTCCTATTTTGTTAACCTGATTATAAGATCTCAGCAACAGATTTCATTACCCCATCACCAGCAGAGATGACTCTTACCTTTTCTCTGTATTTCATATTCTGGTGCTGTGATGTCCTGCATGTGTGTAGCATGTCATTGTCTTCACATAAGACCAGACATTTGATTTCCCTCCATTTATTCACTGGATTTTTGGCATTTGTGTAGATGTATGTGTTATTCCAGTGTTAGTTTCCTCCTTCATCTTCCATTTGAAAATCATTTTGCTTGTTTTCCACTCCTTATTTTTGCCCTTTGTCATCTCCCACACTCAAAATGCACAATTTTTGAGCCTTTGCTGATTACATATTGAACTGCGTGTTCCACAATCCTGTTGCTCTTCAGTTTATACCTTAATCAATCACAGTCTTTAAAGGCCAGCATCTTAGCCCCTAATGAGTTCACACTTTCCATACAGCCTCTTTTTATCTCAAAAGTGCTTCCAAGTTCAGATCAATTTGGAATTTTGTTCTTTAACCCATCCTTTCATCTGCATGTTGGAATTTTGCCCCTTTCAGGTCAAACATAAGGCAGTGGGGGCATTATGGACAGTGCCATTGGAGTTGGATGAATTTTAGCTCCAAAACATGAGACACAAAACTATAGGTTTTTCCCCAGCACTTCTAGGGAATTACTTTGCTTTGCATCTTTAAAGAAGAAAAAAAAGCTTTTAAATTTAAAATTAGAAGCTCTTCTGAATTATTTTTATTTTTTAAGAAAACATTTTCCAAGTTATAACTGATTTTCTTTCAAATCATTCCTTCAAACCATGTTTTTGCAACATAATGCCATCTGAGTTGCCAGCTCCCACAATCATAATTTGAGTAATAATCCCACACTGGCACAGTGACAACAAAAAACAGCTTTTGAGGAGATTGAGCATATAAATTCTGCCAGTAGAATTACTAAACTGAGGCACAATTTCTGTTAAAATTGTAAGTACAGGTGTCAGAGATACTTTTTTAAAGTGCTACAGAGGAGTATCATTTACCACTTTAAAATTTTAAGCAGTTCTTTCAGTGTTAAAGTACTGCTTATATTATTTTGTTGTTGTTCCAGGAGCACACAGAGATCCCAGCAGGAGTCAAAGCCAAACCAACACCCAGAGAAAGACATTCCCCAATATCAACAAAGATACAACATGGATGTGTTCACATGCCTTTCTTTGTCTTATTTCTCAAACTTATTTCTAGTATTTCAGTGGCCCTTGTCTTATCTTAGTTTGAATATTCATCAGGGCAGAACCGGAGGCAGCACTACAGAAATTGCCACAGTCACATTTGAGTAAAAATGGAGTTTTGTATTAGAATAAAGGTCCTTTTACTATTTCTGAAAGTTACCTACCATATTTTTGTGCAGTGGAAGAAACAGAACAACCTCTACAATACTATAATAACATCTAGCCTATTTATTATGAATGGTGACACTTAGACTCACATGTAAGGGTCCCTAGCAATAATAAACCTTTCAAATGCAATTAAGACTTTCAAAACCTTGGAACTTGTGCCAAAGAGTCATATAGATATGGCAGAAGAGATGTAAAAAAAACATAAAAAACTCATCTGAGAGAGCATGGGATTCCCTCTTAAATTTACTGTGCAATATGACAGTTTCATAATGTGCTAAAAAGTTAGGCTGGTGCTACTGAAAAAGGAAACCTAAAGCAACAAGAAAGAAAAGCCATTTTTCTCTGTGTTCTTTTTGCTAAAAGAAAAACATTTTTTAAAGTTTAAAAATAATTAAGTCCTCAATATTCAATTAAAAAAGTAAGCAAGCAAATAAAGTAAATGTCCAGGAAGAAAAGACTATACAAGTAGAGTTAATGCAAAACTAGGTTGAAGTTACTGCTTAAAGACCTCTCTGGATACAGTCTCTCTTTATCCAAATTACTTAGGATGTTTGTCACCTCCCCTTTGAATTTTAGTGAGTTCTTTCATGGCCATGTATGGGAATAAATCAGAGTAAACTTATGTATCTGTCAAAAAAGAATCATTTGGCTTTTAGCTACATTTCTGGTAAAAGTTGCAATTGTTCAGTTCTCTTTTCCATTAAACTATCTTTAAACATGTGCAGGGCTGATATTTTGGATGATTAGTGGGCACTTTACTGAAACCAGATCTGTGTTCTAATATTAAACTTAGTAGCAGAGTCTAGGTAGCACTGAAATCTTTGTCTGCTGACTACTTTGTAGTCATTATCACTTTCTTGGAGAGAGTCCTGTGTCTCAGGAAATAATGCCACTTCTGTAACTCTTGTAAGCTCTCATTTTGCTGTTGTATTTGTTTTGGGTTTTTTGGGGGGGACGGGGGAAGGAGGCTGAGTTTTTTTGTTTGGTTGGTTGGGATTTTCCCCATAAGTACCAATGTTGCAAGGTGAAAAAAATAATGAATAATTAATGTTCCCTGTTCAGATCTCCCAGTTTCAAAGTCACTGTTGGGGGAACCAGAGAAAAGCAGAAGTTATCATCTCCAGAACCTCTTTCCATTCTTGGGAGATGCTGGAGGTAATAACTCTTTGCTTTCCAGCATTCCCTTTGTGCTTACTGGCACATGTAGATGCACTCAACTTAGCCAGTAAAACCGGATTGTGGTGTGTCGATTGTAAAAGAAGGAGGAAGGTTGCTCATGCAAAGTATCCATTTCATGTGGTGAGCAGAAGAAAGATGGGGTGGAGATTTATGGAGGGACAAGTGTTGACATTTTATGCAAGTAATGCTATTGTTATAAACATATGGGCATAAAGGCAAAGAAATTTTCTGTTGATAAGCAACAAAGACTCCTGCTAGAAATACAAGGCTCTTAATAATGATGTTGGCACCTTGAAAAGCTTTGTGACTGGAAAGGCAAAGTAGTCTGCTTGGAAGCAAAAGGCTGCTGTACGTTACTGTCAGTTCTATGATTGCGTCCCTCCTGTATCTGAAATTCTGTATTTGGTTATCTCTGCATGTACGGTTGAAATTTGGTCAGCCACTAGCTCTGCTTTGAAGTGAGCTGAAGGTATTCATGAGAACATGATAATGTTTGTGACTTTCAATACAGAAATTGCTCACCAATTATGCTGTGAGTAATGCTGCTGTGCAGCTCACATTAAATTCAGAAGCCGCATTGATAAAGCTAGGATAAATCCTTTAAGAAGTAGGCTTTGACCTTGTTATAATTTTGATAAGCTTTAGTACAAATCTACTTTTTCAATAACAGAAAACTGTATTCGAATTCACTAGGTTATCACATGACGTACACTGAATTTCATTTCTTCCTGCATATTCTTTCCAAAATTTTGGTTGATTGGTGGGCTCACCAGGGCTGTACAGTGTGTATATCCTCTTACATTAAAGTTTGACAGAATTTAAGCACAGGACATGTACATGCACACAAAACTAAATTAAACTGAAAGGCACTGATGCAAACAGATTTTTTCCTATCCTTGGGTTTTCTTTGATTTTTGAGTCAGGATCAAGGTCTGATTCTGTATTATCAAGCATGGTATTTTATAAATCAATGAACAAAGAAGGACATCAAAATGCATGTCAGAGAGCATATGTTACCTATGTTAAGATGCCTTAAGAGGACCTCCTCTCTACTAATTCACATATTTGCTGATACATGTTTGGTAAGTAGGATGCTGTTAATTTCAGAGCTGCTGATATATGTTTAGTAAATATGCCCTGCGTGCTATTACTTTAAAAGTTAAACTCTACTGCTCACTGTACCCAAACTTGACAGTCAGTTAATGCAGTGATAATAACACACATTTGGATGTGTTTATGGGAATGCAGGATTCACACCTGCTTCTTGTTATGATATTTTATTTTAAAAGAGACACATCATGCCACCACGTATTTAATTTTAGTTTCAATAGCTTGCTTTTGTGTCAGGCTCACCAGTCAGCCTCACAACGTCTGTGTGGAGACTTTAAAGCTTTACTCTTACCAAGAATGAACTATTCCTGGTAGCACAGCTTCAATATCACAGCATCTATAGACTCCTCTCTTCCTGAACCCAGTTTCTGATTTTCCAAATAGCTTGTGCTTTGGCAGCAAGGTGTTGCTCTGCAGTTTCTAGCAGGAGAGAACACTTGCTAACTTGCAGGTGTCTACTTTTGTTAATTGTTTTCCCACTCAATTCCCAGCCTGGTATACCTTCAAATCCTGTGTCCCCAGGTGTCCAGATTCCTACATTGTGGGCACATTGGAAACATCTAAATCAGACACCACATTGCATTTCTCATCTTTATGAAAACCTAATATTTCTTTCCCTGAACAACTGCTCCTCCGAGTCGAATCAAAATAGATTTTCCTATCAAGAGATGTTTTTTGGTTTGGTTTTGTTTTGTTTTTCTTGTGACTTTGCAAGTGCTTTTATAAACAGCTGGGGCTCAAGCTATACAGCCTAGCCAGGTCAGGGCTGAATCACCTAGCATGCAGCTATAAATAGATGTTTTATTTTACATAGCGTCTATCAGTTTCCCTTCTTTCTCTTTTCCTCCTTCGGGCCAACTGATTCTTGACATCTTTTTGGTTTTACTTTTGGTTTCTCTAACTTTCTGCAGCTGGCACCAAAATTTTCTCAGCGACAGTTATTTGAACTGCACACAGTGTCATCCCCTCCTCCCGCTTCCCCCGCAGAAGCAGGTCTGACAACCTCAGTTGTAGCTGCTAAAACTCCCCTGTGGAAATTCAGCAGCCCTGCCTTGGGGGTGGCATCATGGCCATCACTCCAGGCCTGGCAGCACATGGCCCCACGGCCAGAGGGGAATAGGGATCACAGCGTGATGCTGTAAAAATGTATTATTTGTACCGCTTCAGACATTTTCCTTCAGTGCAGTTGTTAATTTTGGATTGTTCTCTCCACTTTTTGCCTTTTTCTCACTTCTAGCACTTCTACTTTCTGGTTTTTTCTTTTTCCCAACTGAACTTCTAAAAAGTTTTGTTTTGTTTTGGTTTTTTTTTCCAGTTTTAACTCAAGACGATTTCTTTCCTTTTCCTTTCTTTTCCACCGCATTTCCCCTTCATCTTTCCTCTTTTCGCTTCCCTCACCCGCGTCCTCGGGGCCGGCCGGGCCTCGCCCCAACCTCGGGGCCACTTTTTCTCCTGGCAACAAGTGACGCGGGGCGGGCTCAGCCAATGGGGCGGCGCCGGGCCGGCGGTGCGGGCGGCGGGCGCTGCGCTCGGGCACAGCGAGCCCGTCCGTCCGGCGCGGCCGCTCNCGAGCGCCCGCCGTGCGAGGGAGCGCTGCGGGGCGCGGGGGACGGGCCTTCCGCCGCGGCGGCCCCGCTGGAGGGTGAGGTGCCAACTGCGTGGGAACACCCTGGGAAACTTACAAGGGAGAGGCAAGCGGGGGGAAAGCGCAGGGGGAAAGTCCGAATTTCGGTGGCGGACCGTGCGGTTGTCCCGGGGCGTCGCGCTGCTCCGCCGCCCTGCGCTGCCACGTTCGCGGCGGTGCCCGCGGGGCCGCCCCGNNCTGTCCGCGCAGGGCACCGGCGAAGGAGGGTTCGCCCCCTGTCCCGCGGGGAGCAGGTGGAAAAGTTTCACGTTAAACAGATGCTTGTAAGCCAAAGCCGCTCGCTTGGCGAGAGCTGCTGGGAAACAACTTGAACTCTTCGCTAACTGGTTGCACCTCGCGTGTTTTTTATTTCGCTTGACAGTAGCAGGCTTGGGTTTGCAGCTGAAGATCTCAGGTAAAACTTCATGGCCGGAGTGCTGAGCTGGACTAATTGAATATTAATAAATTGCTGTAGAGGGAGATTTGGTGAGACAGCACCAGCAGTTTTTCTGGGGAAATTTTTAAGAGATAGGTTTCTACTTGACATTACCACGAGGGTTGTGGGGGAAGAAGTGAAAGAAGATACATTTTCAGCCTATTCTCACATGAATAAAAAAGAGGAAAAAAGTCAGGATGGGAAAATATAAAGCAACAAGCAGATAAAGTACTGAAAAACTGCCGGCTTGAAAGATACCACAAAGGTGGGACTGGCTGTTAAAATGTAGTTAATAGGATGACAGGAGCAGTTAGTTGAAACGTGCTGTTTAGAGTAAGTCACTGCGGTAGGTGGCTGACTTAGAGGTTCTTCTTTAGAGTGTGACCAGCTTAGTGCTATTTAGGTACTATTTGGCACTTACACAGGAGAAAATTACTGAGTATAGTGGGAAGTAGTGGTAAAATTCACTACTTAACATCACTAAATATTTTCCTGGTTGTTCAGCCAAACCTGTTATTAAGTTATAATAGAAAAACACAGTAGGAATGTCATTGAAGTGCATTACTATTAAATACAAAATACTACTCAGCAGATTCTGCATTTAAGCAGCAGAGAAATAGCCCTTTTCATCTGGGACAGCCAAGGTCTATTTCAACTTGATTAACAAAAGTTTTATACTGTGGAGTCATTTTTATTATAGCATAGTAATAGCTTTAGGTCTTTTTTTCATGGTTAGCTTAAACCTACTGCTGCTTGTCAGAGGTGTTCTTATCATGGTAAATGTGTTAGCCTATAAAACTTAAGGTGATCCATATATTTTTAAAATTGTATACTGTGCCTTTTCTATTTATAATTAATAAACTGCATCACAACTGAAAATGAAACTCATCACAACTGAAATTGAAACTAGGGTGCCTATGTAATTTTTGTAACAATACTCCTGCTCTTTTCTGTGCCATTTTTGGTGGGATACTCTTTCTGAAACTCTCTCCCCAAAGCAGTGCCAGTTATTTTAGTAATACTGCAGTTGCATCCACAAACTGGTTCACAGGTAGACCTGTCATGCTGTGTATCGTACGTGATACACAGATTAAAAACAAAAAAAGTGCTTACTAAGTGAAGATTATTATTAATTCTATTTTATGGTATCTGTTGAGTATAACTGCTTTTGCAGGTAGACATGAAGACAAGATTCTTTACCCAGTAAGCTTGCAAAATAATCAGGGGTTGATCCAATCAGTGTATGTTAAAGATAAAGGAAGAATTCTCATCAGTGGAATTGTACTTAGAAATCTCATTTTGTCTCTTCTTTTAAAAAGACTTTGAAAGAACTCTCTTTTCCTGCAAGTAAGGAGTGCTCACTGAAGAGCAGGAAAATGTACTGAATGTGGCTTATATGAAGGAGGTAGTTTAATGTACAAACAGCAGTTGCTGTACTTTTCTGGTAGCCTCTTTCAGAATGTGATTAACCTTTTTAAAATGAGCTTCTTGTGAAAATGATGCTGAATCATAGCCATATGTGGATATTTTTTTTGTTGTTACACAGGCAATGATGCTTTTACCATTCACCATGGCATACAGAACAAGTGCATACAAGTTAAAAACTCGAGGATAGTGATAGATGACTGCAGGGAGACAAGTGAAGCTTTATGGAAATGGGTATCCCAGAATCGCCTCTTTCATTTGGGGTCCAAGCAGTGCCTGGGACTTGATATATTCACAAAATCAGTGTCTCGCCTGAAAATGGTTGATTGTAACTCAGAATTAATGCTGTGGTGGCGATGTGCTGATGCTTCCATCATTGGTGCTTCTCAGTACAAAGTGACTGTCAAGAATACCTATGTGACTGCAAGCATAAATGCAACAGACCAGTGGAGAAGCAACAATTCCTCCACTGATATATGTCAGTACTCCTACCATGGTAAGTAAGTTTGTACAAGAATTTGGAGAATCTTTATTTGTTTAGGCCTTTTTCAGTATGTCTGTGCTGACTGGTTCTTGAAATTAATCACATGAAAAAGCTGATCAGTAAAGCAATAGAATGTTTTGCTGTAGGGGGACCCTGATATTCAAATATGATCCTTCAATGTTTTTTAATAAGAAATAACCATGCACAACTGCAGAAGTTGTGTTATTGAGTGGCTTTCTTAGCCGGTTTAAATCCCTCCCCCCACATTTGATTACAAACCTATTTAATTACAAAATACCATACATCTTCTACCAGAATTGGCACTGTGCTCCTCACCATGATGAAAATTTTACTGCTAGCAGAGTTTGAGGTCTTTTCTTTGCTAGTAGACTGTACAGTCCAATTCAGAGTATGCTGCCAATTTGCAGCCTACTGGACTGTCAGGGGCCATCTCTTCACTTTGGTAGGATAGTCTGTCCACTTGCCACTCAAGCCAACCTTGTCCGAAATTACAAGCAGAAACACTGATTTGCTACCCTTTCCATCCCTAGGCAACTTGTATTTACTTCTTTTTCTTTCTGCAGAGGTTTATACCAAAGATGGCAACTCCTATGGAAAACCCTGTGAGTTCCCCTTTCTGTATAATAAGACATGGCATCATGACTGTGTTCAGGATGGCACACACACAGGTCGGAAATGGTGCGCCACATCTGAAGATTATACTCGTGATGGAAAATGGGGAATCTGCTTACAACCAGGCACGTCAGGTTTCTAAATAAACATCCTTAAAATGTTCTCTGACTTCATGTATGTGTAGGTCCACCTTGGTGTAGCATGTTGCTGTTAAGCTGGGAACAGCTTTTCTGTTGCAGCATTGACTTACTCTAAAGGTTTTTTGCTGACGGATATAAAAATTGGTAGACCTTCAGTATTATATTCAGAAACTTTTATTTTGAGATGTTCATAATGGTTCCATATAGCTTTAGTTTCAAGTACCTTCTGCTTCCTTTAAACAGAGGATGGATGTCATGATATCTGGGAACAGGATCCAGAGTCTGAAAATTGCTACCAGTTTAATACACAGTCTGCGCTTTCTTGGAAGGAAGCTTATATTTCATGTCAAAGGCAAGGAGGAGATTTACTTAGCATCCATAATGCATCTGAATTAAGTTACATACAAGGTAAGTGTAGTTATTCACATAATAATATTGGGGCATTGTGATAAATTAACATAAAGTGAACACAACATTTTAGTTTCTGTCCTAAAATTCCAGGTTAAAACTTGATTGTGCTTAAAATGTTTTGGTTTTCATTCGTGTAGCAAAGCTAAGGTGCTGATCTCACTTTAGAGTGTTGTTTTTTTTTAATTTGTCTGTATGATTTCATTGTAGTGATTAGCTGTTCATATTGATAATGAGAAATGCCCCCAAAATCTCAAATACAGGCTAGAGTGACGGTGTTTTAGCAGCATGTTACTCACTTCTTATGAAATTTTCCTCACTGATGTTCAGTCTTGGTCTGGAGGAATTATCATGTGCATTTGAGACTGTAAAACCAAAGGACAATCATCTGAAGGCATTGGAAGGGAAGTCTTGTGTGGATGAATTCCTCCTCAGTTCAAGAAAGTTTGCATGTCCAATCTTTCCTTAAATGCATACCATTTCAGATCACATTTTTAATTTAAGGGAGACCATAAAAGATGAGCATTTTATACTAATTGTTTTCTTTAAAAAAAAATAAATCTGCAGCCAAGGATGACATTGCTGAGATCTTTTGGATTGGCTTAAATCAACTGGACGTTTCTGGAGGTTGGCAGTGGTCAGATCACAAACCTTTGAGTTTTGTCAACTGGCATCCAGGTACTGATGGTTCTGGTGGTATTAACAACATTCACAAAGATAATTAGTTATTTGCTGTTTTTTTTCCCTTCTCCTTCCATTTTCTGAAACATCTTTTCCTCCTAGCCAGTGAATCTTTCTGTTCTCATTCTGTATTTATGGATTAGATTAATAAATATCTAAAAAGTTAAATAGTATCTTTGAAGTCCATTTTAGTAAAGAATCCACAGCTTTCCTAGCTGCTGAATTTCTCCTCCCACTGACTGAGTGGCATTGACTTTCCTCAAATATTATGATTGTTGGTATATGCACAAGGACTGACATTACTTAGAATCTTAGCTTGTGTTTTTAAACTTCAAGGTTACTTAAATTTGTTTCAAGGTGAAGATGAAAGAAGTATAACACCTTTAAAAAACTTTTTTAATTACTCCAAAGATTATAGCAGGATTGGTGAGGCTCTTGTTTATTTGGAATTTTCAGAATGAATTTGTAATATTTGCACAAATATGTCATGGATATATATGAGAATCCCTGAGAAATAATCATTGGGAATACTGAAGCTAATACTGTTCTGTCATTCAAGCTGAATTTGAGGTTTTTTAAGTGGAGTTCTCTTTTTTCCTTTACTTTCTAGAGTAGTGCTGCAACAGGAATTCTGTGAAAAGTTGAGAAGTGATTTTATTACTTCTTTGAAAGCTTTACTAAGTAATTTCTGTGATATTTTCCAAATGTGGTCTGTCTTTTGGAAAGGTTAAGAACTTTGCTGCTTGTACTACTGGCTGCACCACCTTCTGGACTTGTAATCACACTGTAGGACTGTAATGCAGAGCTGGAGGCTGGACTATCCTGAGCTACAGTGGCATAACTTAGTCTGCAGTCATAGCAGACATACTTACGTCTACCCCTCTAGTGAAAATACTTTACTGGTACCTTACAGAATTTTCATAGTTGCAAGTTGTGCCTATTAGTTCTTGTCCTTTCACTGTACACCTCTGAAAGGAGCCTGGCCCTGTCTCTGCTGTACTCTCCCAGAAACAGCTAATATCCACTCTGATCCTTTTTTATGTGAGTCTAAAGGAACTCAGTACAAGGGGAGTTTGGGTGTAGTGCTTCTGTGTAGATCACAGCTAAAAAAATTCTGTTGGAAAGGGGCTCCAAGGGAACCTGGGGACTGCAAAAAAAGTTCTTCTATGTGATATTTCTTATTTGGGGCCTTGCTTCAGGTTTCTATTAAGGTAAGGGTTGTGGTTAGCATTGAGAGAAAGTGGAGAGCTGTGTTTGGAGTGAGGGTGGAAAGGGACTGCCAAAGGAAACTGAGGGCTACAGAAACGGTTCTCCCTTGAGATATTTCTGGTCTGGGAAAGTGCTCAGCCAAGAGTTTGTCGTATTGTAAACAGAACATTCCTCCTGGTTCTATGATTAAACATTGGAAAAGAAATTGAGATTCCTTGATTCTGAAACTTCCTTAGAAAAATCTTTCGGCTGGATCTATGGTAGGACAGGTGGTTTCATTCAATGCAAGTTAGGTTCTTCAAATATAAGGTGCTGTGCTATGCAGTGTGTTATTCTTGTATTGAAAACAGTAATAAGAAGAAGCAGTTACTGCCTTACTGTTTGATAGCTTGTGCGGTTCTGTTTTTGTTTCTCTCCATAGATATGCAGAGTTTGTCCCCACTGGACGGGACTAGTTGTGTGGTGATGAATGCTGCCTCAGGTCAGTGGCAGAGTTACCATTGTGGGGCTCAACTTCCATATACTTGCAAGAAGTCACTCAGTGAAGTTTCAAGCCTCCCAGGTAGGACAGTTTGTATTTCTGAGTTTCATATGTTAATATGAGTGTAATGTTCACTTATGGAGTCTGTTTTTTCCCCTCCCCAAGTGTTCTTAGGCATCTCTGCCAAAACATTTTCACAGCAGCTCTGGGTTTTTTAGCAGAGCAGAAGCAAACTCTGTTTCTTCAGTGTCAAGATGATGCATCACAGTCAGTTTTCATTTTTTACAGCTTTCTTATTCACACATAAAGCATTTTGCAGCACAGTCCTGCCCTTTTCATCACATTTTGCTCCATGGCTTTCTTTTGTCTTCTTTCTTGTGTTATGGGAAATGTGGAACTGGCAGTTACACCTTGAGCCTTTCTGTGTTTGCTTTAAGCCTCATTCTCTCACTCTTGGTGTGTATTAACATAAAATGTGACTTACCTGGGACTTGGATCGTACTCCACTGAATTCAAGTGGAAGCAGTTAAATAAAATTATTATCCTCTGAAACCAGGCCCAGCACTGGAAATCAGAGTGCAAGAGTTGGTAGGTTGCCCAGTGGGTAATCTTTACTGGATCTGTAGTAGCTGTTAAGAGATTATTCCCTTCTTCCTACCTACTTACGCAGTCCTTCGGCATTTACAGTGTCCAGCTGTGACATAGAACTGCTTCCATGCTTTTGGCCATTTACCTTCACCTAGATGTCCAACCCCTCCTATAGCCATGACCTGTTCTTCCATGTGTGCTTTGGCCTTACCCAGTTCTCAGGGCTTGTGCTTGCAGGGATCCCCTGCAATGACGACTTCTGGAAGGTAATTGTCCTTGGATAATGGGGAGGAGTAGGGGATCAGAGCGATAAAGAAGCAGTGCTGTGGAGGTGGAAAGTATCATGGAGAGTCTCTGACTAAAGCATGTTCTCTCCAGCTCCTCCTGCAGAGGTGTGTGCCTTTGAGGAAAAAGTAGTACTCAGTTTAAATTTAACAGAACTGCTTCAGATTTTGAAATGATCCTCTGAAAATTAGTTGCCAGTAAACAGTTCTTATCTGTTCTTTGGCTCATCAGTGGGGTATGTGGAGTTGTTACCAGTGTATATATAGTGTATTATTAAAAAACAAAATTCCTATGATTGGAATATTTTTATAGTGGATTTTGAACAAGAAAGGCTATTAGTACGTACCTTTTCAGCATGCATTAAAACCAGTTTGAATTCTTAAATATCTTGAGAAGAAAAAGATACTTTAAGCATTTGTTGAGTTGTGTGCTGCTCTCCTGCAATGAATTATCTTGATTTGTCATTAGTTGCTTTTGAAATCTTGCTTACAGTTACTTCTGAACCCTTTGCTTTCACTAAGACTTAAGCTTAATGTAATGCATTTCTTCTTAAGACATTCAATTGCACTAACTTCTTTCTTCTGCCTACTTCATGGCTCCAAAATATTTGGAGTTCTCGTAGTGCTGTTCTTTGAAGTCTATTTGGTTGACTAAACTATGACCCTTTCTTAAAAAATTAGCCCTGAAGAGATGTGAACACGTTCTGATTGCTGCATTCTGGCTGTTTTCAAGGTGCTGCTGAATTTAAAGCCAACCCCTTGCACTAGCCAATGTAAAACAGAAACCTCTAATTCCACTGTTTTCATTATTAGAATTTCAGAGACACTCGGATACTCACTGTGATTCAGGCTGGCTTCCCCACGATGACTTCTGCTACATGCTGATAAATAACCAGGCACCTTGGAGTACAGCAGATGAGTTGTGCAAAGCAAATAAGAGTAACCTCATCAGCATACACTCCTTAGCAGATGTTGAACTGGTTGTTACAAAGCTTCATAATGGTGAGTTGGAATAGTTGTAAATGTCAGGCGCCAAGTACTGCATACCATAAATTACAAACTGCTTTCTGTGTTTTAGCATATGATTGTCATAACCTCTTGCTTTTCGATGTAGGTGTTAATGCTGAACTTGCACTCAGGCTAGTGCTGAATGTTGCTGTTCAGATCCAGGCTCTGTGTTAGCTCTTGTTTTAGTTTGATTTCTTTATTTATTTACTGGGCTAAGATACTTTTAGTTTCTTAATACTTCGTGTTTTAATTTTTTCATTCAAAGAGAATAGTAGCTAGGGTCTGGGTCACCAAACTAATAAATATTATCTGTAGTCATTGCCTACACTGATAAAATTAAATTTGGTTGAGCTTCATTTTGCTTTTATGTTCATTACTTTTGTTTGTTTGGGGGTATTTTTTTCTTTTTGTTACTTTCTCTGTGAAACTGACTCAGTCATGAATATAAGTTAAGAAGCAAGGTAATAAAAATACATATGCTTGTCTCAGATACCCTTTTTCATTGTAAGAAAAAAATAGCAGAGCAGTGTAGCGATAAATTAATTTTGCTGATGTCGCATTCCCTTTCCTATGAGTTTGAATACTGTTTTGAAACTACACCATCACCCTAATTTTAAACTACAGATGCCGAAGAAGAAGTGTGGTTGGGTCTCAGGAATGAAGATGTGCCAACCTTGTTCAAATGGTCAGATCATTCAACTGTAGTTTTTACATATTGGGATCAGAATGAACCAAAAGTTCCTTTTAACAGCACTCCTAACTGTGTGGCATATTCAGGCAAGGTAGGAATACAGTGTTGGTGTTTTTGATTTTTTTTTTTCTTTTCCGTTGTAGTAGAACCAACGTTGATGTGTGTGAAAGTCAAGGGAGGGGTGATAAAGCAGATAACTGGTCTTATTTCTGGAATAATCTTTAAAATGCTGATAATAATTTTTTCTATAAGCAAATTTCTTAACATTATTTAACCCGAACTTTGTAGCTGTGTACTGGAAAGAATGGAAAAAATGACTTGCAGCTCTGAGACTGCCACTACTGTTGGCCAGACAGTTGTCCTTGTCACTCTGCATTTCAGGTTATCATTTTCTTGCATGCCAGAGAGCTAGGAAGCAGATGGGGCAAACTATTTAGGACCAATTTGGACCACTAATCTGAGGATGGGTATTGAGATACCTCAATAAGAGGAGAGGATGGACATTGAGGCTATACAGTACAGAAGAAGAAAGGAGTGGGTGAGGGAAGGAGGTCACTAGGAGAGCGGGAAGCAGACTGTATCCCATCCCATAAATTTTGTTGAAGAGTGGTACAAGTGTCTGCCACGGGAGCTCATGTGCTCAGCTTCTCTGAGCTATCTCTGAGCTTTTTGCACAGCAAGCTGAGCACCCCTCCTTCACCCATTCGCTTCCTGATCTAGGAGAGTTGGCACCTTTTCTTTCCCTTTGGATGTGATCCAGAATCCTCCTGTCTCCTCATGTGTCAGCTTTCTCCCACCCTTCCAAACGTGTACCTATGCATACAACCCAGGGCATCTCACCCTAGTATTTATGGTACAGACATTTTGACCTTGCTCCTTATGGAAACTCAGGTCCTGCAAACTTGGAAATTGAAAGATGTTAGAATTTAAAATATTTTTTTCCTTTCGTTCTTACAGTTGGGACAGTGGAGAGTGAAATCCTGTGAAGAAAAATTGAAATATATTTGCAAGAAAAAAGGAGAGATTTTGAATGAAACAAAATCAGATGAAAGATGTTCATTGGAAGAGGTATTAGGAAGTCTGTATTTCTTTTACTGTCACTTGCTTCAGAAAGCTGCCTGGAATCATATACTTCCTCTACTTCCATCTCCTTCCTGTTCATTCAGTAAAATCTATGAAACATTTGAGCTGGAAAAGGACATTTATATGGCATGAGCCAAATTTTAGATTCTCCTAAACAGGCTCTGGATGTATTATCAGTCTGTTTATTGATGAAAGTATTATCAGCGTGAAGCCAGGGGATGCTGTGTCTTATTTATTTGTTTAAAAAAAAGTTGCTTTTATTAGAAAAGTTGTTGATAACACCATGTGTTCTGTGGTTTTTACTTTAAGTACATTTAAAAATTTAAGATAAGCAGTTATCAACATAAAGATATCTAGAAATTGTTAACTGAGATTAGGTTTCCATTACACATCACTCATTTTTGTTCTGTGACTCGAATAAGCATAAATAAGGCTTAAAAAGAAGTCTTTTGAACAAGTGTAGGATGGTATTGTTAGCTCCTTCAGAATTTATTTGGTTCAGTCTTATGTGGCATATTACTTGCAACAGGAAAAATGTTTGCCCCTTATCTTCCTGCACAGCCTCAGGGTGTTTTTCACTGTGTTTTCGGAGACCTCTAGGATGTAGGGTTACAGCTTCCTGTGCTGTTCAGACACCAGTGGCATTGGTAGACTAGAAAAGAGTTAAGACTAATTTAATATTTAATATTAATATTAATAAATTTAATGTTAATTTCATAACATTATTTGAAATTTCAGTGTAAATATGTAAATTTTCAGTGTAAATATTTGAATAATAGAGAAATTTTGTAAGTTCACACATTTTCAGTATCTAGTATTTTTCTCAGAATTAAAGAGACATTAGTAATGCCTTCTTAGTATTCCTCTCTTTGAATCCTGGCGTTGGTGGAACAGCATGAAAACTGCTATTGTTTTGAATAGGATTGGGCTGTTGCCCTTGTGTTTCTCGCTGTAAATTCACATAGTGGTCAGAAGACTCTGCACAGACAAGCTAAAACAGTGGTGTATTTTATTCCTGTGACTGCATTATTTTTCAGAACTGTGAATCTGAGAGTTGATGATACTGGACCATGTATGTGACATGCTGCAACACTGCATTTCTTTCTTGTATATGCTGTGCCAGCTTATGGGCACCAGCAATGTTTGCAGTCATTTATTTTCTCCTGTAGGTAATGCCTGAATTAGGTTGGTTTGTACAAATGTGGTTTTTGTTCTCTAATCAGGGATGGGAGAGACATGGAAACTACTGTTACAGGATTGATAAAATGGAGGGTTTGTTTGGAACCAAGTGCAATCTTACAGTGATGAACAGGTAAAGCACATTTGTAATTTATGGACAGTTTTAACAATACAGTCCTGGGGGAAAAGAATTGGAGATTAAAACCTCTGTATGCTAACTAACGGTTTATAATGAAAAAGTAGAGAAAAATTGCTTATGCCAGGAACTAGGGAAAACTGTTTTCCATGATGTGATAATGATGCCTAGTTGGAAGCATGAGAATTCCCAGCCTGCAGCTCCCACGCTGAATATGGGACTACCTGGACAACTGCTTGAACTGACAAATGTAGTAATATGGCTAGTTTTCAAATTATTGCAGTAGTTTCAGGTATCTTTCAAATATTGACTCAGATTGATCTGTGAATTTTCAGATTTGAGCAAGAATTTATAAACAGTCTGATTAGAAAACACACCAAAGCTGAAGGAAAGTACTTCTGGACTGGTTTGCAGGATATTAGCCAATCAGGAATATATTCCTGGGGTACAGTGGATGGGGAAAAAACTGAAGATGTGACATACACTAACTGGAATTCCTTGCAACCAGGTAAATTTGAAAATTAAAAAATACCTAAAAATACTATGGTTTTACATTGAGCAAGCATTGGAGTACCATGCTTCAGAATTCTATACATGAAATAAAATAATAATTCACAAAAACATCATGAGTTTTTATTGGAAATCAGCCAATGGTTTTAAATGTTTTTTTTTGTTGCTTTAATCTTAGAGTTTTCAGGAGGATGTGTGGCCATGTCCAGTGGAAATTCTCTTGGAAAGTGGGAAACTAAGGACTGTAAAACCACTAAAGCATTTTCTGTCTGCAAAAAATACATTGGGCAGCCCAAGGAGCCAGAAGTGCTCCCAAAGCCAACTGATCCCTGTCCCCCTGGGTGGCACAATGGATCTGGCCTTGCCTGCTACAAGGTAAAATGTTATTCCTGTTTGATATTAATTGCTCCTTGTTTTCTTGGACCAAGTATGTGATTGGCCATTTTGTGGTGCAGAGCTGCTCTGAAGGGTATTTTGAAGGTGTTTTACACCAGGAAGGGGAAGTGATGCCACAGCATTTGCCCTGTGCCACTTTTTCAGGAGCCTGTTGTTATCGGAGGGTGCCTGTATTGTAGCCTGGCAACTTGGATGTAGAAACACCTGAATAGGAAAGTAAAGCACTTTGCATCACCTTCCCTCATTTGATTTGCTTGCTATACTCAAAGTGTAGACAGGAGAGATGGGATTTTCTCTGGTTTGAACATGGATATAAAAAATCTGCCACCTCAGTTGTGTTTATTTTACTGTTTTTGAAGTGAATAGTGGAAGTGAACCATTGTGCTGGTAGCTGGAACAGCTTAAACAAGTTTGTATTTAGAAATGCAGGTTTTTCACGTCCTATTAATAATGAAATCAAGTTAAAACTGAGACTGTTCATTTGGTTGTTTATTCATTATTTCTGGACTCAGTGTCTGTGATAAACTGTCTCTTGTAAACAGCTCATGTAGCAAAGTGGGGAAACCCAGCTTGAATAACAAGGGTGTGGGCAAGGGATAGGTGCAGCATAGCTGTCCCATAGCTGATGGATCTGACAGCTGGCCCTGACAGATTCCCCAAAACTGTTGTTGACCAAATGCAGCATGTCTGTACACAGAGATCCAGCTGATGGGAATTGACCTGGACTGAAGCCAAAGGGACCAAGTGGACATGTTAGCTGAGGTGTATGAGGCAAACTTGCAAATCTGATGCAGGCAGGTAGCAGAGGGTGTGCCAAAGAACTTCTTTCACCCGCAGCGCTCAAACGAGCCCAGTTTCACTGAGCATTAGATTTCGCAGTTCATCATAAATTTGAAAAAACATCCCTTGAAACTTATATTTTGACTTACAGTTTTGGAATTAATTGGGTGGTGTTTTCTAAAATCTTTCTGATAAAGAGCAGAAAAAGTCTGTCATATGGAATATGTTGAGTTTGAGACAAATTTTGTCAGCTAAACTTCAGAATGGCTGTTGTCAAACAAAGTGGAAAAAATAAAATAATTTTTAAAAAGTGAAACTCTCTCCCTGTGGAAATACCAGTTATTAAATCTCAGGTGATCATATTTGAGTGGTACCAGGAGTGTTAAAATTCTGTTGCTTGTGTCATTTCCTGCTCTAATGTTTGACTGTTATGAAGTTCTTCCACAGTGAGAGAGTGCTGCGAACCAGGACGTGGGAAGAGGCAGAAAGGTTCTGTGAAGCACTTGGAGGCCATCTGCCTAGTTTTAGTCACTCAGAAGAAGTCAAGGCACTTCATTCTATCCTGAGAAAAATGATCAGGTAACAAACTAGCTGTGCTCTAGAATTTCTATTTCCATTGCCTTCTGCAGTAGATCACAAATGCTGCTGCAGACCCCAAATGGCAAATATGGGACACTGTGCAGCATCTGTGTTTCCCACAGTAATAGCAGTTAGATGTGGCATTTGAACTGCCTTGCTGGAAAATGTCAAGGGAATACAGCTTGGGCAAATATTTCACATAGCTAGAGGCAGCACAGGAAAAGAGGAATGTATGTAATGGAAGATACTCAAAGCAAATTAAGTCTGTTGTTATAATAAGTATTTCCTTCTTCATGTTGAATTTTGGCACAGCTAGAGGGTGGTTGTACCTATTCTTTACTGATATGTTCCTGAGAGATGAGTTGTTCAGTTTTGCAGATCCATCTCATTTTTATTTATGAAATATTTTATTCATGCTTTCTGAATAAACTGGGTGCTGTCTTTTGAAAATGTGAATAATGTAGTGTCCAGCAATCTGGTTGTCACAGATCTCGTTTGGCATAACTGCAGTAACACTGTATGGGCATTAGATGGGTGTGCCGAGTTTTCTGATATCAGCAAATTAAATGCTACATAATTTATGAGTTTAAACCTCTATTTTTAATCAAACAAACTGTCACTGCAGAGCTTTATTAGGCATTGGTGTCATGTCAGATCCTTGTGTAATATGTTTTTTTGATTGACAACCTGGTTTTTCAGAACTTCTGCCAGCTTAAACTCAAATGCTGCCAGTTATATGATCTAAATTTTTGCATCAACAAATGGAATCAGGATTGTTTCAGAAGCTGCCAGCACACAACACTGTGATTAAATTTTAAAACCTGGTGACTGAAGAGATGCCTTCTTGAAAAGACTGAACTTTTTTTAGAAGTGCACAAGTCATGAAAATTACTCAGTGTTTATTTAAGGAGAGACAAAAACAAACTCGTATGCTCTATATATAGATAGTTTTGCTTGTGTAAAAGCCACTTGTAATTCCTTTGCTAAACTGACTAAAGTTCCTGAAAGAAAAATTACTGCACAGATTATTTATAGCCAAGATCTTACTTTTGCAGTTACAAATTTTGTTTTAGTGTACCTAATCTACTCTGAAACATGATTAGGGAAGTAGCATTTTATTATCCTACAAGTACTTGGAAGTGCTTTTCAGCTTGCAGACCATCTGAGGTATTAATTATAGTTAATGACCATTATTTTTTTAGGAATTTAAAGATGGAAATTTCTGTCTTTCGCAGAAGTCACATGTCACACAATGCTCCTGCATTTCCCATACTTTAGAAAACTTGAAGTTAGTCTGAAAGAAGGAGAGTCCTAGCACTTCAACATTACTCTACTGGAACTTAAAATAAGGGGCAGTATATGGAGTCCAGTATAAATTGACTTTGCTTTCAGTGTTGCAGTGACTGCACATGTTAGATATAACTGAAAACACAGTATTTTCATCTGAGCTACCCCTTTTTCAGCACTTCAGAACATTCTGAACTGGAACACTACATATTTGATATTGCCTGAAGTATTTTAAATACTGTTTCTTTGTTTGTAGATAATGTAATTGTTGAAGATAGTTATGCTTTTAAGGTGGTGATTATATAAAATATTTTGGAGGTCAAGTGTCAAGGGCAGCTTGTCTGAAACTGAAGCTCATTTGAGAAAGAAGATAGGAAACCAAGTGAATTACTTCACCAAGAACAAATAATTTAGCTAACTGGGAGAAATCATCCTAAGATGATGTTAGATGTGATTAGCTGCTGGGGTGTGCTGGCATGCAGTTTGTTCATGTTCCATGCAAACTCTGACCTTAAGTATTCATTCAGTGCATTCATTTCAGCCTGGGGAAGGAACCACACCTCTGCTCTTTTGGTTTCGGGATTTTTTCCCCTTGCACAGTTCTCTGATGACTCATTGAGAATTATTTGTTTTTAAATGTTAGCAAGAGTCAGTTTGGTTCACCAGGAAAAGGGCAGCTTGCCTAGTCCATTCTGTTCTTTACTTAGATTCCACCTTAGAGGCAAATAAGAATTGCTCCAGCCAAGTCAGGCTATTGCCGTTGGAAAGGAAAATAAAATTCCCCAACCAACCTTCCTATGTCCAGAAGAAATAGGAGATAACCTATTTCACTTCAAGGGACATGATATAGGCAGCATGCATCTAGTTCATTCTACTTCCATTCTTTTAGGACTGTGTTTGTGAGTATTCTGCAGCTTAGAGCTGGCAGCAACACTGGACACAGGGAGAATAATAGCTTGAATTGATTAGAAATAACATTTCAGTGATGACACTGAAAAAAATATCAGTTGCCTTTTATATGAACAGCTCTGCTGCTGTAATTTTTCTGAATCTAGAAAACCTCGTGAATTGTTTGAAAGAAAGACCTGATCTTAACATGCTGGCTAAAACAGCAGTAAAACTGAGATGCACGTTGTATAATTACATTAATTCAGCTTCTCTTTTCTCCCGCTCAAGAACAGATAATTAGCAGGATGTGATTTAGGTAGTGCAGTAGCCTGTATTACAGAGGGAAGATTGGGGTTTAGATGGGATACATACATAGTTTTAGGCCAGCACTGCCTAAGATTAAATGGTGTCTTAAATTGCACCATTAATGAGTTGGCCCAGATGTATACATTACATCTTGTCAGGAACTAGGTTGACCTACAAACCCCAATAACTTCACTTAGGCTCTTAATCTTGTGTTGGAGCTGACATAAAGGACAGAAGAAATTCTTTTTCAGCAGTTAGAATATGACTAGAAAAGTTACTGGTTTATAGTTTCTTAGCATCGATCTCAACTGTATTTATTCACTCTTATAGAACATCAACCTTCATGAAATTCTAGTTCTATGTGAGAGAAAAGTCACCAGTATTCTGCAGAGATTGCTGGAGATTTAGGATCTTTCAATGTTAATCAGCATGGAGTCCTTTGCAAAGCAGAAATTGCACCTATTTTTTAGGCTGAAAATCAGGATAATCTAGGTTTTAGACAAAATTACAGAAATGTAGCTCAAAGAATACTCTCACTGATAAATCCATTTTGGTACAAATCCGTAGGATGGATTTGAAATACTTGGCAGTGAGAAAACGGATACCTGAAGGAGGAGCAAATTCCGTGCTGCAAGCTTAGTTACAATAGAGAGTCTCAATTCATATTTTTTTTCAATAATTGGTGAAAATCTTTCCTGTGATGATATATGATATAATTTCAGTGTGCTATCAGAAGGCTTTACTGGAGTTTAAAGATATTGTCAAGTGTAGTGTAGCAGTTGCTGAATTACTCATGGTCATGTCTGAACAGTTCCGAAAGAAGCAAAATATGTACATTAATGTGTAAAAGCCTAGCCAGGTGAAAACATTGTTCTGTTTGCAGGCCAGTAAGTGTGAAGTGGGAGAATAGTTAATTCTTGACCTGACACACTTTTTAAAAAAAAATCCATTTTTTACTTAAAAGCCAAATACAAGTTGACAGACTGAAATACTGCTCTAGATCCTCAGGTATTACTGCAAATCCTTTTGAAACGAGTATCTCAAATGACTGATACTGAAGGGAACTCTACCAAATAAAATATTATTGTTCTAGGATTTCATGTACATTGCCTATATATTTCTGGGTTGAGCTTTTTCTTGGTGTTGCACTATCAGTATTTTCCCTCTGTTCGGCATCTTTATAGTGATACGTGTGGAAAGCTAGTGGCACAGCCTTATCAGAGACTTTCTTAACACTGCCTTGGAATTTCAGAACATTGCTTATATGGGTAAGCCTGGGTCTGAGTCCATCCTACCTTGTAGTAAAGTCATTTTCATAATTTTTCCAGGTTCTGACTTTAAATCACTTTGTTAAGTTTGTCAGCACTACTTTTTTTGTGAGCCTTTTCTAAATTCTGACCTCTGCTGGTCACACATTTCTTTCCATTTTTGAGTCTTAAATTTATTTCTGAGTTGTGGTTCACTCAGATGTGATGTCCCTTTTTGGTCAAATAGCTCCTCTTCTTGGGTGTGTAGTTTCCTAAAATATTACAAAGAATTATTCTGTCCTTTTCCTCTATTTGTGAAGGCTAGACTAGAAAATCCTTAATTCTTGTTAATAGCTTAAACTGTAATTTCTTCAAATGTCTGGTGTTCCTTCTGTGTATTTGATACAACATGAAGACAGCACAACATGGTTTTACAAGAGCCCGGTACTGTGGCATCAATACTTTACTATCACTGTCAGACCACCTTGGTGAGAGTGCCTTTTCCACAGCTCTTTTGCAGTAGGGTTTCATATGGTCTGTGCTTTCATAGGAGACTCATGGTCTTTCTCCCCTCTGCTGCTTCCACGTGATACTGTCGTTCAGAGAAGTGTCTGTTGCCTTTCTTGGGCAGGGGAGCAGATTGGAGTGAATTATCATAAACTTCAGTAATTGGCACAAAATTACTACTTTGAGAAGTTACAGTACAAAACTAACCTTGCAGTTTGACTAGCACATTTAGCTTTATTATAGCACCTTTAGATTCATAAGCAACAGCAAAGAGTATGGTAAAGGTTCTCACTGCAGTTTCGAGTATGTATAGTGTAAACCGAGTTTTTCAAGCAACTGCATATCTTGAAGCATAGCTGCAATTTTGGATTTAAGTGTCTTCTACTTAGGAAGAAGTGAAATTTAGAAAATTCTGACTGAACTGTAGTTTCTATTACCACTCATTTTTGCAACCATGGAAGTCAGTGGTGTTAGATGCTTATTTTTATCTATGCCTCATTTATGAAGGTGCATAATTGAAATAGGTGTCCATGTTTGGTGTGTTTATATCACTCACAAATCTAAGGGAAATAGGATGCCAGTAGTGTTTTATGAGTGAAACTTGTGTAGTTTCAGAAAAAATGTATTTGAGCTGATGCTGGAGAGAGATGGCCTAAGGTGCACAAGAGAAAGAGAACCAAGCCATATATACACTTTGTGTGTGATTCTGGAAGAAAATTGTAGAAAACAGACCTTTATATCCAGTGACAACTGATGATGTGGGGATTCATCCAACAAAGGAATCACCTGATTTTATTTAGTTTTCTTCTGTAGAGAAAAGGTCCTAGCCCTAATGCCTATTTTCTCTTTGAACTGCTACAACTTGCAGTAGTAAGCCTTTTTTTGCTGGTTGATCATAGGTAATGCCATGACATAGGTCAGTCTTTTTATTAAATGAGCTGAACCATATGCTTAATGTAAGATTTTTATCTCGTTTATTTACAGCAATGACAGATGGGTGTGGATTGGAATGAATAAGAGGAGTCCAGATTCTTTGGGAACCTGGCAGTGGAGTGATGATAAACCCGTAAGTTAACTTTTAACCAGGAAACATTATGTCCTGATTTATTTCAACTTATATTGAGTTGAAATTAAATTGATAAATATTTTAATTAAAATATGACAGATCCTTCAGTAGATAAGTAATTCAGAAGAAGATTGTGTGCTTAAGAGCTGTCATCTAAATGGATTTCCAATTAAAAACCTATCTTTAGTGAGGTTAACCTGATTTATGTCTCTATTATATTAAAATACTTAATATAGTAGTAATTAATAGAAATATAGTAGTAAACATCTAAGAGCTGGTGGAGACAGCAAGGTGTCTTCTTGCCTCAACAGAGTGGAGGATTTATCAGTTTGTCTCCTTGATATGTCAGACTTCTCCAGAAAGATCTTTCTTACTGTAATTGTTTTATTTGCCCGAAATTGTAAGTTCTTCCTCCCACACAATAACAGATACGGAAACACAAAATTTATTGAGTAACTGCCATTCAACACATATTTTAATAGTAATAAACTTAATGGGACCCCAGATTTGAATGGTTTTCTCTTGAGATTACTGTAGCAAACCGTGAAGTCATGGTTTTTTCATCCTGTCCATCACTTTGTAGGTGACTAGTGTTGTTATGCCCCTTGAGTACCTGGAAGATGAATATGATACAAGAGACTGCGCTGCATTAAAGGTTAGTTTCATGGTTTTTAGTAACAGGATGCATGTTTTTACTCTGAAGTACTTGGACAAAATACTTTCTCCAGGCATGTATTGAATTTTGGTTGAGATGTTTTCTTAACACAGTGAAAAAGCTGTGATTTTTCTCTTTATCAATCTATGCCTATTAACAATTATTGTTATTCAAATAGCTTGTTATGAAGCAAACACTGTGCTAATGATAACCTTTAATAAAATTTCTTGTGAAGCTTTTTAACTACTAAGTATTTTAGTAACAATGCTGTTCACTATTGCATAATGCCATATAATGTATCTTTTGTTTATTACACGTAACTCTTAAGGATGTATTGTGGTATTTAAAACAGAAAATCAAACAGAGTCCTACCAGTAACTTTTAAAATCTAAATTAGTTTTTTAAAATGCAAATTGAGAAAAAGTTTGAAGTCTGAAGTAGGGGAATGCAGTAGCTGGGATAGAGCATGTGTTTGTGTTTATTGTATTTCTGTCTTTTTGTTGGTTTTTAATTTCAAATGTCAGACCTCTGCTAATTGTGTTGTTACTTAATTTAGTGTTGATGGTATGGTATGGTATGGTAGTTTTAAAATGGCCTGTAACTTTTCTGAAGCATCACCTGACTTGCTACAAGATCATTCCAATACCGTCCCCTTAACATAATTAGAACCACCTTTGCTTTTAGAACTTCCTGAGAGGATAGTCGCATCCCTTTGCTTCTGTTCACAGCCATTTTCCTCATTCTCTTCTGCTGTGTTCATTACCCCAAACTTGAGAAGCTGATTCAGCATTGAACTCCTAAAATTTTTTGACAAAGGAGAGCAGTTTGCAGGGAATGCTGTGAATGTAGTAACTTCCCTCTTCTACTTGTTAGTTACAGACATGTTATTTCACTAAATGATGATAAATCCTCCTTAGTGGAGAGATGAGCAAGAGGGAAGTCAGTTCTTTAAGCTTGATTGTAAGAAATAATGTTAAATAAGAGAGATTATTGTTTCTTCCTTTCAGCAGAAATGGAATCATTTCACGGGAACAAGTTGCAACAGATAATTTAACCGCAGCTGTCAATGAGATCCTGTGCACTACAGAAACCCTAAGAAACAATATTGCTAGAAAAGACACTTGTGTATAGACTGACCTTAAGCCTTTACTTAATTTCTTCACAACTTTGACTAACATGGAGGGTTAGTTATAGTTGAAGTTGCAGTCGTATCTGCTCATTTTTGCAAAATAAACTGTGGGACTAACAACACCATAAAATACGCTAACTTCGCCAAAGTACTTTTTTAATATAGTTTAGTTGTACATTTCAGAGGCCTATGCTGTGCTAACTCTGTTTCTGCTTTTACACAGACCTCTCAATTTTCACGGAGGTCATTTTGGAGATTTTATTTCCATGAAGGCAGAGACCTGGAATTTTACTTCAGACCTTTTGATTGTGAAGCTAAACTTGAGTGGGTCTGCCAGATAACAAAAGGTAAACTGTAGCTACATCCATTTGTTCATATAAAGATCTTATTACAACTGAGTTATCAGCATTGCCCAATAATAGAAGCTTTGTGAACAATATTTTACTATTTTCTCTCTGAACTCCTAAGAGGACTGTACATGGGATGTCTCACCTATGTCACATATAAACAGATGTACAATTAGAATATTCAAAAATATATCAGAAAATAACCATGCGAAGGATACAGTATATCACTCTTTCTAGTCCCATGACGCGAGAAGTGGTTTCTTGTGAGGTGATGTAAGCCACGGACTTGTAGCATTTGTAGACTTCACTTAATCTTTCTTAGTGATATTTGTGACTATATCACCACAAATATTTTGGATGTATAGTCTGCTTCAGCCTTAGTTGAATTAGCCTTCTTGTGATAAAACTAGTGTACTAGCTCTTCCTCATTGTAGTAAAATAGAGAAGTAGGAATACAAAAGAATGGCATGACATATCTGCACAAATCCAGGATTTTTCATGCCATGTGAAAAGTAATCCACTAGACTTTTCCATTTTGGTTGTTCATTAAAAGGTGTTTCAGGGGATGAAACTGTCTTGTTGGGAGGTACTGGTAGATGTACTATTTAGATGTCTGTGTTCTGCCTGAGAGATAAAAACCCCATGTTTAAGGTGGAGGTATGTAGTACTCTCATTTGTTTTTACATCAGCTCATTTTACGCTATTAAACCCGCGTATGATTTCCTTCCCCTTAATTTTTTTCTTCATGAGTACTGAGAAGTAAGAGTACTAACCATCACTTCCATTATTGGTGGCCACAGTCTTGATAGAAGATGAACTCTAAGAGACTGTTCCTTTTTTCCTCTGGGCAGGTAGCACTCCAAAGACACCTGAGTGGTACATACCAGGTAAATTGACTTCTTGTGTCTTTTTCCACTATGTGTATGTGGTTGTTTATACTCAGTATCTTGTATTAGTTTTTTTACATTGCTAATACATTATCTGTTTGATAGCATAAAAGGTTATGATGGGTATAATTTGGTCCTGAGAGAGTTCAGAATGCAGAGTATTTACTCTTCCCAGTGTCAAACTTAGATTTGTTACTACATTCAGAAAAATAAAGGATTAGTTTTTCAAAACTGATTTCTTATGCATGTGGTATTTCTTCTGCATAGATGAAATTGGAATTCATGGAGCCCCACTTGTTGTTGATGGAGCAGAGCTGTGGTTTGTACCAGATAAAAATCTCAGCTACCAGGAAGCCATTTTTTACTGTCAAAAAAATGATAGTGATTTAGCCTCTGTGGAGTCTTACCCAAAACTCAGGACAATACTGTCTCAAATAGAAAAGGTAAATTAAATCTATTTTACAGTCTAATCTGTTCTAACACTTACACAATAGGGAAATTTTCTTGCAAGGTTTTTTGATACTTAATTTTTCCTGTTGGCCTTTCAATTATACTGAAAAAGAAAAGATGAATTAAAACGGATTTATTTCAGTGACAGTCTTGTAAATGTCTGTAAATAATTCGTTAGCAATTGTGCCAGTCCTTAATTTTATGTATGGGACAACACATAATTTAATTATAAATGCATGATGGTCTCATAGACTTTACTAAAAGGGGTTTGTGGTATTCATAGCATGAAAGTACTACTTTTAAGGAATCTTACAAAAACATTTCAGTGCCTCTGTGATTTTGTCATTGCTTTATCTTTGGTAGAGTGTGGAGCTCTTTCACAGTGGGTTATGAAATACTGGGGTTTGTTCTTTATTCCACAGTTATCAAACAGCGAACAGAAGTGGTGGCTGAAGTTTATTGATTATGGCTACAGCTATCATTCACCGTATGTAGAATAATTATAAGATGCTTTATTGCAAGCTTTTTTTTATGTGCTTTTTAGGAATACGGTTCACTAGAACAGTTGATTCAGAGTAATTTAATAATGACTGAGTTAACAATCCATTTCGTTTGTGTCTATCAGAGCCTCTAGATTTGGGCTTTTGGGCTTAGGCATCTTGGTCTTGTCATGGGAATCCTTAAAATCTTGTGTTGTAGTAATAATGTATTCCCTTGATCTTTAAAATGCTTTTACTGGATTTTTAAGCCAAATTCTGTATTCTGTTAATACTTGCAGAACTGATAAAAACTAAAAAGCCCTGTCTGTTGACACTTCAAGACATGTGAAGAATACCTGAGGACAGGGAATGGGTAATTGGTTTAAAACATAACTTTTCCATTTAGGTAATGCCAAAGTCCTGGAGGGCTTTTAGTGTAGACCTTGGGATGTTGAGTAGTGTAGAGTTGGGATGACTTGCAGCAAACTTTGCTTTATGGTCTTCATGACTGTAAAGAAGGTTCACTGGCTTCTTAGAATGAAAGTCCTTCACTTTCCAAAATTGTATAGCGATGTACTACTGTGAAAAAAACCTCCCAGAGTTCTTGCTCATTTCCCTCACTTGTCCTGACAATGTGCTCTGGTTGCAGCATGGTGATAAATAATCTCATTCTTCACATCTCAACAAAGTTAATTTGAGCATGGTACATACCTACTGAACCTACTATGTATTTAATCCTGGTCTAGTTTTTGTATGGCATCTAGAAACAGTCACCAGTCCAAATTTTTGTGTTCACTGACTCTGTTGCTTTCAGAGTTTCCCCTTGAAGGTTGCATTGGATTGGAGATTAATTCTGAAATATTTATATTCAGTTTACAGTTATTTCCACGCTTCCATAATAGATTCCTGAGAGAATGCTGGTACGTTTCTAGAAAGAACTGGTATAGAGGTAAGGCTATTACTATTTTTTCACCCCCTCTGTCATTATTATATTTATTAAAAAAAAAGGAAATAGTTACCATTCTGCTCAAATTCTTATATTGGATGCAAATGATACTGAATTAAAGTGAATGGCTTCTTCATGATAATCACATTGAATTTTGAATCATTTCTTATTTCTTCATAGTAGAAGCTGTGGTAGAATTTTCTTATGACCAGTGGCAAACCTGAATTCGCATGACAAATTTTTGATTGATTGTCACTCATTTTGCAACATTAATTAGGTGAAATTGGGTTTGATGACTACCTTTCTGTGTTTATGCTGCATATTCTGAGCTCTGGAATTTAAGTCCGGGAGTTGTGTAGGCTAGACTGCATAGTTGCAACCATGTATATATATCTGGAGGTGCAAATTTCATGAAGTAGTGGAGTCATACTATAAAAGGTACACAGAACAATGAAAAAGTCTCCTAGTGGTACTTGAAGCGTATTTCCTTTTTTCAACACTGTTTTAGGTTGGAAAAAGTGTGTAACCTTCGGAGAGCAAGATGCTCTTCTTGTCTACTACCATTTTGACTTTAAATCATGTTTTCCCCAACATTAATTTTTATGCTGCTGAACTGTTTTCATCTCTATTAGCCAAAAATTGTTCTCACCTAGGAAGTCAATCCAGTTACTGTGGAAGTCATGTAAAGCAGTGCAGGCCAGATGCTGCCCATGTAGATGTTATAGGATTCCTTTTGGCTTTAATATTTAGGTCACACCCTCTATGCCAGAATATGAGATTAGTCCTCATATACAAAATCTTTCATGATTTCTTCTGTTTTCAAGTTGTTTCTTACTATATGAAGTGTTATGACTGGAAATAAGGATCTTTAGGAATTTTATATTACTATCCATTATAAATCATTTACCCTTGCCTTTTTCTCTATTGTTTTTTTAATGCTTTAGATTACTCAGTGGTTCACTGTGGTTACACTGAAAAGAACTTCACTTCAGATTGGTCTTTGTTATGTCATAAAGTGCGGCTGGGAATTGGAATGTGATGGGCATTACCGTAACTGTTTTTTAAAACTTTTATTTCTGCAGACTACCCAGTTAACTGTAATGTGAAACTACCCTTCATCTGTGAAAAAAATAATGCCTCCTTACTAGAGAAACATGACCCCAGTTACCGCCCAGTCAGAGGAGGTTGCCCTAAGGACTGGCACCAGTTCCGGAATAAGGTACAGATTCATCATCCTTACCTGTTTTTCATAGTCCAGTTAACTGGAATGCTCTTCTGAAAGAGATGAGGAGGTAGCCCCTGTGTTGAGGAAGTAACTAGGAAGGGACTTTCAAGAACTATGTGTAGTGATTAAAATAATCTCCCTCACTTCTGTCCATGATAGAGGATTGATGGTTTCTTAATTTCAAAGCATTAAATTCCAGAATTTTTTGCTTTCCGGTTAGCACATGTTTAGGTCCAAGAATATCGGTTTTGTTGTATTGTCTAGTCTTGGGCTTTACCCAAGTGAAGAGAAAGATTAGAAAGGGAGAGGATGAGGTTTCTGTGGCAGAAGCATCTTCATTCTCTTGCTGAGGAATAGTAGTCTAATGGCAAGCTGGCTGACAGTTTCCTAAGTTGCCTTAAGGAGTTAAGTCACTCAAGAATTAGAAGCAACTTTTAAGAATTATCTAAGAGATCAGAAGCAATAGTGTAGTCTATTTCAGTGTTGTTTTAGGCAGTCATCTAAATTCATAGTGAGACTCATTTTTGTTGTTTGGTCCATCGTTATTCTGTGTGCCTCATCGTTATTACGTGTGCCTCAAATCTGCACATTACATTGTGCTAAGGTTTGCAACTTCACGTCATTGCATAATAAAGCTTTTGAGTTCCAGTGTAGTTTTTCCCAAAAGGTAATTGCAGCACAAGGCATTACAAATTCCTGAGCCAACACTATCTGACTCTGGGGTTCATGTGTGAGATCTCATTCCTAAAACAGTACATGATTCTGATGTAGCCAACAAAAATTGTTGAATTCTGATCCGCAGTGAATGAGCAGTTAGTCAGTGGGATCATTTTATATTTAGCTATTCTGCTAAATCTAATAGAAGCTTGCAGCTAGTATCAAGTTCCTTGCTTCCTGTGAAAAATAATTGTATGTTGTTGCAGGAAATGAGAAGTGAGTTTTAGGATTGGTTTAAGAACATTTTCATACTGAGTTATTTCTTGGGCAGAATGGTACGATGATAATCAGTTTCATTTTGCTTGTTTTGCAGTGTTTCCTAAACATGAGACCTGAATATTTAACATTTAGTGCAGCTAATGAAAAGTGTGTAACTTTTGGAGGCTCTCTTCCGTCTATCTCAGATCAAGCTGAGCAAGGTATTGTGCTGAACCGGGGTCACTTTTAATATGCAGCTTCACTTCCAAATTCAGAATAATTCTGCTTAAGAACTTGAGCATGGAATCGTTTGGTTATCTACAGGGATACTGGGAACACTTTAAAAATCCAGGACCAGTTAAAAATGTATGATCTGTTTCACTGGAAACATAACATGGAAATGCAGTCAGCAGACATTTGAGCCAGTTTGAACAGCAGAATCTCTGTGTGATCTTCACCTGTTATAAAAAGAAAACAAGTTTTAAACACTTGCATTAAGAGTTGAGCATAGAAGGGTCATCACTGAGTGGAGAATTCCCATGTTTTGCTTTTCAAGTTAAAACATAACTGAGACTGTAGACTTTGCTTTGTGAAAACAACCTTAGGAGCTGCTTCCAAGACAAGCTCAGCTGTCTGTGTGGGAACGAGGTGGCAGACACAGTGCCTGCTGGAGCACGTGACCCTCTGTGTATGTGTGCCAAGCAGCTTAATATGGCAGTGTGTCCACACTGACCACCTGCAGGCTCTCCAGGACACTGATGAGAGAATGAAAGGCAGGAGGACTGCAAAGCACAGAACTGTTCCACCTCTCTTACCAACTAGAGTCTATGAGGGAAATGAAGTGAGGAAGAAACGAGTTTAATGGCCAAGTAATGTTCAGCAATAAACTGAATTTGCAACTATATTCTAGTGGGTAATTAAGAGTTCTCTGGGGGTATATCTGAAGTAGCTCAGTTGAATTCTGCAGTGTTCACAGTGGATATTTTCTTTATAAGAAAATAACCTCTTGCTAAACAAAGTAGACTAGTAGACTAGAGAGGTCACTACTGTACCTGCAGGCAGCAGCTGAATGTTAGTTTTTTTTAACTGCTGTTTTTTTAGGGTTGGAATAGGGTCATATACAGGAATATACATATCAGAGGCCTGCATGTTTTTGGATGCTTTTAAGATTGCAAAAGCATAGGCATTCTGAACTGTTACATAGCAGGATCTTTTGTGTGACTTGGTGCATATGAATGTGTTCTTTATTGTTTGTTTTTCTTTCCCCCGTGTAGTGGTGGTCACCTATGGAAAGAAGACACAGTCTTTAAAAGACTTTTCTGTAGCCTGCCTCTACTCTTCCCAGTGGCATTATGTTGCTGGTTAGCTCTGACATAGTCTGACATGTGACCAGTAGTTAAAACATGTCAGTGGTAGCTAAGTACATAGCTTCAATTTGTCTTCCTAATCTAGTCAAGATTAGCAAAAGCCTGTGGTGCCTGTGGGGTTACCAAAGCCCATTGTTTCTTGCCAGAATGCTCACTAAGAAGAGTCTGATTTAAGGTTTGCCTGGCTGAATTTTTTTCCAGCTAAACATGACTTCCTTGCGTTGTCCTGCTTTCTCTGATGGTGGGGTGGAAAAATTCTGCCAGCATCAAAAAAATTTTCTGGTTTATGGTATGTATAGAGAAAGATGAGAGATAAGACTTCCTCCATCAATTCAGAGAGTGCAGGAGGAAGCTCTGCTATTACCTCTGGAGGTATACAGTAGAAGGTCTTGTTCACCTGTGGATAAGCAGCTTCTGAAATTGGATGTAAGTGCCAGAATGCAAAGTCGTGAGCAGAGAAACAGGTTAAATATGCTCCTCAACTCAGTATTTGAAAGACAAATACCAATAGCCTGCTCCTTGCAGATAAAATCAATATGAGAGGTGTTACCATATGGAGGTCGGAGCTGATAAGCATTTGTAAATCATGAAGAGCTGGGAAAATTAAATTAATACAAATGGGGGTTGTATTATCTTACGTGAAGTGTTTTTTCAGATGTTTACTGTTGTTTTCTGAACCATAATATGTACATTTACTGTTCTCCCCAACAGATTATATAACATCCTTGCTTCCTGGTATGCCAAAAGATATTTGGATTGGTTTGCAGTTTCTGTTCAGCACAAGGGAAAACAAGTGGATAGATGAGAGCAGACTGATGTATAGTAACTTTCACCCACTCCTGACAGGAAGATTGAGAAAAATTCCACTGGATGTAAGTTCTGACTTTTGTCTTCTGTTGCCTATTGAGTAATGAAATTTGGAACTGTAGCTAAAAAAAAAAAAAAAAAAGCCGAAAGAGCATGTGACGGACCAAATCCCCCAGTTAATCATTTTATTTGGCCAACAAGGTGATTGACAGTAATGATTTTGGGGTTTTTTACCTTTATTTGTATGACAACTTCTGAAGTGTATTTAACTCAGGAAATCTTTGTATGTCCAGGCACCTGGTATTGTTTGTAGAAGAGGTAAGCTGTATTGCACCACTCCTTTGAAACTTCTAAAACAAGTTCAGACAACTGGGGTTCTCCTAGCCTCATGTTACTTCAGTTCTGCACAAGTATTTTTATGCCTTAGTCTGATAAGGTTATTTCTGTTTCTCAGTTTTTTGATGAAGAATTTAACAATCAGTGTGGTGTAATCCTCAATGATCCTAAATCACAGTATGCTGGAACATGGAATTTCACTGCTTGTGCTGACAGGCACTTCTTGGGTATATGCCAGCGTCCTGTAGGTAAGTCTGAGGAGTCAAAATAAAGTTTGCACTTAAGGTGCATGTGCCAGGAGACCTTTTAACGCATGTAAATTATTTCACTTGAAGAGCAAGATTCTTGTGGAGACTGAGCAGGAATGTTAGGAAAAACAGAGTGTAGAGTAGGATCTGGGACCTATTTTCTCAGCCATTCAGAATTTTCCCTGGTGTTTTTTTCATAGCCCAGTTCAGAGTGAGTCTGTTTTCCTGAGAAACTTTGTGTGGTTTCAGTGAATGATACCTCAACAGATGGGTCTTTAGTGTTATATGGCTATAAAGGTGGTGTACATTAAGGGGTGGAACAAATGTCTCCTTTTTCCTCTTCAGAACTGTGGAAGTGAGAAGCTCTGGGAAGGAATCTCATAATATTTCTGTCCTCCTTAAATATATCCTGTGTTTTTTAGTACTGCTAGAATATAAGATATCACAGACTGTTAATGTTGAAATTGGTCTCCGTAGAGCAAAGAGGGCATACATGGAGAGTGATGATTTGCAGTTTTGTAGCTTTCCCTTGCTTCACACAGCTCTGTTGGCATGAGTGGGATTTCTTAATCTGAACTAAAAATAATGCTCAAATGTACCCACGTGGATTGGCAGTAGCAGTTACTGGAATAAGATCAAACACATTTAGTTATTATATGTATTTAATTACTGCTATGGACTAGTGTTCAGCATACTCACTTCTGAGTAAGTGCCTTTATATAAATAAGCCTTTTAAGTAACAAACATGCTATCTTCTAAAAAAAAATGCCAAAATCACTAGACACCCAAAAATATGCCCACCTTCTTCATTATCAAATCACTAGAGATTTCCACTTCCCACCCTCCACTTCCGTTTAACATACAAAATCATCTTCAGTGCCAAATACTTCAGAAATTCCACGTGTTGGGGTTAGAAGTCTGGATGGAAGAGATGCCATAAAAATTTGAAAAGAAGATGTTTATGAATAGGAAGTTGACTGTATATCTGTTGTTAACAGTGTCTTGCTAGTCTGGAATGACTAAATACTAAGTGCTTCTTTGCCATAGCTATAGAAGGATGAAAAAGGTTTTGGACTGACAGAGAATGTGTCCTGCTATGTTCTGGTTTTATATCATCACTATGTTAGGGATCTAAGGGTAGTTCATGTTGGACGGGACTTCAGCAGATTGCAGGGACAGTTCTGGGAGTCCAGGTTTTCTAGAGCTTTATCCTGCAGCAAAAGACTATTCATTGGAAATCTTGGCATGATTGGCATTTTCAGCATTTCTTAAGACAGTAATAACTGATTATTTTGTCAGAAATGAACACTTACTGCCTCATTTTCAGTTTGGTACCCCTTGATGTGTGAATGGAACCCTGGGTTCCATGGTTATCTTTTGTAGCTGTTTGTTAAGTAAGAGCATTTGGCAGCAGACACGCACTACTTGAAACAATGTGTTTCAGCCTTGTCACTTTTCTGATCTATTGAAAGCTGTAAATATCCAAATTAATGTTGTGTTTATGTCATCTTATGATTCAGAAAATGGCCCTGTCAGCCTATCAATCAGGCATTATCCTGTTATTTATAGAGTGATTCCCACTCCTCCCCCATGAGTTTTTTTCTTTCGCGGGTTTCAACCTTTTGGAGAGCAAATTATTTTTGCTTGTGTATAAAATTTTTGGGGTTACCATTTGGATGCTGTAACTGAGCATCTGCAGGAATATTTTCATCTTTAATTAACTGCATTGCTGATCTCTGTGCCTTCAGGTATTATACTGATAACAGTGATAGCGCTCAGTGCTTTGAGCACAAATAGGGAATTATATCCCTCCCTATGCAAGGTGGATTTTCTGCAATTAGTTAAGCATATGTCGAGGCAAAATCAGTTTTCACTATACTCATGGATAGCAATAAGGATTTCTGGGACTCTGCATTACCAAGATCAGACAAGTTTTGTGGCCCATTGGATTTGCATAAGCATAAATCCACAGGCTCCACAGAGATAAATGAGTCACGTTTACCTGTTGCTATAATGCAGGAAAGAGCAGTCTCTCTCCCATTCGTGTATAATTAAAGTTATATAATATGTTTTTAATTCATTATATTATTTAGCAGTTATTTTAGGTTCACCTCTATTTTTAACTGAGGAAAAAGATATTTAAAACTATATTGGATGAAAATAACTTACTTTTTAATATGTATTTTTTTATGTAAAGTGTCAAATATACTTCTTCAAAGTGTAATTATAGCATAATCTACAAAGTTTATATTTTTTCAGGCATAGTTCAAACAGATTTTTCTAATTGCTACAGAGACATAGGGAGTTTAAAATGTATTACAGTGTTTAACTACCTAATTACTGGATTTCTTTTTTAGGTATAGGAACTTCTGATAACCAGACAAAGCAAGTCACTAATGACACACTGAGCTATCAAAATGTTCAATACATGGTAATTCTGAAGAATTTGTCCTGGAATGATGCAATGGCTGCATGCATAAATAACAAGATGCAGCTGGTTAGCATCACAGATCAGTTCCAGCAGGCTTTTCTTGCTGTTCAGGCTGCTCTTCATGATTATCCACTCTGGATTGGACTCTTCAGCAGAGATGTAAGTTTTTTTTTTTCCCTCAGACTGTGGCTTAAGGTAATTTTTAGATTTGTGTGAAACAGAATCTGAGTTAAAGAAATGCAGTGAAAAATTAGTTGCTGGGTTAATTGTTTTCATTTAGAGATAACCATCTGGAGTGTCTCAAGATTAATGTTTTAAACCCTCGATTCTCCAAGATACATAATTCTTGAACTCCATGGGATGACTTGATGATGAGAAAATTCTTTTGAAAGACTGTTGATGAAGGGCTATATCGTAGGGTAGTAGTGACCTAGGTTGCTGAATCATCTTTGTCTCTTTTGTAAACTAATGAATAATTAGTGTTGCCATTTAATATCACCACCACTGTTTACAGTACCACTCTAGAAAGATGACCCAAAATCTGGTTTGGAAGGGAGAAACTAGAAGTGGCAAATAAAGTCCAAAGTGAATCACTGAACACTTCTGGATATGTATTTCTAAAGCTTAACTTAGATTCTGTTGTTACTTCATGTTATTTGTTGCCTGTGTTTTGAGTTTGAGTGAGATACACCTGAGATAGGTCAGTGGGTTTTTCTATTTCCTTCTGTTTATTCTGTCAAAAGAATTTGAAAAAATTCAGGGGCTGCTGATTTTTTTTTTTGTTTTATTAGCTGGAGGACTTCTTGAAGATTTTAATTGTGGAGTAAGGGCTGTCTCAGCTGTTCATGGAATGCCTTGGTCTTGCTTGCAGGGTTTATATTTTTTGTCAAGCACATGAATCTGGAGATAATTGCAAGAAAAAAGAATTTTTTTAAAAGTGCCTTACCTACAAAGTTTGATAGTGCTCACTTTAACATCTCTGGTGTTATGTTTTTTAGTGTCAGTAATGGGCTACTGAATGCTTTAGCAAAGTAGGAGAAAAACATAGAAATTTGAGTATATGCGTTTCAGAGCGTGTTTTTAAACTTTTAAAGGAAACACCTATGTAATCTCTGTGAAAATGGAGAAACCAGACAATCTATTTTCTCTCTGCTTTTGTTGTGGGGTGTTTTTTGTTTTCTTTTCTTTTTTGTTTTGTTTTGTTTTGTTTTTTTTGTTTTGTTTGTGGGTTTTTTTGGGTGTTTTTTTGTTTTGTTTTGTTTTTTAAATCTGTAAGTGGAAATCAAATGATTCATTTTGAGGCATGCAGTTCAGGCATGCACTGGCTTTTCACTATTGCAACACTTCTTTATTTGTGTTCAAATAAAAAGTCACATGAAAGGAAATTATAATGAAACTGGTCAACAGAACTTGTTACTCCGGTGCTGGAATCATAGACACAAAAGAAAGATACAAGATAAGTTACAAACCAGCAGGGGGATTTCCTGAAGAAGACTTTCAAATGTAAGATTTTTAAAGGAGGATGGTCTGCTTGTATGTGGTTTTTTTTCTTATTCTTCCTGCATCCTCTAGGGCAGGAATGCAGCATCTGATCCATTAAATCAATTAAGTGTTTAATAGACTACTTTCAACTCAGTATGGAGCGACTGAGACTGGACCTTTTTCTCAGTTATTACCAGTTTTCCAAGACCAGATAATTATATCCACCATTGATGCAAACAATACAATTTGAACATCTTATTGCCAGGCCTTCTTTCATAAGCACAGTAGTTAAACATCACCGTTGGATAATTTGCCATCCACTTCAGCTAATTCATGTTTTTCCAACTGCAAAACAAAATAATGAATCTTGTTATATTGTGAGCAGCAGGTCTGATCATGAAGGCAGTGGAACTTACAGTTGTCACTAGAGGCACTGTAAATGTTTAGCCAATATAAATATATTATCATGTCATTTTCTGTAGCTCATATTTTGTACTATGTAAGCTCATCCTTTTTACTTAAACATTGCTAGGGTGGAAAGCATTATGGCTGGCTGGATGGGAAGCATGTTAGCTTTAGTCACTGGTCTGAAGAGGATGAAGAAACAAGCGAAGAATGTGTGTTCTTGGATACTGATGGCTTCTGGAAAACTTCTGACTGTTCCTCTGAAAATCGAGGTGCTATTTGCTACACATCAGAAAGTAAGTATGCTGACATAATATTTATAAAAACTGAATTTTCTTTTATTATGAAATGTACTTGATGATTCCAGCTTGTAACTTCAAAATTTCAACTTCTTTAAACTTACAGTTCCTCAGACAGGCGATTTTCATGCCATGAAAAAAAGAAACAGTCTTCAAATGGGAGCATGCACCTGTTGGTCTTAATCCAGTTATTCCTTAGAAATAAATTCAGCATGGATGCATTGGATCAGGCAGTATTTTTGCCAACTGATTGTACCTTTGCACTGCTTCTCTAAGATTGTTGCATACTTACCTCTCCCACTTACATATGGAAGATTTAACTACTCTGTACTATTAACATCTTAGTATTGGGACCTCCTGAAATCTCTTCTGACATAGAAGCCTATGGAGTGAGGAGGTACATGACTATGGAGAAGAAAGATGGAAGGCAGACACTGAATTGAAAGGTGTAAATTAAAGTCATTTGCAGTTCACAAAACCCTTCTAAATGTCTATGCTATTTATAAAAAAGATAGGAATATAGTAGGACTGGGGGGTTTTGTTTTTGGAAAGTGCTTGCTAGTTATGCATCCTTCAGGAAAAGATCTTTCTGAGAGGTCATCACAGATTTCTTCCCTATGAGACCATTATAACTTGTTTTGGTTTGTTTTTTTTTTTTCTGAGGGGACGGAGCTAATCCATTGTACATTCTGAGTCACGGTAAAGTGTGGCATTATGACATGGTTAACTGTTTTGTGCTTGCAGTCTAGGCAACTGCAGGAAGAGTCCTTCTCACTCCTCAAGTGTTAGATTAAGTCCTCAAGTATTAGATTAAGATATGTTACTAGTTAGGAAGTACTTACTTGTCTTCTCCACGGACACCCCGTTGTGGTGGGGGAGAAGCTTGTGTGCCTTTACGAGGTTGTGAGCTATGCTGGCAGTGGTTTTTGCCTCTGGTGGGGTCTCCCGTGCTGGTCAAGTCTCAACTGAAGGATCAGGCAAAGTGTGTCCTCGGGTAGGATGGGCTCGTCAGCCGCCCGGCAACCATCCTAGGAGAAGCACAACTCTAACTCCAAACCTGGGCAGATGGAGCTCGCTCAGCCCTGTAAGGCCATCCATCTAAGAGAAGGATACTCTAACCAAACCTACATCCTGAGGACCTCGCTGTCACCGTCCAAGCTTGCTAGGCCCTGGCAGATGAACCTCAGGAGTAAAGGGTGGGGCCAGTTCTGCGCACGCTGTGCTTCACCTGAAAAATCCACTGCACAGGCTTGAGGGATCACCCATCAGCACGCTTGCAGCAAGCTCCCAAATCTTCGTTCATAAAGTCTAGCAATGATGATGATGACTTACTTGTTATGGTGATCTGCCTTGCAAAAGAGGCAATAACAACTTTTAGTCATTGGCCCACACTTAGAGCTTTTATGTAGGGATGTTCTTCTTAAACCTGTTCAATGTAACAATTGTGAAAACTTGTGAACATCTGTGTTCCTCAGTAGAGTTTACTGCTGGTTTTGCTACTTTAAAAAAATCACCATCATAAGGAAACTGAAAGCAACAGTGCCTCACACATTTAGCGAATTGCACTAGATTTGTCTTACACGAGTTTGTGGTACCTGAAAGTGGTTTGTGGTGTCAGGTTGGGTGGTGTTAATAGGAAGTCAAGTCCTGAATGTCGCCTTTTCTTTCTTTAGAGAAGCCTGAAAAAGAACAAGTTACACAAGTGAAGTGCCCACATAAGATTAAAAATACACCCTGGATATCATTTAGAAACAATTGTTACACGTTTATGATAACAAAAAATAGATGGAGGGAACTGAAATCTCAAGAAGCTCATCATTTATGCAGGAAAATGAGTAAGTACTTTGTCATATTGCAGGTATTTAAGATCAGCTTGAGGGAGATGAGTCCTGCTTCTGAGTCACTGTCGTATGATGATACTTAGACAGCTAAGTGAGAGAAAGGTTATAGCATTTGGGAATATGCATGTGTTGCACTGCCTGATGCTGTTTGCTCTTGCACTACTATGATAAAAAGTGACAGCATGGGTAGGAGAATTAGAAAGAGATGGCTGGGAACGACTGAACTCTGAGATCTATGAAAAATTGGAAGCTTTGTTTTTGTGTTTGGTTGATTTGTTGGTTTGTTTTTTTCTTTATAATATGCCAATTTTAAATAGGTTGGATAATTTATATCATTTGCAACATTCTGGCTTTACAATTAACATTTACTTCATGGTTTCCTCTTGCTTTGCTGTGTGGAACACTTTGGTGAACAAAATAAATACACTGAGAATAGTCCAATTATTACCATGTTTTATGCAGAAGATTTTTACCACAGAATCACAAAATATGCTGAGTTGAAAGTGACAGTAGGAACCACAATATCTCTGGAACTGATATATTTCACTTATCCCCAAAATAAGGGGAAGCAGTATTGATAATACATTTGAAAATTGGTTTCGGACTGTTTACTTAGTTATTATGTTACAAAGATATGATGTTTGCACACTGTTGACCTATCTGTAATAATCATTAACAGTAATATAAAAAAAAAAATCTTTTTTTGTACCTGAAAGGTAAATTTGTAAAAAATTTTTCAACAGACCCAGAAGCATTTGTTCTGAGTGTTCGAGATGAAGAAGAGAATAACTTTGTTACCGAGCAGCTTCATTCATTCAGCGGTCTGGCTCTGTGGGTCTGGCTGGGTGTGATTTATGATGACAGTGGTAAGATTTAAGGCTTAGGGCTTTTTTCTTAATAACTGGGTTAGAAACAAAGTTTGTAGCATTAAGTGCATGTTTTTTGCATGTTTCGGTTTCTAACTAAAGGGAAACTGAATGCAAACCTATAACGATGCTTTACATTTATATTTGTCTTCTAGAAGAAAATAACCAGACATGATCTCTGTTTCAGTGATAATTAGATCCAATATGTTCTGTTTAGTCCAGATTTGATTTACCTGGAAAGCAGGACTTTAAGTGGCCAGGATGAGTAATACTAACATATTTAGCATTGGATATGAAACTCATTTACAGTAGCTTCCAGTATCACTGCATTTTTTCCTAAATATCTCTTAATGTCATCACTGTTAAATGATATTTTTAGACATAATGCCAGTCTTTTAATAAATATGCAATGTCTTCCACAGATAAAGTTCTCAAGTGGTATGATGAAACTCATCTGACTTACAATAACTGGAGGCTGGGAAGACCTATCATAAAGAAGAACAGTTTTTTTGCTGGTGTAAATCTTGATGGATATTGGGATATTTATAATTATTCTCAAAGTTGGCACGCTAATCACTATAACATGTACAGTATTCTTGCCTGTAAAATTGAAAGAGGTAAGTAGTTATTGGAGTGTTGGATGAGGGTCATAATTTAAATCCTGGTTCCTGCTATATAAGGCTTTGACTTTGCTCCTAGTGAAACACATGGCACAGCTGTCATGGCATCTGGGCTCGTATGGTCATTCTGTGAATCACTGCTTTAATACTCTGATCATGAGGAGTGTGTTTGCTGTGCTCGTCCACCAACTGCTCAGTATTCAACGTAGCAAAAGTGGACTTACTTGATATAAGTAGTTTGTACTGAACACTTTAATGCTTGAGTTACCCTGGTATGTCTGTTCCTAATAACATGAAAGAAATGCACAGAATTTGTTGTCTTCTTATTCTTTGAAATAGGACCCCAACAGCATAAGCCTCCATTGCCTGAGTCTATTCCACATGGAAACAGAACATACAAGATCCTTCAGAAAAAATTAACATGGTATGAGGCATTGAGAGCCTGCAAACAAAATAAGAGTGATTTAGCAAGTATACACAGTGAATCACAACAGTTGTTTCTAGAAGATATTGTCAAACAGGATGGTTATTCTCTGTGGCTTGGGTTGTCAATTCATGATGTAAGTATATATGATTGGTGTCAGTAACAGACCTTGTGAATAATATTTTCCACAAGATATGAACTATTTTCTGATGCTTTTTTTGCAATTTCTTAGATTCTCTTTTCCATGTAGTATATTACCTCCATTTTCAATCCTGTGTAATGTATGTTAATATTAAATTCTATTGAATGTAGCCACATGGAGATACTACTTCCAAATCCTCCACACTTTAAAATAATACAGTGGTCCCTCATCTTTCCTTGCAGCACAAGGAGGCGTGATTTGCAATGCTACCTTCAGAGGCTTCAGACTTTGTGGCCCTCTGTAGAGTCAGATTCCATTAGCAAATACAGAGAGACAAGGCTGTGTGGAATTTGCTTGGTCCTGGTCAGAACTGGTTCTCCAAAGCAGTTCAGGAACTGCCTCTCGAGCAAGTTATGTGTCTCTCCTTCCAGGAAGGATAGCAAGAGGCAGCTGCAGATCTTCCTCTGACTGCTTTACCGTGGAGCCAAAAGCCTGAGGCCCTGACCCTCCTCCTCTCACTAATTGCCAGACCTGGCCATAGTTGGTAGGCAGGAATACCCCTGTGCAAAGGGGTGTGATTTCTGTGCACACCTGTTATACCTCTGGTATCCTGAGACCTGAATGGGTCCCTCCACAACTGACTCCTCATTGGCACGTCTTTCCAGGAATGCATGTAAAGTAGGAACTAGCACTGCAAACCATTCCTCAGCTGCCCAGCTTTATTCACTGAGGCTGTCTCAATGGTTTATCAGTTTGCAGCATACCCAGTAATAGTCATAGCAGGGAGGGCAGACTGCTTAAATGAAGCAGCACAATGGAATTAAGTAAAATGTTCCACTTAGAATAAAACAGGCACATTGCAGGTTTAAACTTGCTGTACCTTCTCAGTTGCCACAAATAAGCAGGATTTCTGTGTTAAGAGTTGATTGGAAAATGGAAACAATGTTGTACATTTACTTACTACGGATTTAGATGAGGCCACCTGCACTTTTAATTTACCACTGTAAAAGGAACAAATATTGCTACATGACTTAACTCATGACTGACAATATTTAAACCACAGTCATATGTGATTTAAAAGTTCTGGGATTTTTCTTTAATTAGGGAAGTAAAGATAATTTTGAATGGTCAGATGGAAGTGATTTCAACTACTATCCTTGGGAATTAGAAAACTCAAATACTACTGAGAACTGTGTCCTGTTGGATACTAAGGGAACTTGGAACCGTATAAAATGTACAGATGTTGCTGAAGGTGCCATTTGTTACAGCCCTCCAAACAGTAAGTGTTATTAAGATTTTGTGGAGTTGTCTTATGTATTCTATCTTTATATGTTGTATTTTGAAGTAGAAATGAAGGTTGAAATACTACACATGATTCCCTCTTTAAGAAGAGTTTTCTATCAGGGATGATAAAATACTTTTTAATACTTCAGGGAGATTAATTCTCCCCATTCCAGTGGTGAAGACCTGAAACAACCGTGGTTAGTTTTTGATCACCTGTGATATGAATATCAAATGTATGTATCTTCTCTGAATCAAAGTACTTGCGAAATACCTACAACAAACTTCAAAACCCACTAAAAAGCAAGAAAAATTGTTCCTAGGGCTTTGGGATTTTTCTTATGCTTGTTTTCAAATAAATTCATGTGTGACACATGAAGAAATAATGTAAGCTAATTGAATAAAGGTTCTTGGTAGGAATAGTAGTCCTTGTTAATACTTACTGTGCTGTTACTCCAAAGAGACTGTGCGCAAACTGCTGCAGTAGAAATAACATCAGTTTCTTTGTCTTTGCAGAGAGGCAATTACAGCCAGAGCAAGTGAGCAGAGCCTCAGGATGCCCACAGAGCAGTGGTGCCCTACAGTGGGTACAGTATAAGGATCACTGTTATGCATTTGACATGGCATTCTACAATTTTTCAGTATATAATGTGGAAGAAGCTAAGAAAGTCTGTGAGAAACTAAGTATGTTTTCATTCTTTATCACATTACAACTTGTAATTAGTCCACTATTTGAGAAGAAATAAAACCCACCAACCAAAAAACCTATACTGGTTATACTTCAACTTGGCTATTTTTGTTCCTTAGTTTAAGAAAAATGGTAGCAAGTTTTATCTGATGACAATTCTTAATGAAATGCTGCAGTGTGCTGACAGATTGTTTGGCACACAGGTATCTGCAAATAAAATGCAGGTAGCAAGTTGCAGAAGATCCAGAAATGTAAGGCTTACAGTTTGGAGGAAAACATTTTATCTGCATACAAAGTTAGTGTTGTTGGCAGTGCTTTCTTGTTACATATCCTTTCAGTAGCTGCTTGCTAAAAGTGAGCCTGTAACCTATCAAGTGGTTCAAAGCTTGTACTTTGTAGATATTAAGGCACATATTATCACTAAAAAACTTAATTTTATGTCAAAGGATTTTCTCTGTTCTTTACCAAGCTACATGGGGAATTGCATTGAAGAGGTGATGTTAAGCAGTTTCAATTACAGAAGTTTTAATCACCTTAACTTAGAAGCTAGTGACTGCCATACGCTTCTTTAAGGAATTTACAGTGTGAATTTGAACTCACAATTTAGAATGAAAAAAAAAACAGTCCTGGATGCAGTTTTCTGTTGAGTCCAACTTGGCCTGATAGTTGAAGGGGAAAGTGGGCTTTCTCTAAGTTTCTGGCTTGTAATAATTCATACTTGTAAAGGATGGGTACTCTGAGCATGCCTCTAATACACCCTTTCCTCCCTCTTACTCCTTAATTACTTTAACACTGAATATAAGAACCTGCGGAACAATGAGAGGATTGATTTAGTAACTTGACTCAGCAAAACGCTGAGGTGTTGTTCAACTATTTTTGAAGAGTGCCTATTACTTGGACAAGACTAGTAATTCTCAATGGGCTTATCTTTTGATATCTTCCATGTGTGTAGTCTGCAGCTGCATTAAGTTTACTCCTATTTTATTTTGTATAACCTGCTAGAATAAAATCAATCATCTGAAGCCATCTTGTATAACAGGCTGTACTTTAGGGGATGGGAGGTTCATGTCTTTATTCTGAAGGTTACTTCAAGCTGGTTTTACAAGGCCAGATCAGCAAATCTTTTCCCATAGTAATTGTTCCCACAGAAAACTCAATATACAAGCACCATGAAAAACGTCTTTTAAGTTGCAATTCTGACTGGTTTCCTTCATCACTTAGGTCCTTCAGCAACCCTTCTGACTGTAGTGGATGCTGAAGAAAATGCATTTGTGAGCAAACACATAAGGGAACATGATCTCATCACCAAGAATGTATGGCTTGGCTTGGCTCAGAACTCTAAGGGTAAGAAGTAGCAACCATGTATGAGCGTGAATGTTTCATGTGGTAAATGAAAATGCATAAATCCTCAACTAAGAATGATTTCATAGTATTGATAGCCTACAGTAACTTCTGCTTAAGGTTGGAATCCCTCGTTTAGCATTAAATTTATTCCTATTGCACACATAGTGTAATCAGGAGTCACTGAAAATCATTTTTCCTAGCGCTGCTATCAGTGCCTAATGGTAAAGCTGAAAATGCATCAATTGCTAAAGGTCTAGAGAAGAGGTGTGGCTAAAAGTTATGTGTTCATATTTAGTACTTTTAATACATGACATGGATAGCCCTGTTCCTCTTAGCAACGTAAAAAAAAAATCAATAGATTGTGAATGACACTGGATAGTATTATAGCATGTTTTGATGATCTAAATTAAGTAATGTTTTTTCCCAACAGGTCAGTCCCTGAACTGGCTGGATGGCTCATCAGTTAATTATGTCAACTGGGAGAATAAAACTGCAGAAGCCAATGAAAAATGCAGTGTTATCATGTCCACAACTGGCATGTGGTCCAAAGTTGACTGCAGTCGTAGTCAAAGCAGAGTGGTTTGCAAAGTTCCTTTAGGTACAGAAGCACTGATTTTAGAGCGACTGAATTTTGTAAAGGCTGTTTCAGGGTTTCCTGGTTTGTTGGGTAAAGTTTGTGTTGAAATAATGGAAGTGCAATTCACTAAAGAACTCATCAAATACCTCTGCCTAAGCAAGAGCCTTCTGTTGTTGTTTTAGCAATAAAATTTCATTCAGAGACAAATTGTCTAGGAATTTACTTCTGCTGACTTCCATTGTCCACTCAGTGGGTAAGCAAGAGAACCGAAATGTCCACTTAAAAGCAAGCATAGAGTAGTTGCTATTGCTTCTTACCACAGATTATCTGTTATGGGTGAACCTGTGTCGGTGGAATCAGATAGTGTTCTGCTTATAAGAGATGCTGAGTAAGAAGGTACTGCAGGTAGTGTTTTCAGTCTTGAGGCTTCTGGAAATGGCACCCTGTAGCTCTGGAAAAAGGCTTAGACCACATGTTACTTCCTCATACTCTGATTGGTACAGGAAAGAAGGCAATTACGTTAGCATTAAGCAAGCAAGTTCCTGAGAAGCAGTGGTATCTTTCTGATATTGTATACATTTTCACTGAGGTGCAAATGCAGGAATAGATTTAACTTTATGCTGCTACGGAAGACCTCAGTAATATCTTTTCAGTCTGAAGAAAGTCTTAATTATCTTCCGTTCCAAGAGGTTCCATCCAAGAGTCCAGGATCTCCTGAGATTTATGCAATATACAGACCTCTAAATGAGTGCAGCATTTACAAGTAGGTTTTTTGACCTCTGGATGTCCTTTCCAACCTAAATGTCAGTAAATGAACAACGGAATTATCAAAAATAAGCTGATATATTCCTGTATGATCAACATCTAACTTTCCATGTGATGAAGACTATTAATATGATGGAATAGTTTGCCTTGAATTCAACTAAATGCATGCAGGATGAGTGTATAGCTACCTAAGTGAACCCCATTACAAAATGTTCTTGCCAAAACTCTTAAAGAATAACAGTTTGTATTTTTTCTGTTCCAGGTTCTAACCATACTGGCGTGGCTGTAGCATTTGCCCTGCTAGTTGTCGTAGTCTTGGTTGGTGGCCTGGTGTGGTATCTCTACAAAAAGAAGCGTCTTCACTGGAGTGCCTTCTCTTCAGTACGCTATCAAAGAGGGATGAATGATGATGAAACTGATGATATGTTCACAAAAGATAGCTACTGAGCACCTCCCTTCTGGTTAATTTAAGAATGTGTGAAGCCTTCACTGTGTGAAGCGTAAGAAATGAGCTACTTGATGTTTTATTACTTCTTTTTGGAAAAGTAGTAACGTTATTAATGGGAGCTAAAATTTGTTCTTTTATATGCAAGTGCAATTTTTATTCAAGTCAATGGTAGTTATTTACATTTGTCCTCAGCCTTATAAGGTGCAGGGTTTCTAGACTTGTGTTGTATTTTTTAATTTATAGCATTTTCTCTCTTTACAGGGAAGTGTTTTAAAGGGATAAATTAATGCCAACAGCACTTCATGCAACATTAATGAATACACTTAAAATTTACTTCCCTCAATACTCTTATTTATCCTAGGATTAAACGCCTGAGTTTGTAGGTGAAATATGTCATCTGTCCAAAAAACAAGATAAAAGATATGTTTAAGGAAAGAGTGAGAAAGAGAATATATGGTAGACAAATTTGTGTACATAAATGCTAAAAATACTTGAGTATTTTACATGAAACTTAAACTTGATTTTTGTATGTGATGTGTCACTGTAGTCTTTCCTATGCACTCCAAAGAAAGCTATAAAGGGAAAAAGGGAAGAGAGAATCGTATGTATTAATTAGTCAATGATTTGATCAATTAATGTTTTGAAAAAGTCTTTTGACTATTTTTAATGCACAGTACAAAGAACAGGTGCATTTACTTTTATGAAGGAGGATATGCAAAAGACCAAATCCATTCTGCATGTGGTGGTGTCATGAGATGGTTGATAGGAATACATTTGGACTGACATGCTGAGAAGAGTACTACTGATTTCTCTGAAGCAGCAGTGCAAGGTCACGATGGTTAACTGCCTTTTTTGCCTGCAGTTTACTTACATTGATGGCACTTTTCTTTGTTCCTGTTTGCACTATTTTGGTAAGCAAGTGTTTATCATTTGTGTTGAGAAATAGAAAACTCTATAGATACTGTTTTGAGCCTGTTAGAACAGCATGAAAGGGAGAGGGGCAAATTAAAGGAGCCATTGTGGTAGTTTGCTGAACAAAGAAGTAAAGCACTTTTGTTGTTTGTTTGGTACTTTGGGCACAATTGTGAACATTTGCTTGCCTGAGATAACTTGTAGACAAAATAGTTATGATACTAGTTACTGTGTAGTGAAAGTAACCTTCATTCTTTAACTTACCCTGGTATGAGAACTGTTTGAAATGTTTCAAAACCTGGTTCCTTATATGCCTAAGTGCTTTGCCAAATGACTTTTAACTTAATGGACTTTAAAAAGTGTTGGTTATTGTCTTTTTCTACCTACAGTAATAAGTGGGGGGAAAATATTTAGAAATTCCCATGTTTTGAGATTTACTAGTTTTATAGATGTTTATACTTTGAGCATTTTTAGGTGTGAATCTGAAATGTAAAGTGGCAATTGGTAGGAAAATCCTAATTCAGTACAAAAGAATATATACTTTTTATTAAAAATTGTGTATTTTATTCTTATGAATGGTGTAAATAATTTTTAAGGCCCCATTTCTCATGTTTGTTTCGTCATACCCAAGTTGTCTAATCACTGGTAAGTCTCTTTTGAGTAAGTACAATTGCCTTAGTGCAGGTGAATAACCTACTTCATTTGAAATACACAGATTATTTAGCAATACATTATTGAAAGAATAAAGTTAAATAAACTACTAAACTGCTTACACTGGCTTTATTTCCATGGAAGCAGTTTTCAGAACTAAGATACAGCTCATTAATCACTGGATAAAAAAGCACATAGCACAGGGACTGTGATCAGAATTAAAGCAGGTAAGTAAGTGTTACCACGATAAGAAAGCTTTAGAGACAATATCTTTGATGCATTTTAAATGAATGCCAGTAACTCTGTTTTTGCAGTTGAAAACTTAGTTTATCATGGAATTTGGTTATACCTAGCCTTTATCAAGCTGCTTCATTTTTACATAGTAAGGGAGTATTCTCTGTGCCATTTAGTTTTAATCAAGGTGTAGTTCCATTAGCATGTTGAAGTCCAAATTAACTCCAAAACAATGTCTAAAGGCTGCCAACCTAACTCCCCATAAAATATGGGCAAAGTTGAATTACTTCCAGCCAAGTAACACTTGCAATTAAAGCACAAGATGTATTAAGTACCATATGAAGTCTGAATTTCGGACTTCCAAAATCTGCAACTGCTGGTCAAGGGGAAGTGCTATTTTTAGCTCCAGTAATGACTTGCTAGGAGAAATATCGTATTGTGCAAGATGACTAATAAGGTCATCTGCTTCACAGACATTAATCTTAAAACTAAAGATGATGAATAAGGAAATGGCAGCAAAGAAATTAAGTGCTTTCCCAGGTTCCAGAGCAATGGAGTTGAGAAGGCATCCTAAAACTCCTTCATCCCAGAGCACAGACTATCTGCTGATTGTGGTAGCTCTACACAAAAAGTATACAACTTCAGTTCTTTTCCTGAATTTTGCTGAGTCCCTGGAGATTCTGGGTCATGGAAAGGTTAATCCACATCTCCCACTGCACCGGCAAGCAATTTTATTTTAGCATGTTTTTGCATGAATAACTTACTGACATAGAAATCAGCAAGTGTTTACACATGAGCACCGTTTGGGCTTGATTGCCTTTGTTCTACTTCTCAGCAATTTTTCCCTTAAACTAAGTACTCCATCTGCTTATTGCTGTGGACATATGTTACACATCTAAACATTTTTGAAAGGAGCATGTAAATTGCATGGCCTACCAGTGGTATTTTTTGGATGTGACTGCAAATAAACAAAGGCCACACATTACATTTTTTGTTGCTGAATGTCAGAACTACAGTTTGGACTGTTTATGGGTCTGCTGTTGCTGTGTGTATGGAGCACAGTGGGGTATGTAACACCCAGGTTTCTAAAAGTCAAATCATTCTGCTGTCAAGAAGTACATAAAGTTCTTATTGACCAAATTAACTGCACAGTTGTAGAGCAAGAACTATGAGCAATATTGAAGAACTAAGCTTAGGAAAAACAGGGGAGTAAAATTCAATTGTCACTCTTAACAGACCTTTCCCATTTAGTTCTGGAGTTTTAAGATGGGAGTTGACAAAGCACTAGAGAAGATAGTTTTCGGTTAATAACAAATGAACTTCCAAGTGGTGCATAGCATAAATGCCCTTACAAAATGCTGTTATCTTCGGGCTTATTCCTTTATGGCTAAACCCCAACAATGGTATTTTCACGTTGAAAACTGCGCACTCTGTTGTGGTATTTGTCACTAACTAATACTTTTAACAGATTTGAGGGGTAGGAGAGCATACCAGATAAGGTTTTTATTGTGACTGCACAGTAATGTAACATAGACTGTAAGTCCTTATGGATTTCTTTTTGCCAGTGCAGAAGGGATTATAATTACAAACAGAACAACAGTTGTTTGTTTTGTTACTTTTCAGCATAAATAGAATAACTTACTCCAAGGTGACTTCTAAAAAAGTGGAATTTCAGCAATGCAAAATTATTTCAAAATATGCTTTCTTCATTATGTTGGCCCCTTATATGTGCCTTTTTTTGTTAGAACAAATGAGAACAGAGATAGTTTTCTGCGCACTGTCTCAGGACATTCATATGGATAGCAAGAGTACTGCTCCTTCTTTCTATAAAACCTCTTTTCAAATGTCATGTATTATAGTTCCCCTTTAAGAGATGATATAGAGCAGATAATTGTACAAAACCATGGTGCTTATACTTCATAAAATTAAAAAGTAGTGGGTTGAGATGATTTTACAAATATGCATGATTGAATGTCATCCCCATTTGCAACCAAACCGCTTTCTCTTTTATTGAAATGTCTTTATTTTCATTAACATGATCTGGGTATTTGAAGAGCATCTCGTGTTAAGTGAAAGTGTAAATCATATGTGTTTTTGGCTAATAGGATGTTTACCTAAGATTTGTATCAGGAGCTGCTTTGGAGGAAAAGGCTGGGTTTTTGAAATTCCATCTTTTGTTGCCTTCTGTGGCCACTATTCTTCTTTGTACCTGCCCTTTCTGATACCAGCTTTGCAGCACTGATGGTTGAGCTGTGAAATGGAGAACACACCACCACACAGACCAGAGCCAACCAGGCAGCTTTACAGCACTGTAAGCTGCTAGGAAAGGAGACCAGAATGCACCACTTCCTATACAGAACTGAAGCCACAGGTCTGAAATATGTGGGATGAGCACTGCCAGCAGCCCCAGAACACTGCCACAGGGTGCAGGGAAAGGGCCAGAACAGCCACTGTGGAACATGCTCTAACATCAGGACACCACAACCTTGGCAGCTCTATTCCCTCTGTGAGCAAAAAGCACCCAGGGAGAGAGCAGCTCTCTTGACCCTGGCCCAAGTACTCAGGACACAACAACAAGGAGTTTGCTGTGGACAACAGCCAACTCTTCCCTCTTCCAGCCCCGAGGGACTCCTTCCACACCTCCCTTCCTTCTTCCACCAGGGCATCTACCATGCAGATTCAGTGCCTGTGTACCCCACAGCTGTCTCACCTTTTGGGACTTCCTTTGTGTTGCCTTCCTCAGAGAGGGTGACTTACCAAGATTCAGTGATCTGAGGGATGCTGGGAGGAGACTGCTCCTGGTTTAAATACCATGGTGCCCATGGGCACACCCTGACAGAGCACAAACATGGAGCAGGTGAGTTGCCCTCAGCCTCACACTGCAACAGGAGAAAAGCAGTTGCTCCCACTAATGTGTGTGCCTCAGTAGTGGACCTGCAGAAACTCTGCCCAGTGTGCAACCCATTACTGAGCCAGTTGAGTTTCTCCTGACAGGCTGTCACCATTTCACTGAGTCACTCAGGAGTTGCAGGTGTTTGCTTCTACAGGAAAAGCGCGGTTATGTTGGTAATCCTGAGCCCTCAGAGCCTGTGGCACCAGTCTGCAGGGGCCCCAGGTGTGCCCCTGGATGCAGCGTGGGCAGGAGGTGCAGCTAGGCACTCTACCAGCCAGCTGTGCTCTAGCCAGCCAGACTGCCCGAACCAGAGCAGGGGAGTGAATGCCTGTCAAGAATCACCCAACTTGATGCATTTGCCCCAGGTTGCATTCAGACCTGAACACCAGTGGAGAGTCCAGGTGCCCCATGAGATGGAGTTCTCCCTCCTGCATGTGAAGGCCATCCAGCCATGCTGAAGAGCAGTGCTGGACAGGTGGGTGGGGTAAGTGACTTTCACTGGCAATTGAGTTACTGGCATTCAGCTCAGTGTTGACAGTGGCATGGGGCCAAAGTGTATATCCTGTTGTGCATTAGGAATCTCTGGTATAAGAAGTGGCCAAAAGCCCAGCAAATTTGCATTCCACTGATTTAGGAGTTTATATTTTACAGTGGAGGCTGGAATTTATGTGTGAAGGATTTGCTTCAAGGCCCAAGGGGAGCATTTAATTTTGAAGCCAATGCAGAGTAATTACAGAACAAACAGCCTACATAGTGAAAGGCTGTGTATTTTAGAACAAGGTATAAATAAACATTTGAAGTTTACAGACAAACTGGTTTAATAACTAGACACATGAGCTCGTGATACAACTTACCAGAGGCTGTGTCTTTATGTACAAACCATTTTGTGTTTATGGTATAGGTGCTGATTATAAATTGCCATAAAACTGGTTCATATAAACATTAGAACATTCAAATTTGAATTAACTATTAGAGGAATACCGGAGGGGGAGGAGGAGTCCCAAAGGGACTGCACATGCTGCTGACAGGGTGCTCAAAGAGAATTAAAAAGGGAGTGAGAAAAGGCTTTCAGTTGGCTGCCACCTTGGGTGGTTTTTCATGGCTACCACTTATAAATCCATTTGTGCATGTTGCTGTAGTTAATGCTGGACCTGTAGCAGTGCACATTTGTTGTTGTGATAGTGATGTATTGGATGAAACAAGTGCAATTTGAAATTCAACAGCTGCACAGAGGGGAGACCAGCTAGCTTGTTTCTATTTCAAACCATGGGGCTGAGTTTGCCACCAAGAATAAAATTCAGCTTCAGTAAGCAGGTGGCAGTAGAGCAGGCATTGAGTGAGAGGGACAGGCCATGCCTGAACCTCTGCTGAGGGATGTGGCAGAGAAGTGCTTTGTCACAAGAGGGATATTCCAGAAGGGCACAGGAGTCCTGCAACTGAGTTTGGTTTTGACACCCTCCACTCAAGCAGTAGCTGCCTGCGTGTGACATAAGGCTTCCTAAGCAGAAAGTAGGCAGAGCCATTATGGTTTTGGAAGCAGACAGAAAGGAATTTAACAGCTGAGGAAAGAAAAGCAACTGCTGAAGTAAGCAGAGGCAGTTCCAACCTCAAATAAAGACATGGAAAGTCTATGCAAGGTGATAGAAAATGGAGAAAAAGGAATCTTTGAACAGTTGGAGATTAAATTGGGTAGACCGATCTCCAGGGTCACAAGCCTCTCAGAGCATCTGGCCAAGGGATATAGGAGAGTATGTTTATGGGGATTATGCATCATTGCTTGGTTTCCATACCTGCGCATGGATCGGGGGGACTTTTGTCTGCTAGCTTGGTCTGTCTGTGGTGTTGCTGCCCCCAGTCCTGATTTACCACTTCTGTGACATCAGCTCTTAGGTGAACATTGTAGCCAGGTCATGGAATTGTGTGGGAAGTGTAGATGGCAACTTATTTGATCTAGAAGTGATTTTCTGTGATTAGTTCCTGGGGAGATGCTGAAGAGAAGTGATGGAGCTGATCTTGCAGACTGGGCCTTGGGAGATGATTCACTCCTTGTACTACTTTCACCACAATGGCCGTCTCTGAACCACTGCAACAACTACCACTGACCAAAGATGTGACTCATCCCCAGAGAGAATGGCAGAAGCTGGAAACAAATCTTCCCTTTTGTAGCAGCAACCTGTTTTCCGTAATTGACCCCAAAGGCAAAATCTGCTTCTGTGAGGAAGGGCTGTTGTATCCTCATGCAGGTGATACCTACTTTTTAAGTGTTAAAATCTCTGAGTAAACACCTTAGCATTGGGCACACAATGCCTGTGAGTGAATACAGCCTGTGCAATCCAATAATTTATTAAACTTTCATCTTGTAAAGCCAGTTACAAATTAAAAAAAGACAGAAGAAGGAATTCTGTAATAGAAATGAGCAAAGTTACAACAAATAGCAGTGGGAGTTATGTTTCAAGTGGGTTCAAGCTGCCTGCAGCTACCCAAGAGCCAGAACACAGAGCCAGTGCAGTTAGAACAGGGATAATCAAGGCTAGTTTGATACGTAAGAGATCAAGTAGTGTACAGTCCAACACAAAGTGTTGCTTCTCAGGTTGCCTCTGCATTCCTGTTCTTTCACTTGTGACCTGGTCATCTCTTAACTCCTTGTGACAACAAGGGGGTGTTTATAGGATTCTTCAGTAAAGCTATTTAAGGCAAAACTCCAGTTGAAGTATGATGCACAGCAGTGGCTATTCTCTTTAGGCTGATCGTGTGGCAAGTGCATGGAGTGTTTGCACATGCTGCAGGGTAGTGGAAATGAGAGAAGAGCACGGGTTACATACAGTGTTTCTTCTTGTACTGTCAACCTCAAAACTACAGTATATTCTGTGACAGTGTTAGTGACATGGCACAATTTGATGAATTAGAATGGAAGCTGTTGCATCCTGACTCCTGCTTTTAATTTTCTATGAAATTTCTATTTCATAGCTAATAGGCTTCAGCTGCTGCTACTTCTGAAATTGAGACAGCCAATTTTAAATGTGGAACAAAGCCCACATTACATACAGATTGCAGTTTCATTAAGAAACAGAATGACCTTTGGATTCTGGGATCTCAGGACTAGACAAAGGTCACAGAACATGGCTCTCCACCAGACTTCTTGTTTGCTAATGCAACTAATTAATGATGTGACGGACTATTTTGTTTTAAACACTGAAGTCAAGTTTCTGAGGTCAACAGACTTAAGATGACTGTCATCTTTCATAGAGAAGAAAAAAATTCTGCTTCTTCAAAGTGCAGGTAGCTATAAATACCTTCAAGAAGCAGTTTTGGCAAAACGGCACTGTTTTCAAATTCTGTTGAGGACAAGGGATCTAGAGGAAACAGGAAGGGGATTTGGGGGATTCTGTAATGTGAGTAGTTCCTGTTAAAAGCTGGAGGTGGATGACAGGTTTGGCATCTGCTTACAGTAGTAGAGAGGAAGGGAAAATCTTGCCTATAACAATTTATCCAGGTACCTATTCACTCAGTAGGAAACAGTTCACTTAAAACTAAAGTTCAGGGACCCTAGTCATCCTAAAATCCCATCTAGAGAAAGAAGGATCTAAACACAGGCAGGCTGGTCAACATAAACCTCCAACCTCCATCTAATACCTGGACTTTGTGAAGAGCAGCTCTTCTGGAAATGCTACTATAACAATCTCACCTCCTGGGCTGTACAGGGGAAAGGCAGTCATTATTTTTCAGGCAATAGATACTGTTTGCAGTGTGACCAGAATGGCACCTAATGACCTATTTCAGTGGTGCTAGTCCCAAAGATTTTCTCCTACGTTGGAGTATTTAGTATTTTAACTCAAAGTGCCACTTTTTACAGTCATGTACCTGTGAACTTTTATTGGAAGGTAAAGAATCACCTTGGGTGTTTTTATGTTTCTTTGTTTAATGCTTTCATGTAGGGTTTGACCTCTCTGTTGGACTATTTGGCTTCAATTACACAAAGGCGTTTTCTTGTAAGACCAGATCTGATCATTAGTATTGCCTGAAGAAAAAAAAAAAAAAAAACCACAGTGACTTATATTTTAGATTTGCTTGCAAAATGAAACAAATGTTCTTTTAGCAGACTATGCTATGATCACATGATCCCAGATGTCTGCATGTTCAAAATTCAGAAGGAAGCTTAAGTCTGTCCCTGTCATGCAGAAGTAATTCCTGCGAATTCTTCTGCCAGTGTGACAGGTAATGGTGAAAGCAGCAGACAGGACGTGGAGAAGGAGGAGGATGCTTTCTGACTTTTCCTTCTTTAAGGTACATTGTTCATCAAACAAGCAAGAGGAAAAACAAGTTTTGGGTCATTACTATTTAACAACAGTTGTTAATCATAAATGTCGTTGCGCAGAGGTGCAGATCCTATATGTGACACTGTAGTGACGCTGTAGGTGTCACTTCAGGTTTTAAATACAGTAGTCAGTTGAATTCCTAAAAAACATCTTTGCTACACTTGTGCTGGCAAGTTGCAAATACCCATCACTAACTACTGCCAGTTCATTCCTATCACCTAGTCCAGACGCTTGCATGACTGTCCACACTGGTGGCTGATTTGACACTGCAGCGCTTCTTCACAATCATGTTGATGTATGCTTTCATGATCTTTATTATCTCGCCCACCTGGAGAGAGAACACAGTAAAAGAGGACATTCACATTAAAAACCTCAGTCCAGTGAGGCATACAGAACATTTTGCTGAAGAAGATTCCCCTTGTCCAAAGCTGTGGCACAAATTTTGCATCCAATACTAAATGTGAGCATAACAGTAAGAAAAACACTTAACAAGTTTGTGCTCTGTTGTAGCAATGCGTAAAAAGACTTCTAGCTCAAAGTAAAGCAACTTCAGTGCTACAAAACTTCTTTTTTTTTTTTTTTTTTTTTGCATTCATAAACTCTGCATTCATCTATTGCAAGGGGAGCGAAAAAGCCGGGCACACTGAGGAGCACCCAAAACTGGAAATTTTCAATGCACTGGAAGACCATTCAACCTCCTTTGCTGTCTAACCAGCATATTTTTTTCTCTTTATCCCTATATTCAAGAAGAGGTACCATACCCTTTAGACTTAAGCTCCCTTCATCTTTTCTTTTGGCTGCCTAGTCCATTAGCCAAGAGTTCATTGAAGTGGCAGTAAAACTGCACATACAGCAAATCTTGTGCTTCAACATACCTGGGATGTTTCAAAGAACATTTCTCTCTCATCCACTGTAATTTTGAAGGTGTTAGGTTGTGGTGCTCCAAAGAAAACAATGTGCTCATACTGGAAAGTTTCCAGTGGTTTAGGATCCCCTCGTTTGTAGACCGACACATTCTCTGTGCTGACTCCAAGCCAGAGATCATTGGGGAATCCACCCTCCTTGCACTGCAGGAAGAGAAACATAACCTTTTGCATAAATGCAAAAAAATGGAAGGACATTTCAACTCTTTACCCCAATACAAAAAATACAATGTCTGCAGAAGGTATGCTGGAGCACTTCTGCTGCAAAGATTCAGAAATGACATGACTACAATGGAAACACTAGCTGAGTAGTAAATAACTGTAATAGTTCTCATCACATTTTAAAGTGATGTAGCAAGTCAGTATTCCACTTCTTATTTCACAGATAATGGAGCGAGTGCAAGCAACTTCCTTCCTATGGTGATCCATAGGCAGCAACAAAACTGATAAAACTGGAACGGTGGTTTTCTATTCTAGCAGGCTGAGCACAGTGCTGTAAGTCATCCAGTCTAAGCAGTTTCTGTTGTACACTGCTGCAGAACAGGATTGCACTTTTTGCTGGTAAGGACAACAGAGCTTCATTTTACTTTTGCTTTCACTAGCCACCACTTAACCCCTCCCCTCCCCTAAATTCTGCTGTTATTCTACTGAAGTGTGAACCCATTGTCTCAATTCAATTACTAGAATGCCCCAGGTTCCTTGCTCTCTGCATCACAACTCTTGGGCATGTGGTACTGCATGCTTACCCTGAGCTTACCAAGGCAAAATGCATCCAGTTCCCAAAGTTCCCTTATATGTGATACACACAGCTCTATCTGTTCTCTAGACTCATGCCTTTCCTCAGCTGTAGTTACAGGACTTTATACATTACTTACCTCAACATCAAAGAGTGTTGACCCATAACCTGGCCACTCCTTAACGATGGACATGTATTTCACCATGGCCTGATGCTGAGAGAGTCCCTGCAGCTTGGTCCATTTCTGTGCTATGCTTGCCCGAGCAGCTGAAAGCTCTTCCTTCACCCACATCTCCATCATCTGCTCCTCCTCTAGCTTCTGCTTCTTTACAGATCCTGTCTTGAAGCTACGTTTTAATGTCCCTTCAAGGAAGCTGGTCCGTCTCCTCTCCAGAGTATGACTAGTACCACTGCTCTTCGTTGACTGCAGTATTTTGAATTTCAGTCTGTTAACTGGGTAGATTCCATCAAGGGCCCAACTTATTTTGGAATAATCTCCATGAAGATACTGAAGCCGTAGCGCTGCTAGGCGCTGCAGAGTGTCCTCTGGTGCAGGAAAATGACCATCTATGAGGCTTTCATGAGCCTACAAACAAACAGAAAGTCCCCCAAACTCATTAGAAAGCAGAAGCACACTTTGTCACAGCTGGGTCCATGTACAGATTCATATGGTATCTGCCAATTCCAGCAGGAAAGACACTATTCAGGAGGTCAGAGCAGATACTGTAATAAATAAGTTAAAGTCTGCAACTGGTTGATACGGGGGGGAACACCCGTTTCTGCAAGCCTGGACAGGACAAAGATCTCTGAGGGGCTCCTACTCTGTACAGAAAGTCCAAAAATGAAGACATTTTACATCTGGAGCAGATGGGAGAGACTGGAATTCAGGCAATTTGGTTTTGTGCTCTCCCAGCTACAGCTCCTGTGTGGAGATTATATTCAACATTAGAGTCAGATGTAATAAATTCAGGAGTCTCAACCTCAGTTTCATTCCACAAAACCACCTCCCACCTCCTCCTCTTTCACCCAAAGTCTCCCCCTATCTTCTTGCTTCCCTTTGCCTTTTTCTGTTAAATCTGTTTATGAAGGGGTTGCCACATCCATCTAACATCTTGGTAACACCTACACTCCTACAGCTACTTCTCTTTGCCAGTTGAAGCTACGTAGACTGAAAACTCTGTCAAGGGGGAGTCTGAGTACTCAGAGTACAACCGAGTTTCCCCACAGCATCAGGATGTCTTGTTCCTGACTGTTTTCTAGACATTCTGTAGTTGACAATACTTCATGTTCATTTCAAAAAGGGAACCATTGTCTGTATGATGAATATGCCATCCATTTGACTATCAGTGAGTTTCAGTCTTCATGACTCTGACTGCAACACATCTGTAATAATTTTCACCACCTATGATTTTTTGAGGCAGTGTTCATTAGCAGTCATATAGATGAGACAAATGACACAGCTGGGTGCTCCAGCTGGTGTAGTTTTATATTCCTAACTCCAAGGCTCTTCCATAAGAGTGTGATCTCTGACATAAGGAACATCATTTGCTATGTAGTAACTTAAAAAAACCCAAAAGACTACTCTGAAGATGAACACTGTCAACCACATTCCCTTTTCCTTTTTCTGTAGTATTCTCCTAGTGCCTTTTATATTGAAAGAAATTGCCCAAAAGACAGGTTTCGTAGTTAATTCTGGTAACACCCCAAGGATGTGCAGCTCTTGTAAGCTGATTTGCAGATAGTTATATTTTCCATTTTTCTTTATGTTTGTGTAACAAGCAGCTATTTCTAATGATTCTTCTTGAATCATTATCCAAATTCCTATGTCTTCTAAAATGAAAGTTTAAAATAGTATCATTGGTCTTACAGGTTTTTTTAAAGCCTTTGCTAATTTTTCTTGCTTTTGGTCTAATACTCCTCTTTCCTACAGAACTTTGCAGTGTATCTGCTTGGTAGATTCCAGGCAAAAATCAAAAATACTAATTCTTCTGTTCCAACCAGCATTCCCACTTCTAATGAAAGGTAAGACAGTTTTCTCTATACTCATGTATTTCTGCCACTCTGGAAACCACACAATTCTCCCTAAGTGAACTTACCTGCTCAAACATGAAGGCAAATTCCACCCCATCCTTGGGAACATTCTCAATATCCAAGAAGCAATAAAGCTTAAAATACAGTTGCCACTGCCCCTCCTCCTCTTCTTCAGAGCCAGCAAGTCTGTAAGATGTGAAAGAAAATGAGAAGGGGAAAAAAAACAAAAACAAACAAAAAAACAGGAAGGAGAAGCACCATGGCACTGGGATGTTCACAGTGCAACTCAATCTGAAGGTAACCTTGGATTCTGAAATCCAGAGTTACATCCAACTAAGAGTTAAAGGTTCTATGAAACATTCTTCTACCTCTCAAACTTGGCCAAGATATCAGCCACAATCACCCGACTTTCCACAGCACGGTCAACCTGCTGATTATGTTCAAAGAGTGCAAACATATTCCGGCTGTCCTCCATTGCTAAACCTCGGATCAGCTTTTCAACCACCTGCAAAATCAGAGAGAGACAGATCGCACTGTAGGTATTACACACACTTTCACAATGAAAAATCAGTACCTCTTCAGGACACTCATTATTTCACACATCTCCACTGCATTTCTCCCTTAGTTACCTCATTTTCAGATTAAAAAATACTAAGGCTGAAAGATCATTCCCTGCAAAGAAGTAATTTCTTATATTTGATCATCCTTGCTTTTCTTCTCTGAACCTTTTCAATGTCCCTTTTTAAAACTTTACCCTTTTTAAGATGGGGGAATTAGAGCTCTGCACAACATATAGGCACATAGTGGATTCAGAGGTCACGATGACATTATTAGTTCCTCTAATAACAATTCCACTTCTTCCTGTTGAGCACTAATGTTTTCACAGACATGACTACAGCAACTTGGAGTCCTGCTACTGGCCTGCTAATGATTAAATTACTGGTAGAATATCCCCTTCAGAATGATTCCATTATGAATGGGAATTTCTCCTTGTCCAGAAAACTGTCTTTAGCAAGTCTTCATAATTACTACCTTTCCAATGGGCAGAACACCAGAAGTGTTTACATTCTGCAACATAATTTTCAGGTGATATTCTAGAACCTGGACACTGATCTTGTAGGAAAAGCTGAACTTTCCGTACAGATAAAGGAAAAGGTTATAATTAAAAACCAAAACTAAAAAAAAAAATTAAAGAAAGAAAAAAAAAAACAACAAACACAAACAAAGCAAACCAAAGGGATAAATTGGAGATGAATGGGAAAAAGGTTTCTCTTCAATCAACCCACTATCCAGAGACAGATGTGCTTACATCTGGTTAATGCTATTAATGCATTACCTCCCCAGCACTGGTGTGGGAGTTGATGGTTATTTTACAGGAGCCACCACCATGGCAATACACTGTTGTGGTCATTTCTTCACGGGTGAGAAGAGCCTGTATTTCCTCCTGGGAGGGCACAAACTCCCTTGTTTTTGTTCTCTTCAGAGAGTCACTTATGAATTGTGCATACTTGTCTATTTCTGAGTCTGGAAAGAGATCTTTTACCCTAATGGTAAAGAAAAGCAAAAAAACTCCATTACACAGTGAACCACACATTACCATAAAACCTGTAAAGAGTTTGGTAGAGATACTGATGTCAACTGCAACCACAGGAAATACAAGCTCAGTTCCTAAACCATACAATCTGCTTTTACTAGTCATTTCAAAGTCACTTCAGTCACATGGTTCAGTGATGTGTGAGAAACAGTTCAAATTTTCAGGAGTTAACTACCAGTGGAAGACAGTAGGACTGACTGTCTCAGTTTACAAAACAGAATAAAAACTACGAAATAAATGTAAACTTTTTTCATCTATTCTTAACAGTGTTTTAATCTGCTGGCTGTCTTTGAGCCACTTTTACAGTATGTTTGAGAACTAAGAAGATAGAAAGTAGGTGCTTGTACACAGTTCTCTTCCTCCAAGGCCAACAGGTCCAAGTAAAACATTATTTGCAACTTCAATGATAAAACCATGAAACGGCCACATCGGGTATTTTTTCAGCATCTTTTAGACCCAGACCCTGGATACAGCTATTTGGTGTACTAACACTAATTTCATCTTACTCTTTCCTAGTCTGGAAGGAATTAAATAGATTTTATTGATCTTTCTCATCATTAAGAATGGAGTGAGGCTACAAGGCTGCAGCTCAGCCCCAATGCAAACTGCTTTGGAAAGCTGCATTAGATGCTGAAGATAAATTGGGAAAAAAACGGAAATTATGTAGTTCATGAAAACAGAAGGTTAAAGCACACTAAAATTAAAAATTGTCAGCATTATGTGCTTAGCTAAACAAATATTGAAAAACCATAAACTGGATTACAGTATGTCTCCTACTTCATAGTACATATTTTGTCTGTGCCAGCTGCAAGGTAGTACGTATTTCGATGACTATGAAAGTTCAGTTCTCACCTTTCCCGAAGGTTGATAATGTTTATATGTACATTAGTAAGCAGTAAGTCATCAGCTGTAAATCCACTGTAACACAGTCTCATGGTATTATGTTTGGGTAACTTACATTCCACATCCTTTTGACACAACAGATGGATGGCAAGGGGGGAATTTGAATACACAGAACAACTGGTAGCACGAACTGTGCACAAAGGCAGGAGGCTGGAACACCACAGGAAGGTGTTTGCACAGGAGGAGGGCAAGATGGGTCACCGCAATTGGCAGTGGAAGATAAGCAGAGTAAAAGGAAACAGGTTGCAAATGAAAGGGACATTTACCTTCGAAGGTGGAACTTGAGGTAGCGCAGGATCCCTCTGCTGGGCAGGAAAGTGCAGCTCATACAGGACATCAGCTGCCAGTGGTGCAGGTTCCCAGTACTGTTGGGATGTGGCATGTGGTTAGTTTGCTTGATAAGCTGACAGTACACTTCATCACGAAGAGGCTTTAAATCATGGCAGGTCTGCAGGATGCCTTGGATAATGGGGATGGGGTCAGACACTGTCTCGATTTCCTGAAGGGAGTTAAAGATCTTCACTGCTTCATCCTGTAAGCTGCTGTAACCCTTCTCTTGTTGCACTGGGAAACAATCACAAAAGTGACAAGAGGTGAACATCTCCCTCATTTTTTGCTGGCCCAGCAACACTACAAGCAACTGTACTAATCTGTACAGCAACTTAAATTTATATTCAAAGTTCATTAAATGCTTTCCCTATAAATGTTCAAATGCACTTTTATTTAGTATTTGCCAGCATCTGACTTGGAACCACTACAAATCCATTTTTGGATACACTGTGCAAAAAAGCAAAGTAATGTTTTTAAGGGAGATGAACACTGAAAACTATTCAGGCTTCAGTGTCTGCAGCTGAGGTGCCTGAATGCAGCCAACAGAAGCCTGGCTTGTATACTTTCAAAATTGTGTTGTGCCTGTATTACGTTTGACTCCTGAACCAACATAGAACTTTCACAAATTTATGTACCATAGATGCAACTTTTACCTAATGTTTAAATCCAAAATGCCTAGACCAAAACTGGTTAAGTTTGTTGAGCACCTAAAGGTCTGCTGTGAATTTCTTAAGACATATGTGATACCATTCTGCTGTGGCCTTGCAATCTACTTTGCTCATCTCTGGGGCTTTAGGTCCTTCTGAATCTCCTGTACAGCCACTGCTTTACCAGTGCCCATGCATGAACTGTACAATACAAATACACAGGCTTGTATAGTAGGTTATACAGTATAAGTGCTTGCTCTGTAATTTTTCTGCATTTCAGAATTTATTTTTTCTGGGCTTTTAATCTGCCACATAATTCGATCCTTGTATTATGACAGACAGAAGCTGGTATCCTTTCACCTTCTCCACGACAGTCCTACATCACTACAAACTTCTTTTTGAGGCTGAACAATCCTGCTCTATTTAGTACAGCTAAACTAAACTAAACTGTAGGTAAGTCCTTTGATGCCTTTGATCATCTTTGTGTAGGTCTTTAATTATCTTTGAAAAGATGTAGAAGGCAAAACTGCATCCTGCAGTCAAGATGCAGGTTCACAATACACCAGTACAGCTGCGCAAACTCTCTTTTTCCTTTTCTAAGCTTTCAAAACCTTCTGTTAGCTATTTTGTTTATGTATTAACCAAAGGAGCTGGCATTTTCATAAAGCTATGTAAATTCATGTTCACTTTCCTAAGAAGAGCTAGATCACTACCTATGTGGCAGACTGCTTTTCCCATATACACTGCCTTGCATATGCAGATTGAAATTAATTTCTTACACGATTTCGTGACTCAGTCACTCCACAACAGAGATTCTTCTATAGCTCTTCACCACCAGTTTTCAGTTTTAGTACATCAAACAGTCTGGAATGATAAGGTTTTCAGGTAGCCTATCACACAGTCTAGCCCTTTCATGTTCCTGATGCATTTGAAAAAAGCATTAATTTGGTTTTACAGCAGCTTTTGTAGGAATACCATCCTACTGCCAGTTGTACGATGTCATTTTATTGAAGCATATCCACTGGAGCCACCTGCAAGCTACAGGATGACAGACTGCACATCCCCCACATGGATGATAAACTAGATGCCCCCATTCACTGTAAGATTCAGTGTCCCCATGGTAAGAGGCAGTGGACACAGAACACATTCCAGAGAAGAAGGCGAGAGAGAGAAAGGGACTTCTCCCTCTCTGAACCCTCTGGGCTACGCTGCCCTGTAACAGACTTAACCTGCCCAGAGAGAGCTTACAGACCAATTTTGTGGTCTTTGGGCCCTCTAAATGTGAGTGGATTCTGTCACTTGTGTAAAATACTTACAGTTGACACTAACATCTCCGTAAGGTAGTGGCAGCAATGGGGAATGCAAGGGGTGCTGGGTATATCGCAAAATTGGGTTCCTTCTATATGTCTGTTCCACTACTTCAAGATTTGTGCTGTTTTCCTGAAAATAAAATAAAAAAAAAAAAAATTATTGTCCTGAAATAGGGACAGTCCTTTGCAGGATGTCCTTATATATTTAGATTCAAGCTCAACCAACTTTGTCTGAATTTCTGGAGGTTCACAGAGGGACTATATGACCAAAGCATAGTTCACATCTAAAAAATTACTCAGTACGTTATTTCTGAATATTAAACTCAAGAATAGCCATGCTGCATCATACCACAGGTCACCAAGCACAGAATCTTGCCTTCAAACATGGCTTCTGGCTGATACCTAATGCAGATAATGTAACACACACGTATGGCATGATTCCTCCCTCACATATCCTTCAAGTTTTTAACAGTAAATGGTAACAGACTTTTGGACTACGGATCCAGCATGTTCAGTATGTAATAGTGAGCCTGTTCTCCTGAATTTGTCTGGTTGTACTACATGTGTTTACAGAAAGAACAATCAAAATGCTGCATGTGGTGTTCAAAATCTGGGCCTGTTGCTACCACATATGCTGGTATCACATTCTTCCATATTTTGTTCTGTATTCCTTCCCTAAGAACATTTAATGTTCCATTTGTCTTTGAACTCTGAGCTGATGTTTTCCAAGATTCTCTACAATCACTCTCCCCTCTTTCTTCCTGAATACATAGTATCTAGTTGCACCTAATTTAGAACTCAACACAGACACATTTCTTCTCAAATATGCTTTAGTGTGTCTTCTAATACGATTCCAGGTTTAACTGACCAAAGTTTTATAGAAAGTTTCTTTTAAAAATTACTCCTGCTACAGTGGAGCATTTTCTGGTATTGTGAAGGATATCTTTTTTCCACCCTTTACTCTGATACTTAACCACACAAGCCTAAAGTAAGAAGAGAACTTTGGCATACATCAAAGTCAGATGGCTGGTAGCAGTGGACTTTTATAGTTGTGCCTGGAGGATGCTTAGGAGAGGAAATGATGAAGCAGGGATTTGCAAATAGTTGATGGTGTAATCCTGCACACAATTTGTATTTGCACACAGTTACAATCTAGACTTATACAGATCATTTAACATGCTAATTCAAAATAAAAGTCCCATAATATCCGATTATTTTGTTGAACAGTCATTTTAGCTTTTTTCCTTTATCATCTTTTTCCCCTTCAAGGCAGCAACCCTATTTTTTGCCACATTCTCTGAAATGATTGGGTAAGGCCAGTGGTGATCTGGCTGCTCCCAACTCACTTGGGAATTAGCATGATGCCACCTACCCTGATGTCACGAATGAGTTGCTGTGTAGGTGTTTCTATGGGAACTTTGCTGTCAATGACACCTTGAATGGCAGAGGCCCAGCGCATAGCTTCATTCAGCAGCTTTGTGTACAGCCTGTAGGAGTGCTTTCGCCCGTGGACAATGATGTTCCAATAACCTGTGGAGAATCAGAGAAGCTGAAAGGTGAAACTTGTTTCCATGTTATGTAGTTCACCAGAGATCAGAAAATGTGACATGGACCTATAAGAGGGGCCAGAAGGAGAATCTGGGGAACTCCAGGTCTGTCAGTCTGAGCTTGGTAGCTGGGAAGGTTATGGAGCAGATCATCTTGAGTGTCAAAGAAGGGCAATGAAACTGGTGAAAGGACAGGAGCACAAGTCCTGTGAGGAGTGGCTGAGGAAGCTGGGGATGTTTATCCTGGAGAAATGAAGGCCTAGGGGGACCTTATCACTCTCTCAAACTATGTGAAAGGAGGTTGCAGCCAGGTGTGCATCTATCCCTTCTCCCAAGTAACAAGAGATAGGATAAGATGAAACGGCCTCAAGCTGTGTCAGGGAAGGTTTAAGTTGAGTATCAGGAAAAATTTCTTCATGGAAGAAATTTTTGTTGTCAAGTATTGGAACAGGTTGCCCAGGAAAGTGGTTGGATCACTGTCCCTGGAGGAATTTAAGAATTATGTAGATATGGCACTTAGGGACATGGCTTAGTGGTGCACTTGACAATGTTAGGTTAATAGCTGGACTTGATTAACTTAGAGATCATTTTCACTTTTAATGATTCTATGGTTCCCTTTTTTTGTCTGTAGCTCGTGGCTGAAGAAAACCCTTGCTGATCTGATAGCAACATATGGTGTGTCTGGTTAAAACTGACTAGGTAGACATTAACATCCCCATTCCCCAAACACATTTATCAGTAGGAAAGTCCAAATCCAGATTTTAGTACAAGGACAGCTTTCCAAGACACAAGTACTTTGCAGTGTAACACAACTACCTGCTTGCCAACCAGGCAGCTCACTTTCACAGACAGCGTTTGGGCTACACTGGGCTGTTAATCACTTAGAAAATGACCACTTTACACAGCACTCAGATTGCCAAATCAGTTCTTTTAATTTTTAAAAATATGGTAATTCTTTCTGCTAAAGGCAGCCCTAGACATCTATTGAGATTAAAAACTTGAACAATCTCTTGCAAATGAGCAGAATAAATTTTCTCTCTTATCACTTCAATAAATACTTCCAGCCCTTTTAAAAAGTATCCCAAACAACTCTACTACTCAAATGTCTAGTACTTCAAGTCTTATTCTAAGGTTCACATTCTGGGTCAGGGAGATTCATCCTTTATACTATAACCCAAGTTATAAAGCAAGGAATGGAGGATCATGCCAGATCCTGCCTTACCAGAACTGTGCCATGTTGCACAGAAAGCAAACACACGTCTTCCTCATAGTTTGTTTCTAACGGGGTAAGCGATGCTATAAAACTTGGGAGTGTATGGTATTGCTGCTATAGGAGGATAGAATTGACCCCAGAGACAAATGTAGGTCATGCTACAAAGTGACAGATATTAATGGAGATGTATCAGTAACTACAGAGTCAACTTATAAACCTTATTTCAGAAACACTTAGATAAACAGTGACACTATTCAGTGAAAAACATCAGAACTGTGTATCTCCATAAGGTGTGAGGCACCTGCAGTCACTTGAACACTGTTTTCTGGCCCTCTGCAAATCTCTTAGAGCTTCTATGGGCAAAGTTGTTTGTGATCAGACACAAAGCCTCAGATGACATGAAGAAAGCCTTCTCAAAATGACACACCATGACAGTCCTGCACCATCCCCTCTTCAGGAGCTCCACACAGAGAGGCTGCTCACTGACACTTTCTTCCTCTCACCTGTGTCTTTGAAGACCCTCTCATCAGGCTGCACTACAGAGCAGAGGCTGTTGAGCACAAGTGTGCCAAGCTTGGCAGCTGTGCGTTCAGATGACTTGTAGTAATCGAGGGCAGTGTTTGTCAGAACAAACCAGCGCTTCTTCATCTTCAGAGAGGACATCTTGTTGCTGCTCTGAACCTCCTTATGAAGCCAACCTAGCACAGAGACATAAACATGTCAGTAGTTTCACCACTACAGCAATCCTGTCTCTTCCCTGCTGGGTCTCCGACTCCGGGATCAGAACTCCACCTTTCTGCAAAAGGCTCATGCTGGGACCTACCAGTTGTACTTTACTAGCATCCTGCACAGTTACGGTAAGAAACTGGCCCAAAATTTTCCACCAAGCAGTTCCAACTTTCAGCTTAATGTATTTTTTTAATTAATGTTGTGTCATCACCACTGCAATCACCATGACTGCATCCTCTATTGGGGATGTTTCCCTCACAGGTCACAATCATCTGAGTAAATAGTTTACAATTCATTCTTCCAAAGAGATGTCAAATGCCTATCCAAACCTTGATGGAAGAGGTTTGGTGACACTTGTCTTCTGATAGGAAGATCACTGCAAGCATCTCTTGCATCTACATGTATCTCTTGCTCCTATGGTCAGGACAAATAATTTCATTGTCATTTTGGAATCATCGTAAAATAAAGGAAAAGTCAATACTGCAACAGGGAAAAAATTGCAGTATGCATTGTTAAAACTGTCAAAAAGACAATTTTGTACTCAGAAGTGTAAAAACCATTGTCCACCCACATGTCAAAACGTTCCAGACTGAGCCCAGAAGGTTCCATGTACAGAAAATGTAGACAGACTTTTCTGAATATAGGTTTTTGTGGATACACTACCATCACAGAGGCATCTTACTGTGAAGTGCAGAGCATACACTGACTTTGCAAAGGATCACTCCTTTTTCCCCCTCTAACGAATGAATGAGATAAAAGGAACTATCACCCTGCAATTAAGTATTTTGAATTTAAGATACTCAAACTCTTCTCTGATAATCTGCTTTATATCATTCAACCTCCTTGAAATTTTTAAGCCTTGGATGGAAGGCTTACACCACATTTTGGTGAACCTTTTCTTCCTGTCCTCTTGCTTTGCCATGGCCACTCTTAGACCGTTATTCCTTCACATACACCTTCTGGAACATGTAAAGCAATTTGCTCATGCCCTTGCTTTCAAGAGATTGGATCAGGAGTGTCTCCATATATTTAAGACTACGTGAGGAGCTTTAAGCATTAAGGAAATTTACAAATATTTGAAATAAATGGGGGAATATTTTGTAATATATGTGTGATCACTACTCGTGCTCCGCCATCTTCAACTAAGCTCTTACTAAAGGCATAATTTAAACCTTTTGCTCAACCTCTCTGAATTTTTTTCACCTCACTATGTCTACCATAATCAGGTTACTTAGTTTAGCTGAGGATAGCAGCATTCCCGCAAACATGTCTCCCTCCCTCTCAACATGACAGGTGTCTGAAGGAACAGAGCTTTCTGACAACAAAAGCCACTGTGTCATGCTATAGTCCATGGAAGCCAGCTGCTCCTGAACAGCAGCCATGCTCCGTCCTATTCCCTGATAGCATTTGCTGGACATGCTGAAATAGGCTATGGAACTAACATCAGAAAACTAAACATATAAAGTACTTAATTTTTTCCAACTGACGGGAATTGGGTAAGAGGCAGGGCTAGCACACACAGGATGTGGTAAGCAGTAGGCAGGAAAGTAGAGAAGAGCAGAGAATGACTGTTTTTGGGGAGCAACTAAATCCTAGACTGAGTTAGCTGCAATCAAATCTCCCTTTCAGACTATAAGGAGATGAGTTTCACATGTAATTGCATGCATTTCTTTTCACCTCTCACAAGGAATTCCTGGCCATCAACCTTAGATTCGCCTTTTGGTTTCTGCAGCAGGGAGATCCAGTGATGCATCTCCTCAGGTGTGTCGCTGTTGCAGTGAATCACTCGATTTGCTGTGATGATCACAAAAGAATTTGGTCTGACAGAAAAAAAAGCATTGAAGTTAGTCATAATCATGCAAACATCTCAATCCCCAGCACACTCAAAGTCATATTTTTCATCTTCCCTTAAACAATCCAGAAAGACTCTCTGAATACAAAATACAGAGAAGTACAGAAATACTTAAGATCACCTCCTGTGCAGCTGGTCTTCAAACTGATGAATGGTGAAACCAGCTAAATGAAATTAAATATTTTTCAAAAGCTATTTGCATATACTAGAAAATATTAATTAGCTAATAACCCACTGTAAAAATGTCATGGGTTCATAAGCAAAGGACTTTGATCCACCCTCTGAGCATTAGTACTACTGGGCTGAGCTAGTACAGCCATTCTCCTCGTACTTATTAAAACCAGTGATGCAATAGCAAACAGGTCTCAGGAGAGTCAGCTAAAATGAGCTTGAGACTGGTTTGGTAAAGGATGAGCTGATCCTGACAAAACAAAGGAAAAACTGTTATGTTGCTTCTAGATGACTCTGTCCTTCTCATGCAACAGACAACTGTGCCCTGCCAAAAGAATATTCACAGTTCTGTAGAGAATCAATGCTTTACAAGAAAAGTATGACCAGTTCCAAGAGGACAGACTCAGAAAACTTTGAAAGCAAAACCAGATTTCTATGAGAAACAGAAAATCATAATGCAAGTATGAAGCAACAGGTAAAAGGTACAAGTCAAGAAACTGTTAGAAAAATGCATAAACCTATGAAAGACAAAACCAAGCTGCATAAAAACACTGGTTGAGAATAAGCCGTCTCCTCAGAATTTGTTTAACATTGATTCAAACACTGATACTCCACAAGAGTGAACCTCAGCACAAATGTGAACAAATTTGACTGTTCAGTTTACTATTTATTCCTGATTTTCAGTAGAATAGAGATTAATTATGAGGAGGACTGGCTGAGAACAGCCTAAAATGTTTTGATCAATGAAATCTAAGTTTACTACTGAGATCTGCATTTTCTAAACTACTAACCCATAAATCCTAGCAACTTGTGTGAGGTGAAAAAAAATCAGACCACAGAGGTAAGCAACTTAATAGCTAACATTTTACTTCAGCACTGTAATAAGTATCTTTGCCCTGGCCGAACCTGTTAATATGTGGGAAATAATTAAATGTTAACACAAAGTGATATGAAATGTCCCATAATCCCTTCACTGAAACTAACTGAAGGCAAAAACTGCATGGCAAAAATTTCAAGAATAATAGAGATTTCTAAATTCATCCATTACTCTTCCACAATGTTGTTTCTTTCCCCTAAATTTATAAGACTAACTCAAAATTACTTTGCTGAAAAACTGCAAGTGCTGTCTTAGCTGGACATGTTTGTTCAGTGGTAATAATAGGTAAGACTATATTTGCATTGTGATTACGCTGTTTTCACTTCTGTGAGCTGAAACTTTTACTCAAAGACAACACATATGTGAACTTCATGCCTATGAAGCTGAAATGATCTGAAGATTTCAGCTATGTTTGTTTGTTTGGAGAAAAACGTGCATGAGTTTAAACAAATACAACCCACAAAGGAAGCCTGTGCCTACCCACAAAAATATGTTAGAGAGTTTCTGATTTACAAGATGGTCAGATTGTTGCACCTACCTATCAGGATTGTCTGAGGCACAGACAGAGTCAATAAGCCCAACATCCAGGGTTCCCTATACAGTGAAAAAGACATATATTGCATCTTAGATTACAGACATTCTCCTTTGTGACCAGAATTGGAACTGAAAACATTCCTTTGAATTCCAGTAGCTTGAGTAGAAATGAACATATGAGAAAGGCATGAGTGAGTCATCTTTGCTCCCTAAACAGTGTAAGAAGTGCAAGGGCTCCACAGGATTGGAGGAAAAACAGCTACAAATTTCCAGAGAGTATTATGAAGGTCTGAAATAACCTTCGCCAGTGTCTCAGTATTGGCAAAATACATAAATACACTGTTCTTCCCAACTGCTATCTACTGTCTGGAACAACTGTGACCCAGACTAGTCCCATCCAAAGGCATTTTATCTGCATGAGGCAGCCTCCTTCTTCTCCTCAAAACAAAGAGAGCTACTGGTGATCAAGCTGTGCCACCCACCACAACCACCATGTTCCCCACTGCTTACCCTCTTTGCTACCAGCCCTGATGCTTCTTTATAATAATTGTCTAACTTTTTTATACCGCTCATGATCTACAACATTGCATGTGATGGAAAAATATGCACAAATAGTTAAACACAGAGGGCTCCAATCATGCCCACAGGCTGGTTGCACAGTAACTCACCACAGCATTCTTTGGATTGGCCTGTTCATCTTGCATTTCCCTCAGCTGCTGTGCTGTAGCGCTGTGTACTCGACTCAGGACATTAAACCAACCACTGGCAAGCAAAACAGACTCAGAGTTAAAATTCGGGTAGTGAAACTAGCTCTAGAATATGATCAAGGAACCTGGAAAGCTGCCCCTGGGAAAGTTCCTTCATTCACAATTTCCTGAGTACTATTGCCACAAAGTATCTCTTGGGCTGATCACACCAGATTCTAATGTTGTCCTTTCTCCTTATTTATCCATGAAAATTCTGTGCACGTTCTTCAACCCATTGACAGCTGCTCCTGCAAAATCCAGTTTTCCACTTGTTATTCAAGGAACTGTATGTAAGCAGTGGCCTTACAGGGAGCCCATGTCAGCAGACTGAAAACAATATACAGCTGTTGTAAAAACAGGGTTAGCTGGGTGTTTTCCTGCACTAGAGCCCTACAGACGTCTGGGAGCCTTCTTGACTAGTCTCTCTCTGATCTGTTAATAAACTTGAAAGTCATATGGCTGGCAATTAATCACGGGTTTGTTTATAAGTGAGTTTAGAGTTAAGTTTGTCTGTGAAAGGACTTCTCGTTAGATGTATCTGGAGGCTAATCACTGTTGCAGAACAAGCAGATTCTTATCCTCAGCTTCCAGCAAGATCAGCAAACATCTATACTTCATGGAGGATTCTCAAACTGGATACTCTACAACATCTGCTAATCTACCCTTTGCTAGTGCAAGTGTTGGTGCTTTCTTCTCCACCAGAACAGAGACTGAGAGGGCAGTGACAGAAGCCACATTTTTCAGAATTGCAGTATTATCTCAGAGTGTTGCAGTTGTGCAAATTCTGGGTTAAGAAGGGACCTTCAGCTACTGCCCCCTGAATTTGCCCGTTTCTTGTTCATGTGCGGTCCGTTAGTCTATTTCCATTAAATTGTGCCCAAACACCTTCCCCATCCTCTCCCTACACCAAATGAAATAATAACAGACCCTAAATATCTTCACAGAATCAGCAGATCAGAGAAACAGTTACACTGTCTGGGCTGAGAGAGCAAAAGCCTTGGCAAAAGTGGGAAGACATTAGCAGCTAGGGACAGTAACCTCTTATCTTGGTTTTGTATAGCCAGAACAGGTTGTCCAACCTGTCCTTAAACAACTGATTCCCACTGTCTGGCCAAGATGCCAAGAAGGAAGGACATGAGTCATTTGTTTGCTTTGCAGTGGGAAGATTTTATCAGATGACACTACAGTCTCTGATAAGGTGCAGCCTTTTCTGTGTCTCCTGGATAAAACCCAGCTGCTCTCGCAATCATTTACAGACAGCATGAATAGACTTTTTGTTTGATTCAAGATTCCATTTAATAAATAAATCAGCTATTATATGTTCCAGTTATATTAAGGTTTGTGTGTCTCCTGAAGTAACCCTTGCATTCAACATGGTCAAAGCCACATGAGAAGGTGGCAGTCCTGTGACTAACAGTCTGAACCACCATCTCCACAGCTGCAACGGGAAGTCCCCAAAGTAACTGTAGTACCTCCCAGGATGCATGACATGACACTCTGGAACAAATCCCCCCTTTTCTCCAGCAAAAGAGAAGTGATTGTTTCTCAGGCTCTCCCATGAATAGCTGGGTCAGAACTGCACTCATTGAACAAGCCTAACAAAAATCCCTCTTATACCTGGCATCTTCTGGTGACTCTGCAACAATGTGATAAACTCTGTCTTCTGTCACAATGTCCAAAGCATTCTCCTTTTCATGAATGTCCACAATCTCTCTGAACAGAAGGAAACACAAGAGCAAAAACTGAAAACCTTTCACAGGCCTGAATTCTCTCTGCTTGATTCTTTCACATGATACCCACCATACAGAAGGGAAATAATTGGGTCAGAGGGCTTGTAACACTGACAGAAATAGAAAATTCCTCCAATACACATTAAGAAGTTTAAGAAAATTTGTACAGTTAAAAAAGCAAAGCTTAAGGTGTTACACAGATTTTCTACAAGACACCAACAGACTAGATTGAAGAAGAGATAATAGGGAGGTTGATATAGAGGTCAGTTTATGAAGTTGAGTGTGCCACTCTTTTTGGCACTTTACAGGTCCACACAATTCTAAGAGTTGACTAGTTTCTCTTACAGCATAAGCTGAGAAATTAACTACGGCAGCAGAAAGAGCATTCAGGACTCAGGAAAAGGCACAGAACATTCTGCCAAATTCCAGTCCTGCTGTGAGCTTCATACTACCTCTGTGAAATGCCTGGAGAAGCCAGAAAGCAGATGGAATCCGGGTAGGAGAGAATTCGTGGGGTATGTACTTAATTAGCCCCTCCTGGTCTGGCTCCATCCATGGCTTGGAAAGAGCTCCTGCTGGATTATGAAATGCAAAACTGGGAAAAGAACTATCAAGTAATTGCAGACTCCCTCCAGAGTAAAACTAGAAGTTGTAATTGCCTTTTCCTTCCTTTGTTTCTGATTCTCCTAACCCTATGGGAGATACACAGGCTGATGAACTGGCAGCACTGGACAGTCCATTCCTGATTTAGAGAGTGAGTACTAAGGATCAAAGGGATTATTTTTTCACTCACTTTGCCCTTCTGATATCAATTGTCCCCTTCAGCTTTTCCTCGCTATCATTCTCAAAGTACATCAGCTTGGATTCCCGAAGCACAAACCAACGGCGTTTCCAGTTGCGGCGTGAAAGGGTTGACATGCCTCCACCCTTTTTATAAAGCCAGCCCGACTTCAGTGCCTCCTGCTTGGTACGGAACCACATGAAGGCCTCATTCTTCAGAACACACCAGCGCCGCCTCCATGGGTTCATGAGACCTCCTGCAAAGTGAGGGAGCAAAATTCCATCAGACATGCAACAAGGATGATGTTTCCAGCCTGATCCTGCTTCTTGGGCATGACTAGTTGCCACTTCAGCTCCTACACGAGATGAGGGAGCTGAAGAGAGAAACAAGGTTATGCTTAATTTCAGACAAATGGAACAAACCAGTGGAATAAACACAAAACATAGAAATATATGCATTACCCTAGTACTTTTGTACTGTATTCAGTTTTTTAGCTCAGAATGAGTTATTTAAACCCATACAACATGGGCACAATTAGGTCTCGGTGGCAAAGATATCCCTGACACTCACCTCCTAACTCTTTATTTGCTGTTTAAAGTAAAAGAAAAAAAAGGAATAAATGGAGAACTAAGAGCAAATAAGGATGACGATTCTGGACAAACAGAAGGGGAAAGCAGGTTTCCTGGATTCCATCCCTCCATGGCTTTGCAAATGTCACTTACCTTTCATGTAGAGATAACTGTGAAAATAGGGTGGTCCTGAGCCATTGAAAATAGTGACTCGTCCATTACAAAACTCTTCATCTGTATCAATGTAAACATCCACTTCTTCTTCACTGTCCAGAAACTAAAAGAAAAAGAAGAAATATAGGCTACTTGGGTTCTCCAGGTTGCAGGAGGACTGGAGCAAATAAACAAGGTTAGAGAAGTCACATAATCAGAAGGTGCAAAACTACACATAGTCTCTGCAAAAAAAGCAATAATGGTAAAACTAGAGGCTTGACCGCTTACCCATTAATGCCTAAAGCAAGAACATGGAATTCTCATACCAGAAAGGAGAGCAGTGGATATGGCTACAAAACTCAAGTTACTTGCAGCAGTAAAAAGGCTACCTGTTCCAAGACAGAGTCCACCTTACAAAATCTAATTTAATGGGATCAAGAGAGAATTTTTCATCTTGGAAAAGTTTTCTGATCTTTCCGGCAGAAAGGCCACAATGCCAGAAAACACAGAACACTGAAGCCCAGCAAGGAAATTACTTGCTTTGGGTTGACTAGGGGAAAAAAGCACAGTGAGGATAACCAAACCCTAAAAACATAGACCTGAATTACTGAAATAACAGTACTGAATTTACTCATCTCTGTTCTCCAATTTTCTAGGCCCTCAGTCTATATAGTACTTCACAGATGAAATCCTAAATTACCCTATTATTTCCTTTACCTTAAATATAACTTCCTTGGACTGGATTTATTAATTTATATGCTAATGTACACAGCTTCTTAGATCTTTTCCTATCTCAAATGCATGTTGCTTTTATTTTCCCTTCTGTCCTCTCCATGTGACCCCTTTGTGCTCCTCTTTTCTCTCATTCCTGTTCCACTCTTTCATGTTTCCTCTCCCTTTTCACTGAGTTTCAAAAATTCTTGGACCAGCAGCTACCAACAGGAGACTCAGCTGTGGTTGTCTTACTGTGGCTCACCCTATGACAAAGTATCAACTGGATTTTTCATGAGTCTGACTCACTGATGAGCCCAATAAAACCCTTCACTTCTATTTACATTTTAAGAAGAATGGCAGAAACCAGCCTAGGTTGTGACAGAATGATTCAAGGCTTGAAAATTACCCAACAGTGATCTGTGAGTACCTGCCCACAGAGAATGTATCTTTACTCAAGCAGATCACATAATAAAAAATTCTGATGGCTGGCAGCTGACATTAAGGAAATGCAAACAGGAAAATCATGCAACTTTTTAAGAAAGGTAACAATCTGTCATTGGAAAAGCATACCAAAGGAAGTAAATTGAATTCTAAAAAAAAACCCAAACCCAACATTTTCAAAAAGATATTTTGTAGTTCAAGTATCTCTTCTTAAGAGATATCATTTATCAGAAGTATTTTTGTGGTTGTCATTGACTTCATACCTGAGCTCCTCACAATCTTATGCAGGCTTATCTGACATCCTGTTCTGCAAGGGGATTTATTGCTGCATTATTAAGCAGCTAGCCTGAGGACACTCAGGAAGTCCAGAGCCAGTTCGGGCTCTAAGGTGAGATGCATCAACTGCAAGGCGAATAGCACAGCTTTACTACCCTGTCATCATCCCTGCACTAGGAATGAAAAGGTTCAGTGGTCTTGGTTGTATGCACCGGGACTCAGCCTTAGAATAGCTTAACTTGCACATAATAGTTGAAAATAAACCCTTGACTCTGAACAGAACTAGAACAAAAGAAGTTTTTGTGATGGGGACAAATCAAACTCCAGTCTTTCCCATTCCCTCTTGTCATTGCCCACTGGAAGCTCAGGCCCCTTCTGTGAAATCTCTCTAAGGTAGAACATATACCTAGAAAATACCAGTTGCCCACTTTTATTCTTCCTGAAGAGGGTCACGTTAACATATCATGATGGAAACAATCTAAAATAGGTACACATGCTAGCTTGGGTACCAGCAGATACCAGACAGTCACAAGCCCTCTGGCCTTTGGCCTGTCTGTGACTCTTCCCTTTTTTTCAAGCTGATTACTGATGTAAAATAGAGTTATGTTAGTAATGATACCCAGAGCAAGCAGGCATACAGTAAGTTAAATATCATCAAATTCACAGTAATGTGCAGAAAGGTGAAGGAAGGGATTCTCACCGAGTCCAGACTGCCATGGTTGGAGTCCAGGCTGGTGCCATGGGAGTGCCTCAGACCCTCCTCACCATTCAGAGGCTCAGCTGAGGTATTAACTGCATCGCCATCAAACTCCTCATGGTCATAGTCAGACTCCACATCTGGGGGAGAAGTGTAAATCGGCTCTCCTGCCTCTCCACTGTTACTCCTCTGTGTATCTGAGACAGTGCTGTAAATGCTTTCTGCTGGGTCAGATAGGGCTCTCTGCTCCTTGGGGTTAGTGGTTCTTTCCACAGGGTGTCTGGCAGTAGGGACAACCTCTCCCACTGCCCTCTGGAAAAGTGAAAGGCTTGTCTCTGCAACTTCCTTTGAGTAGTTATCACTCCTTCTTGTGCCATGCTGATTTGAGACCACCAAACTGGAAGGTGGTCGTCCTTCATCATCGGCATGAAAACCCTCATCCACTTCTTCTTCCGCCAGTGGTGCCACGAGGCTGCAGTCAATGTTGAGTGTCCCCTCACTAGAAAGGGAGCGCTCTAAGTTCTGCACACTTTCATCCAGATTACCAAAATCCAGCAGCTCCAGGAACTCCTGGGCAACCCTTGATGCCTCTTTTTCTAGCCTTTGGATCTCTTCTTCTCGCTGCCGATTTATTTCATTCCTAGTGTCTTCACAAATGACAGACATGTGATCCTCTTTCTGTTGCTGCAATTTCTCAATCTCCTTCTCCAGTCTTAAGATCTCCTCCATCTGACGTCTCTCTTCTTCTTGCAGGGGAATATCCACCTCTTCAGTCTTTACTGTTTCCTCCTTAAAGAATTAAAAAATTGATAGCAATGTTAAAGCAGTTTCTTCAACCTATATGTGTTCTTTGCCTGTACCTTTCATTCTTCTCGTCTCCTGTGCTTGCCTTGTACTTACCACCTGTAGAAAGATGACTCCAAACATCCTACAATCATTCACGATGTAAAAGTTAAAGGTAGAACTACTGGATCTTCAGGTACCTCCTTCTTCCCAGCAGTCTACCTCCTTTCTGAATCATACGAAGAAGCTCACTGGGATCAGTGAGTTTTTACAGCCCTTTGTACACTGCAATTTGGGTAAATGCAGTTTGGAAGTCCATTTTCTCTTTTTGAACTTACTCACACACATACCCACACAAAGCAGAAAGCAACTATATATAAATACATATATGCATAGGCTGATTAATGCTGAATATTTTCCAGAAATTCATTAAAAGATCTGGAAATTTCACCGCTTCCTGAACTGGGGGTCTGACTATCAGAATCTAGGGTTGGAAGGGATATTTGCAACGAAGCAGGACTGTATCCACTCCAACCACACTCCACCAAAACTCCACCCAGAATTCCTTCGCATTCTTTAGCATCACTGGATGAACGATAGTTGGCTGCTGAAGGTTGCCTTATTCTATTTTCCACTTTGAAGTAATAGGACATTTTTAGCAGATACGTGACAATTAGAAGACAGACTATAATGATACCTTTCACTGATGTTTAACTATAAGACCAAGGAACCACCCCCTCCACAGAGGATGCTGAAAACATACACACTGGAAAGAAAACATATACACGAGAAAACATAAAAATAAATTCCAAAAGGATTTTATTTACTTCCTTATAGGACTGTGGCAATGCTGTCAACTGACCCTTGTTTTCTTTAGTTACCTTATTGTTTGTTCTCTACTTAACTTTTACTTGTGAATGACTGCAATTTCTATACCTTGTCACCTCTCATGATAAAATAAAGCCTGAGCCTGGGAAACAAGTAGTTTGGGGGAATAAGTAACAAGATACACAGCTATTTTCATACACCTCAGGGTAGGTGGTCTGCTCTTTGATATGTCAAGTATCAACAATTAGATCAATAGCATGGGGTTTATTTTAGCCATGGCAGCAGCAGGCTGAACCGTTATTCTGGCTGTTACAGCAACAGTCCATCAGAACAGACTGTCACAGTGTAGCATACCACAAAGTCATCTAATAAGCTCAAGCAGTAAAGATAAAAAAGGATGCTGAATGGTCGATATGGAAATTTTCAAAGAGAACCTATGCAAGCTGGTACATGAGTCTCGAAAACAGCCCTACCTTGTTAACTCTGCGCACCTCTGCCAAAGCCAAACACCTACAGGTTTTGAGTGAACAAAGCCTATTTTTTAAATAGTGTTGCCACAATAACAGGATTGGCTCCAGGCAAAGTGTAGGCAATAAAGGACCCTTCACAGATACTCACAAGAACATACGTGAAAATAGCTGTTAAACTTACCTGAGCCACCTGGAGTGATGCATTCAGTTGCTCCTTTTCTCTGACAAAAAAAAAGAAAACATGACAGTCAGAGACAGACCTGGTTCTCCTCCATGAAGCTTTCAGAATTACATGGACATATCATCCCTCCATGGATGAGGTATCTGCTGTAAGACCGATTTAAAAGGTTTTGCAATTTAGTAAAAATCCAATTCTCTGTGATTGGCATGACCTTTGTGGATACAACAGATTTCCCCCATGCACTTAACTTTCAGATCAATTACGAAATTGGATTAGTAGGAACACACTAGGAAGGACACTGGAAACAGTGACTGAAAGACAAATCAGACCCATGATAAATGTATACAGAATCTTCTGTAGTACTGTAAGTCTGTGAATGTTGAGGTTGCATCTGTGTAATTGACAGACATCATAAAAACATGTTTGATTTTAAAAATATAATCAAATTATTGCAATACAAGCACTGAATTTGTATTTTGTTTTGCTTTTACTGTATTAAAGCCCCAGTTTGCACAACTTCTCAATGGCATGCAATACCTGGTTTATTAGTGAAGACTGTAAAGTCAGAGTTTGTTAGTAAATGTTAGTAGAGGGGGAGAAAAAAACCTATCCCACAGTGTTGCATCTCCATGCAAATCAAGAAGGTTATACTCCAGGGAAAAGCTACCACTACAGCCAGTTTCTCCATAACAAGTACAATAAAAGCAACTGAACCAGCAGACAGACAAATGCCAGGGTTATGCTTAGGGAGCATAAATAGGATACAGCTGGATGAAAGAAAGTTATCACCAGTAATGGTAACTTTCAGATCTATAATTCAACTCCAGAGAGAACAAGAGGGCAACAATATTTATTTCCCAGGCCTTGCAGCTTTTCCCAGACAAATTCTAAATTCCAGCTGCAAGTCACAAAGACCTTAAAGCTCTCACTCTTGTGTCTGGTCACAAAAAAAAACAACAAAAAAAACCAAAACAAACAAAAAAACCACCAAAACAAACAAACAAACAAAAACCACACAACCCAAAAAACAAACAAACAAAACCAAACAAACAAAACCAGAAAATGTTTGTAAATGAAAACTGACATAGGTGAGATCCAGATGGCTCCAACTCTACTGAAAGACCCTTACCAGTCACCACGAATTAAACAACTGTCTTAAATGATAACAGGGCTCAAGAAACACAGCCATTTTAAAACAAATTAGGAATACCACCTATAATCTACATACTAATTCCTGCAACTGTTCTTTATATTTTTTAAACCTCTGATATTTCTTGCTGCTTTTTAGTAATCTCCAACTGATCTACAGTCTTCCCGAAATGTGATACCCCAAACCAGGGACAGTGTTCCAACTGAAGCCTTACCAGACCCAAATGGCACAGAAGAATCACCTCTACATTTTACAGAAACAATCCCATTTATAGACACCACTTGCTTTCTCCTTTCACACAGCATGACACTGGTGACACATTGAACTTAGCCTCCAGACCTTCTTCCTGATGTTGAAGTAGGCATTCCTCCTCCTGTTCCTGTGCACTGCATTATTCCTAAATGTAGATCTGTATATGTATGTATTGAAAGTTATCCTACCTTCTAGATCCTCTCTTTAACTTGCCAAAATTGTCTGAATTGTAATCCTGGTTATCTATATACCTACAGCCCCTCAGCAGGTGGTTTAATCTCCAAATTTAATAGGGATATTCATATTTCCCCACCCTAATTCTAATGAAAACAAGCACCATATTCAGCACAAATAATGGAAAATCCCATTCAAGAGTTCTCTCCTGTTTAACCAAAAGCTACTATTTTTTATTAATTAAAATGCAATAATAAAATGTAAAAATATAAATCCTAATCTTGTTCATATACTTTTTCCCCAAAACACAGTCCTTTAAGTGTCTTATTGTTCTAACAGTAACAAAGTCCTACCAAGTTAACCACTCTCTAAGGCTTTTCTCTGTCCACAAGGCATGTCAGAAGCTAGGAGAGAAGGAAACAAATAACTTTAATGCAGTTTATTCTTCAGAAATCCACATCGGCTCATGACTCCTTTATGAAGCATTTACAACTGCTGGATTACTGGTTTCAGTATTTTCCTGAAACTGACCTTAGGCTGACCTGTCCACAATTCCCTCATTCTTCCTTTTCCCATTTTAAAAAGGGGGTCATTATATTTGGAGTTTTCCATTTTTATGGAAAATCCATTGCTATCCACAAAGGAGAAAGATAATACCTAGTGCTTTAAACTGCTTTACTTAGTTCTTGGAGTACCTAAGCATTATTTTCACCAAGATCCGATTCTTTATTTGTAATTTGACTTATCGGAGCATTTTCTAACCTTTTACCTCCATGCTACGTTCTGAATTCTTGCACATGCTTGATAATTAGTGTTTAACAGTTAAGCTTTTGGGGAAGGTAAAAATATCATCGAATACCCCAGTTGTCTCAACATTATATTTTTTTCTTCCTCTTAAACAGTAAACCAAATTGTTCCATGTCTCCTGTTTGCACAAGAACTGCATGCCAACTTTTAGTTCATTACGGCTCAAATTGCATATAAATCCTTCAGATTTTGCCTCCACAAGCGCGTTGGGATTTTTTGCTTTTTCTTACCAGATTACCCAATCTGCAATTTCTGTGGACTTCCACCTCATTTTTTATGTCAAATGGGAGTTCAGGATTTAGGCGAGTTGGTCTGCTAGTACCTTTTTGATTACTCACTCTGATGCCTTTTGACACTAATTAGAAAATAAAAGCAAAAGGAGTTTGCCTGATTCCTAGAAACACTGACACTTCATTACAATGATGCTGGGATGAACACATTTTTCATGGGCTGGGAAATAAAGGGCAAAACCACTACAACTGATAAGCTAGACAGGTTCTTCCTTTTACCATAGAATATGCTGAGTTGGAAGCAACCCATCAGGATCATCGAGTCCAACTCCTGGCCCTACAGAGGACACCCCAAGAGTCCCACCATGTGCCTGAGAGCATTGCCCAAACATTTCTTGAACTCAAATAGGCTTGGTGCTGTGACCACTTCCTTGGGGACAAGCTCTACTTAGGACAATGCAGACATCATCCCTGAGAGAATATCTATAGCGTTTGGTATCTGCAAACCATTTACTGACATTTTGACTTTGCAAAGCTTTATGCTGCTGATGAGTATACTGTTGAAAACTGACACATTGACAACAAATTCCTTGACCAAACTCCATCAATGGTATCACTGACTGTTCCAGTGGATACAGCATCCTACTATTTCCATCAGAACTGCAGGCTATCTCTTTTCCTTGCAACATGCTTCTAACTTTAGAATTTCCTGATGCTTGCCACACAGTCTGGTAAGATCCAACTTTGGGACAAGTATGTAACAAAAGCTTAGAATAAATGTAACCAACTACTTGTGAAAAACAAAGTATTACATGATTTATTAAAATTTATGTAATAATCTTGTAGTTAAAGTTTTACGCTTTTTAAAACACAAGATTATCAGGTGAGATAGCCAATTTGGATAGCAGGCTATACAGGTGGTGGGTAACCACAGAGTGAACAGTAAATGATGCAGGAGGTGCAGGATGCTCATTAGGTGTACTGTCATGGCTCACAGATTGCCTCCTTTTGTCAAATTAGCCTTTCCTTTACCTTTCCTGATCTCTTTCATATCCCTGAGAGATATCTGTAGTAGCATGACTATGCTGCCTAACTTTGCTCTCTGATTGAGCTACACCATAACTTGTGGTACTGGTACCTTCTCACTGCTAATCCCTTCAGATTTTGGAAGACTGCATAAAACCTCCTTCACTGCTGCAAAGGCAATGAGAAAATTATGCATCTCTGCCCAATCAGTGAAACAGCCTCCTTTACGTACATTTCAAAGAAAAAAAGCACTAAACAGAAGCAAAGATACACCTGATTAAGCTTTGTTAAAGGAAGCAGGACACTTCTTTTCCATGCTGCTTTTCTATTCTATGCTGGCTACCACAATTCTGCTGGCTGGCACTGAGACATTGTATCATACAACTGCTATTCCAGTATTATCACCGTGCCAGTGCCCCAGAATCGCTTCAGCAGCTTTAGTGTCGCAGAACTATGAGCAAAAGATAGCATCCTGTACCTTTCCTTCACCTCTTCCTCCTCCTGTTTCCTCCTACGCTCCTCCTCTTCTTGCCATTGTCTTTCCTCTTCCTCTCTTCTGATCTGTTCTTCCTCTTCTTGCCTCCTTCTCTCCTCTGCTTCCTGCTTCTGCCTGAGATCCTGCTGCAGCAGGTGCTGGTAGAGGCTGCGAGCCAGGCGGCCACGCCAGTGCTTCTGCAGGGTGACCGCGGAGGCCTTCAGCCGCAGCAAGCTCTTCTTCCAGAAGTAGGCTCGGTAGTTCTTTTGGATTATAACAACACTGGCTAGCACCTTCTGATACTTCTTCCTAAAAACAGAACCAGACACTTAATATGCCACAAAGTCATATGTGCTGGTTTACTGACCATACCCACACAAAAATTACCTGGGGAAAAATACTGTTCAGAAATAACACAATTTCTGTTCCTCTACTGCCACTATCTGTAAATTATATTCACTTTACTGTTGATCCTCTTACATCTGCCACTGGTTTGTTTCAATGGCACCTACTTTTGTGAAGACGCTCAGAGGATGAGGGACAGATATTTGGCTCATGGAAAGGGACGACACCCTGGCCCCAAGTCTCCTTGAATTGCACATACACACATTCACTGTGCAATCACCATAATCATTCAGTGTGGATTTACTATAATAAAAACACAAAATGGCCTCACTATATGAGAACAAAGTCCCATAGTGATCCATCTTTCAAGTGGACAAAAGCAGATTACTTCTGGAAAAGCAAAAAACAGTGCAAAAATAGATCTGGTGACATTGATTACATACTGTCTGGGGGAAAAGACACTGATACTACAATACTGATGGGTGAATGTAACATTGTAACAGGTTCACATTAAAAAATACTTTGTGGCACAACATTTCGCTTAAACAAGAATAACAGAATATCCTGAGTTGGAAGGGACCCACAAGGATGGTATCAAATGGATCAAATGGTAGCAAAATCAACTTTGCAGCACTCCAAAATCATGATACGGCCCCAAAACACAAGACTCATCACTCACAAGTCAAGTTTTGGCTCTGCATTACAGAATATTTTTATTAAGAACCTGAAAAAAGTAGAAGTTTGTACATGATACACAAACCAAGCAAACAGCAAAAGTTATTAGTACATAGTAATCCGAATCAATCTGCAAACTACATTCAAGCAAACATTAAACTAACCAAAAGAACCAATCATAAAGTCTTCAAGAATCAAAGGCCAAATACACCTGATGTTGAACTATGCTGGGAAGTAGCAAGTCAAAAATGGATTTTTGGGTCCCAGATCAATGGCTGAAGGTAAACTCCCATCACAATGCTATGGAAAAAAAATACTAGTGGGGTTCTTATACTTGCAAGCAGAAATACAGTGTACAGGGGGACTACACTGTTGTTTTTATCCTTTTACTATGTGTTAGCACCCCCATTCCAAGAACAATGTTAGAACTTCAAGTGATTTCTGAGGAAGCAGGTTTGGAATCACAAGTTCAGGCCTACAGAACAAGCACACTTGCTGCATGACCTTAAGAAACTGAAAAGGCTAAGGAAAGGTTTGATCCCAGGCAAAGTACCCACATTTCTGAGTGGTATTTTTATTTTTCCAACAGGGGACATAACAAGATTTAACCAACCTGAAACTGACTATAACAATTGAAAGTGGATTTTTTCAGAAAGTAATTTAATATATTTATACACCTTAATATCTTGCTGTAGGAAAACAATCTCTGGCACTATTCAACTCAAACCCTTCTTCAATCCATATCAGTATTTGCAGGGGGAAATTCTATGGTGTTGTTACACAGGATCTTGGGCCAGCAGGCTGCAGGAATCCTGTGAGGCCTTACAGTCCTAGAAAGCACACTGGAAATAGCGCACTATTCTTACATACCCTTCCCACGGACCTTCTGCAACACCCTGAGGAAGAGACACACCTCAAAATCCCCATCCTGGCAATCAAATTCCCTTCAAACGACAACAGGGACTCATGCTGACAGCCTGCCACCTCCCTGCACATCAGATATGTCAGACTAGTCAAGAAAATCAGGAGAGGGATGCTAATAGCAGTAGTGTGCAGAGATCATGCTCTTTTCCATAAGTATTAAGTCAAAGGGAGGAAGCACAGAGAAAAGAAGAGGAAGGGAAAAAGGTGATAAGAAGTAGGTGGTTTTAGATTGATTGCTCCTGAGCTGCATTTCTCTCACCCCTGCTCCCTCTGTCCTCCCTGTGTCCTGCACATGGGGTGTGAACAGCTGCACATGCACTCCCTGCCAAGGCAGATACAAGTGCATCAAAAAGGGTACTCTGACTTTTACAAAATGCATCTGCCAGAAACTCTCTCAAGTGCCACATGTGCCAAGCCCTGCCCAGCTACAGGCCAGCTATGCCTGCTAATCTGCCAGGCTGAAGTGCCCCCTCATTCCTCATGACCACAGCCAAGCTTGCAGATGCCCTTCAGCTGAAATTGTTGCACATAGGCTGTGAATTTCATTCCTCTTGTCCAGCCTTCCATTCACCCTCTTACACTGGCTAAAGAAATTCAACCTGCAGTCCATACTGAGCGGTTGGGAGACATCCAGACCGTGTATCTCACAAGAGAAGGTGGGGTGGCTGCAAGGCTCCAATACTGTATTTGGAATTTAGTTAATTATTCTGTCAATGAGCTGAAGTTGGCAGTTATGTCTCCAAGGACTAGAGAACATAGCGCTATAGAGCAATTTGCTACTGTATTCTTCCCCTGAGCAATACGGTCCTGCAGAATCCAGGGACACAGCCAAATTTGTACATGGATCCTGCATTATGTGTATTTTGGCTGGTGAAGCCGTTACCTGCATCTCAGAGCTCCACAGACTAGTTACATAAATATGGGGTCATTTCAATTGGCTTGATTTTCTTGTCTTATATTTTAATGATCAGTCAGAGATACTAGGCAGCAGAGAATGAGAGCAAAGAAAATCTGGTTCTCCAGGCTCACAGAGCAAGTTCACAAAGGGGGAGAAACCGGTAAAATCCTTCCTTCACCAACCTACTTTGCATGAGACCAAATGAATTTAAATACACTTGTGTTTGCAAAACTAACAAAAATGGCACCAAGCTTAAGGCAGCACTCACTGGCACTCCCGACCTCTGCCCAACTCTGTACAGACCATTCAGTACGAGCCCATATGAACTCATGCCTGCTGGACTTTTTTCAATACAGGTGCAGTGCAACTGGTAACTCTTCACAGAAAGAGCAACAGGGGAGATCTGGAAAACCTTTCTTCACTCTGCTCTCCTCCCCTGCAAAGTCCAGTTACCTCCCACTGCTTGTGAGGATTTCCACTCTGGCTGTAGAAGCACAGCTTGTTCTTAAAGATGAGACACAGAAGAGCAACATGTGGGACAAAGAATTCCTATCTGTGGAGGCTGAAGTACCACAAGATTTCTAACCAAGAGGAACAGTACTGCCACATTGTCATCTATCACAGCCCTGCAAGGCAGCAGATTCCTTACCAGAACCGCAGAAAACCAGTAATCCAGTATTCCTGCAGTGATGTTTCCCAGAAAATCGATTTTCCTGTGCTAATCCCTACCCTTCTCTCCAAATGCTAGACACAAAGTAAAATAGAGCAGAGGCCCTGACACAAAGAACCTGAAATCTCATGTACAAACAATAGAGCTAGCTCATTTGTCTTCCTAAAGGGAAATAAATAAATGAATAAAAGCTCCAGAGGCCAAATGTGTATTGTGTTGATATTCCACATTGGCAAAGGAGGGTACAACCCTTGCACACATTTCTGAATGCAAAATGAGCTACCTGGTGTAACTGGAGCGCTAAGAAGAGTGCCTGCTGAAACAGCTCTGCTGGGCAGGGATTTCACCTCCTCACACCCCTGACTGACAGGTGTCTGGAGCACAGACCAGCCAGGAAAGAGCATCTTAGTGGGATTAAGTGTGCATGCCATAGCCATTAAGGAGTCAGCTGTTACACTGACTTCGAGGAGGGGCAGAGGAAGGCGGTTTGTCTGCAGTTGGTTTTCCCAAACCTTCTCTGGTCAGGTGCAAAAGGGAGAGGCAGGAGGAGATTACTGTTGCAGAGCTGGCCAAATACCAATTCTGAAGAGTTAATTAAAAGGAGAGGGAGATCACGAGGCAAACAGGCAGGGCGAGGAAAGAGGGTGAGCAAAGGCAGAGCTGCAAGTAAGGAAGAAGCAATTTGCAGGGGGAGCAGAAAATAGAGTTGACAGGCACAAGGAAAAGGAGAGGACCCAAAGCGTAGGTGGGGCCCAGCCAGGAAAGCCCTGAAGGCAAGGAAAAGGTGTCATCAGAGGCAAGCAATATATACAGAGGAGCTTGCTGAGCAGCACTGAGGGAGGGTGCAAGCGTGCACAGAACTGAAAAAAGAGGTGCCAAAGGTGCAGGAAGGTTTCAGCAGAGCTAATGCTGGCAGGGAGGGCAGATACTGCAACTCCCCCGTAGAATACAGGCGGGGAAGATGGGATGGATGCTAGGGGACTAGAGAGCAAAGCAGGGGATCAGGGCAACCCAGGCACGCAAGCACAGGGATGGTGGGGCAGCCCCAGGCACTGACCTTGCCATGTAGCCCAAGACGTGGGCCCGGATGACTATAGCTGCTTTCCTCAACTCCTCTTCCCGATCCTTCTCCAGCTTCTGCTCAAGAGCTTCCTTCAGGAAAACCTGACGCCACGGGGAGGAGTTTCAGTAAACACAAAGAGAGGAAAGAAGTCAGTCCCCGGGAGAGCCGGGAGGTTTCATCCCTGGTGAGCGGCGCGGAGAGCGCTCCGTGCCCCGGCGGCCGCCGCCCCCGCGCTGCCCCGCGGCGCCCGCACTCGGAGTGCCGGGGAAAGTTTTACAGCGGCAGGAGCCAAACTCCGAGCCCAGCCCCCGCCTCCCTCACTCTGTGGTCAAGACTTAAAAGAGAGAGAGGGAGGGAGCAGAGGAAGGAGGGAGACTGGAGGGAGGAGGAGAGCCTGTGCCTGTGATTAACTCTTCCTCAGCTGACAGCATTCCCTGCACAACCCGGTACCGCCCTGCAGCACGCAGTGGGACCTACTTGGGTGATAATATATCTTGCAAAGAAACTCCTCTGCGTTTCAAGGAAAGGGAGGAACATTTAGATTTCTAGACTCCAGGAGGTAACCGCAACATCGAGCTTCACTAATGGAAGGCAGTCTGAAAGCCAGAAGCCCGATCGAGATGCAAAGCTGTGCATACCCTCAGCCTCTCAGAGCAGGAGCCCTCCACAAAACCTCCAGAAACTGGAGTGGAAATGCTTCCGTGCTGAAGAGATTGAACAGTGCAGCACGCACTGGGGGCAACTGAGCTTTGACAGTGCAAGTCTCCAAATATTAGTGGTTGCACTTCAGTGTCCTGTATTTTAATTCTCAAGCATCTTCCATCACCTGTATTTCAGACCTCTGCTTGGTGCTAAGTGTTTGTGAAGGATGAAGACACCAACTTAGAGACAAAAGAACTGAGATACAAGCAAGATAAGTCCATGTTTGCAGAAATTGTACTGACATATCTGAGTCCTGTGAAATCAGCTGGCTTGCGTTAGGTCAGCACAGGGTTCAGCACAAATTCTTGAAATAAATGCATTGCTTTTTGAGATGGACTGTAGCCTGCATGGAGCTCCATGGCACCAGGGGTACACTGCTAGCAGTACCCAGTCCAGAATAAACTGGCTAAGGTATGTCCATACAAGATGCAATCACAGCAGTGACTGCCATATGGCCAAGCTTGTGTGACCCACTGCCTGGCATTGGCTAAATCACTTCCAGGGCCAGCAGCAGAACAGGCTACACTAGGAAGGTGCTGCCCCACTTGTTAAAGAACTGCCATGTAGGCAGACTGAGCTGACACTTTTCAATCAGCAGAACCACATTAATGAGTAAAAACTCCTTACAAATGTATTCAACCCATGTGGTTATGCTGAGAGGCCAGATATTCGAACAGTTATTCAGTCTTAGTGTTCTGCACAAACTTTCCTCCTCCCATTATGTTTCTGTATACCTTCCTTTCCATCATTGCTTTTGGTCTCATTCCTTAAGACTCTTCTGACCCTGCACTGACCACTGTGTGCTGGCTGATACCTCTCCCTGAGTTAGTGTGCCTATAGCCAGTAGCTTTCCTGGACTAGAATTTCTCCTGAGGAGCAGCTTCCATTAAGATGGCCTTAAGAAATGAACTGGTTTATAATGCCTAAGTAACCATGGGTTGCCTTAAAAGAAGGTTCATCAGGAAGATACCGCCAACCATGAAGCTGGCATCCTTCCCTGCAAGTTGTATATCTACTCCCTCTGTCAACTCAACAATCTTTTAAATACTTTTCTGAGGCAGGGACTGCTCTTTCCACTACATTTCAAAACCAAGCAGCAGTCACCCATTTCAAGAATGCAACCACCAAAACACTGTCCCAGTCCATTATCTTCATCATATTGCAAAAATACTCAGGCCATCAGTATTTCCCTAGCAAGCACTGTCTTGCTGAGCCAGGCCTGTAAGGAGGGAGGAAAAAACTTCAGGGCATGCAGAGTTCAATGAGATCCACCCTTAATCCTGTAGGATTATAGGATCTATATATGCCTGAGAGTGAGAGGTTAATCTCAAATAACATAAAAATATCTAGTTATAAGCTGTTGGCATTTTGAAAGTTGTTTCTTTTTGAGACTCCTGTAGACGACAAGGAAGAGTAACATGCATTCAAGTCCAGAAATATTTTTGATGCCTTGTAGAAATAAACTCGAAAGTGGCTGTTTCTTTGTCATTTTCTGAAATTTCTGAAATTTCTTCTATTATATGTGCTCATACTAGACACTGGTCAAGTTTTAAACCACACTGCAGCACCATGGTGTTCCTCACACAACCTCAGTGCCTGCACGTGCCATCAGTTGTGACAGTGAACATGTTAAGGTTTCGTGCAGATCAGCAGACACAGCATGGGCATCCATGTGTACATAAGTGGGATCGTATGGTTCCTGGGGACAACACTGGGAAAGCAGGAAGTGGGTCAATGTGACCTGGATGCCAAAGACTGTACAGCAACCTCTTCCTTCAAATAGGCCCTACAAAACAGCAGGTTCAAATGTGGAAATTAATGTCTTCAAATAGCAAGAATTACTGTGTTAAACATCTGTAGGAAATCTGTGTTGTAGGTACGGGTAACTGTGGCAGAAGTTTCAGGTTCACTGAGGAAAGGGGCACAGAAGCTGCTGCTCCATCCCATCACATCTCCAGTGAAGACAAGTGCACCTTCACACGAGCTCTTTCATCATCACACTGCTTGTTTGCATCCATGTCCTCAACTCTGCCATACTTTAGGATAAAACTTGCCTTGCATACATTAATACCTCTTATAAACATTAATTTGACAATTGCCAGCACAGCAGCTGCTCTATTCTTAATGAAAAACACAAAGATCATCCTGCCCTTTCTCCTCTGTTTCCTTTCCCAAGCTTCACAATCCTCTGCACTAATTCACAGAGTCTTTTCCTTCCTCCTTCAAACAATTGCTAGGGATATAATTATCCTTCCATTCATTTTGCAGGAAGTATTCCCCCTTCTATAAGCCTTGCTCTTTACCCACCCCTTATACTTCTTCCTAGGTTACATCCCCAGTGGCTTGTCACACCTTTTTCAGTAGTTACTCCTGATTCCATGAGCCAAGGTTAGTTCTGGGAATCACAACCTTACTACCCAGAGTTGCACCTGTAGCAGCAAAAAGTGGCAGTAAGGCCACACAGGAGACTTCCTTTTCAGGACAATGACCTAGACTCTGTGCCTCTTAGCTTGTAGCTTCACTTCACCCTTACCTGAAAGCCTCTGGAAAAATTAAGGCTCTTTTCTTCATCAACCCAGGTATTCCAGGCTGTGTTACCTAGCACCAGCTAAAGTATAAATATAGCCAAAACACTCTGTAATCCAAACCAAGACACAACAGCTGGATAGAGGCAGCAAGGAAGGTACTACCAGGAAGCACCACTGCTCTGTACAGCCTCATCTTAGCATCTGCTTTCCTAAGAGCAGGCTTTCTGGAGGCGCTGTCACAAAGCTGAGTTGCAGAATGGTCTCCAAGGCAGGAATAAAATGGCTTTGCATAGGAAAGAATGCCAAGCAACTCATCTGAAAAACGAAATGGCAGGGCAATGCACTTTGGAATGACAGCACTTTGGAGTAGCTAGGGGCTGGCCAACCATTCAGCATGGCAGCAAGGGTGGAACATACCAGGACAGCTTTGGAGTGATCCATTCTTTAAATGAATAGAACTAGTCCCCTCTACCAGGACACACATCTCTAATTCAAGCCATGCCAGTATAAAATAACTTCTACAACCCAAGGAGATGGCTCAGTGGCTTCCCAACTGCTCTCAGTTTTCCTTCTCAGGCATAAATAAAAAGACTGACATTCTTAATAATTTCTTTCTTCCCACAATATTCAGACCTACAGCAACCAGTGCCCTAAGCAGAGAGACTTCTGTTTACCAACATGCCACATACAGTTCTTCAGCCATCTTCGGTATTACAGGATACAATTGTTAAAAAAAAAAGAAAGAAAGAACAGTAGAATTTTTTCTTTCCCACAATTATCACCTCTATATTGTTTTTTCGAAATAGTTTGTGCAGGTTAAAAAGTGAATGCAAACAGATAGACTCATCCTTCATGATGCACAATGGGGACTTAAAAGAGATCCTATTGCTGCCAAGAACTCAAAGGAGTCTGGATTTCCTGCCTGTTGTCACTCTGCTGCAGTCCCTGGACTCCAGCTATATAGTTTCTTGCCTTTTGTACACTAAAAGATGAGTATGTGCATGTGAGTTTGGTCTTCACATGCATTCTCCTGCTGCCCGTGCTGTAGCCCAGCAATCTTCCATCTTCTGTCATGTTAGGAAGAAAGTTCAAACTCTGTGTTTACCAGCTCAAACCACTGCTTTCTAAAACTTTCCAGACACAAACAGCTCTGCAACACACACACTGTCCACATAGGTTTTAATACTAAAATGCTAGGAGACTGGCAGTCACCCAAGCAATGTGGATTATCTAGGGACAGGAATGACCTTGCAAGGACCAGTGAGGAGGCTTCAGATGCCCAAATCAAAGATGGGGAACACTTTAGTTACAGAACAGAATACAGCTAAGTGATAAAACCTTCTTTCTTTCAGTGAAGGCATGTGGAAAAAAATCCCAAACCTCAAATTTCAGATTAATACATCTTCCCACAACAATTGCCAGTGGCTTTCTTGGTTGTTACACAGAGTTCATAGTTCACAGTTCAGACTACAAACTGGACTACCACCACTTATGTAGGAAGGGAAGAGAGATATCTTGCTTTCTAAAAAAACCATTAGAGTCTATCCACTCATTGAGAAATGATTGCTCAAAGCTACAGGAATCATTATCTGATCTCTTGTACAAATTAAATGTGCATGTTCATTTCTGGTTTCATTGTAACCTTGGAAATATTTTAAAGTACTTTTTTGAAGGCTTAAGGGCAAAAAAATGCAAGAAGTTGCTTTGATGTACCACCATCTGCTCTAGATATGGACTGCATAGCCACTGTTGAGAAATGCTGTCTGCACTGGACACCACCCATCTTGGAATATTCTTTTAAGAATTTACTGGAGTATGTGGAAAGTTGCGATAGAGAGTTTCACATATCCAGATTTATATAGCAATATACCTCACAATGCTCACATCTACTTCTCTGCAAAAATGCAGAGAAATTCCAGGCAAGAGAGAAGTGTTACGCTTTCACCAAAACAGAAGCAAAATTTGAATTATGCAAGTGGGCAGCAGCATTTGGATACCTTTTCATAGAAAATGTATGCTAGCATCTGGGCTTCCTCCACAAACCATCATCTGAGCTTCCACCATAGAAAGCTGTCACACATCTGCTCATCTACCTATTCACAGTTTAGATAGCTACCAAGCAGCAGCTCACTGCCTCAGGCAAGAACTGTGGTTAGCCAAGCAGAGTGAAATACCTGGCACAAGAGGCAAGAGTTAATGGCATACAATAAGTTGCATAAAATGAGACCCATGCTTGTTCTCCTTGAATTTTTAAATTGGATAAGACACAAAAAAAATCAATCTGGCATGGCCAATGAGAAGAACTTTAGACAAAATCAAAAAGCCTTCTGTATCTCTAGGTTCATAATATGGGAAATATTTGAGATAATACAGGTCAAGGACATAGGCCAGTGTATTTAAAGGATCATGACTTCATTGCCTTTTCTACTGCCTTGAATCTCACCAGATGCAATTGCATCCCCCTGCAGCTGGAACAAAGCCATTCCCTGCCCCACACTGATGAAGTACCTTGGTTTTACCCAATTGCCATTCTTTCTTGCTGCTGTCGTAAGTCTGAAGAAAACGTGCACATACAGCTTTACTGTCGTCTGAGAGATTTGTCCCCCTCACAAGCATCTTGTACCTAAGAATGAAACAGAATCTCATGAGATTACATATTACAGTAACAGCCCCCCTCACTCTCTCTCCCCAGTCTTTTAACTCTAATTATCCTCCTCCCATTAGCCTTTCTTCCTTTGGGACCTCCCTTCTTCATGTTTGCCTTCCAATTTGGAAATTTCCATCCCCCAACCTTTATCTGTCCCTACCACACTGGCAATTATTGTTGCAATCCCAGTAAAAAAATACAAACTCAACAGAATCTTTCAGTAAAGAACAACTGTCTTTCTGAAACATGTGCTTTCATCAGACACAAGTTATTTTGTTCAGTATAAGGGTGGCATTTAATGTTTCAAGAGACAAAGGAAGCAATGTTCAGTGGCTCCTTCTAGCCTTAAACTTCAAGAAATCTTTTTGATGCAGCTAGTTAAAAGAAATAATCACTCTTTCTAATACTAATTATCAACTATACTGTTGATTACAATTTACTCCAGCCACCTAAATGTTTTAAGCATGGTATTTTCTTTTTACACATTATGACCAGCTGGCTTTCACAGCATCACACTAGCAAATCTATGGCAAAGCTACAAAAAATAATAATAAAAAAAAAGATGACCATCTGGCTATTTTTCCATTTTGACTTTTACCCTAAAGGCAGGTCTCCAGAAGGGCTTCCAGATCAGTCTATGCTATGGGCAATAAGGCCATGGTTAGAAGAACATCCCACAGAGGATCCATACCAGAAGCAGCAGTTAAGGATGGAACAATCATATGGAATTATATACCTTGGGGCTGTTACAGCCTATGATACAATGACAATAATTACCTGCTGAGAAAGTCCTGGAACAGGCGTCGTATGGGGAAACCTGCTCTTCGAACTTTCACAGTCTCCAGCATCCCTGAGTACCGGAGCTGATTTAGCACCACATCTGGATTAAAGAGGTTTGGCGCCTACATAATGATCCAGAACCAAAACACAAATAAGAGAGACAGAATAAGTATTGATCTTGGTATTAACATCTTTGCTGACTTGAATAGTCACTGTTCCTCTGAGCACAGTCAGTCACAGGTTGTATATCTGTTTCTCTGTAGAAAGTCAACCCCACAAATTTGGGCATGCCAGGTGAAAAGGGGGAAGTTTGGGTCAAGGAGAAAGCAACCTCAAAACACTGCATGGTGCAGAATAAGGGAAGAAAAGGAGTTGGGCAGATCCTGGAAAAAAACCAGTTTGGATACTGCACTCACAGTCAGATATGGTAGGAAAGCAAAGACATAATGCATTAACACATACAGAGTGCAGAACCCTGACCCAGTTCTCTTTGCAGTCTCTCTTCAGTCAAACTGAAGACAAACTACAGAATTCTTTTTTGGTATAAACCCTGTAGGCAGGCTGTCCTCTGCCATATCATACACAGTTCCAAAACACACAAAGAAAAGGATCAATGCAGAGCTCCCCACCCAATCTAGTTAACAGCATATTGTCCTGCCACAGTTCACAATACAAGAGAGCCAGCCCATCTCTAAGCACTGTGACTTGCTCATGGAGCGTCTACCTCCTTTGCCTCAGAGCCAGGGATCTGCAGGAGGCATTTCCTACTGCACAAGCTCTGCATTCCAGAACAAATTTCTCTACAGGCACCACAAACAGAAATTATTGCTTCTTCTACCACAGCTCAGGGCTCTGCACAAGCCCAGTTTATCTTCCAAGTTTCATAAGCACTGAAAGAGATGGGAATGGCTGTATAATCTCATACTCAGCATGCAGTCTTTCCATTGAATTGGCAGGAGGAGGGTGTGTTTTCCCTCAACTACAAACTAACTAGAACGAAAAAGGGAAGGCAAAGAAGAACTGCTCTTATCCTCACTTGAGGCACCTGCGAGGCATTTGTGCAAGTGAGTGCTCATGAAGGCCTGTATATCACATTTTGCTGGGAGACAGATTTACCTTTTCTGTATTTGGTTTGATGCAGCGGATGAAGAATGGGTTGGAAGTACTAAGCGTGGCCATCAGGGAATGGAGAGAATCCTAAAGAGCAACAAGACAAAACCCAAAGGATCAGTGACCACAGAAGACGGAGGGGCTACATTTGAAGCAATGAGGTCTTCATGCAGCTCTTCCATTCCTAATGTCCTTTGACTGCCTATCAAAATTTCAAGAACACAGGAGATTCCTTCCTGTCCAAAACACACCCACAATTAGTTTGCTCCTAACATTGTTTACATGGAGCTGCATAGCTCATGTGAGTTAATTTTGCAACTCTCTCAAGCTTTAAATACAGGAAAATAAAACAGTGAAACAAACAGAAGGTTTGCAGACAATCTAAGGGGGTGAGATTTATACCTGGAAGGTCCTCCCAGTAAGGTTTTATTGGAATTATCACAATACCTGTAAAAGATGCGGCCTAAAAGGACACATACACTTAGATGAAACAACAAACCAATCAAAGAACCTCAAAAACTTCATATATTTATCAAAGTACTCTTTTCTTCTCCCACCCTGCTCAGTCTTAACATCTCACATTTTATACCAAACAGAAATCCTTGGGGCAATGGCACTGTCTTTTTTTAGCACTGCAACATTCCTGCACATTTTCAGTGCTGGACATAAAACAAGGATGAATGACTCCTCTTGGCTGCAGGCCTTGCTTTACCCATCTGCTCCTCCCCAGAAGCCTGCTGTTCTCTTGGAAAACATCATACCCTGAACTGGGAACTGACAGTCGGTCTGCGCCTCTGGGTGCCCATCTTCAGTGTCTCTTCACTGCAACGACTGCAGACTCTTTCAAAAAGGTCATAGATAAAGTCCAGCCTGAGGGAAAGAAAAGAATTAAAGACAATGCAGAACCTGTGAGAAGATGGCTCTCATTATCAGCTTCTGCCCAGTCCCAGTGGGGAACACTTCATTTTTATTCCTGCTGTGCCAGAGCGGCTGCAGGAGGCAGTTCAGCTGGGCACTTCAGTGAGGAAATTAATAGTTTCCACGTGGCTGCCCAGACCCCATGGGCTGCTCTGTACGCCACACTCAGCTGCAAAGCCAGAAACCCCATCTCATGCCCTCAAGGAGGATATCACACAAAGGAGAATCCCCATTCCACACTAGCTAGGACACCTCCCTTCAGCTATATGTAAAACTACCTTGAAGGCATGCCAACTAGACTGGTGCTGTCATACCTTCCTGAAGTAGCTCTGATGACTAGCACCCATGACACCCTCCTGAAATTGGAACCACAGCTCTTCTGTAGTCAGAGGAGTTCTAGAGCTCCCTGAGTGTAGGTCAGTTTTGGGGGTGGGGAAGGGGAAAGCGAAGGTAAAAAGGGAAGGGGAAAGGGAAGGACCAGCATTGCCTGGAGGGATTTCTGTCATGCTGTTATAACTATTTTAAAACTGGGACAACATGAGTCCTGATTAAATATGTGCTTCATTTCATTTCTCCAGCTCTCCTTTCTTTTGTCAGGACACTTCAGCACAAAGAGAAGAATGATTTAGAATGATGCCTGATGCTCTGGCAAAAGCAACTGCTTTCCTTAAGTCTGAATATTACATGAATGTGGCTTAGCCAGCCCAACAGATGTGGCCTCCTCACAAGCATACCTGCTGTCTTTCAGCATGTTTAAAATGTCATCACGAAAGGTGTCTCTGTTCTTCTCCAGAAAGCCTCTCACATCATACAGCACCTGCAACACAGACAGAGCCACTAGAACAGTGCTGTACAAATCATTAAGCACTTCTACATTTACATGCCAATGTACAAGACCTCCAGCAGAGCTACACAGTAACACTGTAGGCATATGCCAAGATCTGAATTTCTGGGGTCAAAGAACTTGAGAGTTCTACAATTACCATCAAGAATGTGGCTTTTAGCCATCAATTAAAAAACACAAAAAAACCCTCAAAAACAAGAGCCAAGTGAAACAGCTGCAGAGATTTGCCTGGCAGAGGAGGGTATGTGGGGAAATCCTCTGCAAAGTGTGAGATACTTCATTCACTTGAGGAGAGTGAATGGAGAATGCCACCCAGTGCCCTGACTTCCCAACCGTGAGTGCTGAGCAGATATTACTCGAGGAGGAGGTTAGCCCTTCTTTAATGTAAAGGTGTCCTCTCTTGACACACTTCCATCTGCTTCATATCTCTCCACAACAGAGCAACATTTAACCTTGAAGGCTTGAGAACCTTTTCCCTTTTTTTTTCAATAGGTATTCATCCTTTTCTCCTCCTCACAAGTTAATTATTCCTTGTGACTTTTACTTCAGGTTTTATTCGTTTGTGAATGTCCAAAGCAGACAACATGAATAAAAGAAGTACAGAGGAGTTTATCCCCCAAATGAAAAGTTACTTGAGAAACTCAAACATGCAAGCTGGAGAATATAATACTGGAGAATGACATGCTATTTTAGGTCCATCATACTCCTTGTGCTCTAATATGGGGCACTAACTGTGGAAACAAACGGCTCAGAGATACTACTGATTTTTGGAATCTAAAATCAAGGACCTGAAGTCCAATATACACCAAGCATCTCACAAACAAATCATGAACACCTACCTCCCCTGCATAATGTCTTATGCCAAACTGATGGTCTGTTACCCGAGGCTTCACATAGTAGGGGTTGCTCTGAAATAAAAGAAAAAGGAGTCATCTTCTAATGCTGGTGTACAAATAAACAGGCTCAGTCAGGAACTCTGCCATGACTATGACAAGGCTGGGATGGGCAAGGACCTTAGCTCTTGCAGAGCCCGACCACATCTGCTGCAGCTCTATGCAGCTACATTACAAATGTATTACTCAAATAAGATGGAAAAATCCAGCCCTTCAAGGCATTCCTCATGTGAGCAAGGGCTTGCAGAATCAAGGTTGGGCAGGCATGCCATGAATGAAATGTTAATTCTTGTGTTTCTGACACCTGAGGAGACTGGGCTCCACACAAACCATGTGGTGCAGGACACAGGATCAGGATGCAAGGAAGATGGCAGCTTTGCAGAAAACCTACACACCTTTTCTTCATCAAAGGAAGTAACATACCAATCTCCTGTCTTCCTCATGTTTTGTCTTTCTTTGCACCTCTCTTCCCCTTTATTCAATATCCATTTTTCCTTTCTCTTAGTAGCTGTTCTACTCTCTCATTCTCACCCCCTTTTGTTCTATGAAAACTGTTTTAACTATATAAGAACAGTCATGCTGCTCAAGACCAACAATCTATCCAGCTGAGTATGCTGCCTCTAGCAGTGGCTATATAGGGTAAGAACAAAGAAATTAAATCATACTTTCATCTTCATATTCCCTCAAAGTCTAATTATTTCTATAAGGTCTGCCTAACTAGTAACCCTAAGTGAAGATTTCTCTTGCTTGCTCATTCCACACCTGAACCCACACAGAATTCTTGCATCCAAGTGTCCTTTCACAGGAGCTCTCAACCAACCTCATGGAGAACTCCAGCTGATACCCTGGCTTCTATTAGTGCCATTTGTCTTCTACAGACCATATGTGACTTTTAAACCCATCCCATACACACACCCCCAAGTCATCTTCTCTCCGCACTGCAGGGTCCCTTCAACATAGTTTTTCATAACACTGAAGCTGTCACAGACCAGCTGTTTACCAGTTCTGATATAACCCCTTCTTGAGTGGAGGAGCCTAGTGGTGTAGATGGCTCAAAGTGCAGGTGATCTATGGATTACATAATGCCATAGTAATGTTTTCATCTTTTATTCTGTTTGTTTCCCAGGCGTTTCTACCATTTCATCTGTTTTTGGTTGTTTTTGTTTTTTGTTTTTTTTTTTTTTTTGTTTTTTTTTTGTTTTTTTTTTTTTTTTTTTTTTGTTTTTTTTTTTTTTTTGTTTTTTTTTTTTTTTTTTTTTTTTTTTTTTTTTTTTTTTTTTTTTTTTAAATTACTGATAACTGTGCTGATATTTCCATGGATCTATCTATCACAGCCTCTGTCTAGACCTTGCTCCTGAAGAGCAGCAGTCCGTTCAGGCCTATCATTTTCACAGGGGAAATTTGGACTGTTTTCCTTCAGGCATACTATTTTACATTTATCTACACTGCTTTTCATTTTCATTTTACAATCCAATCAGTCTCATGAGGCCCCTCTTGGTCCAGTCTTTCCCTACAAATCAGCAGAAAACTGTCCCCTTGATGCTCATATGAGACAGTGTCTTACAGGCCTTCCTTCATTATGGTAATTATGGTAATTGGCCATTAACATTCTGTGAATTGACCCAATAGTGAAATAAGAGCTATAGGCCTCTAATTTCCTACAATACTTTCTAAAAATTAAAATAATTCCCCAGCTTCTCAGACAAAAGTACTAAAAAAATTCTAAGTAACATGTTGCACAATGCTGTTCATAATTGAGCTCTTTCATCTTCAAGTTCTTTTAGCAGTATTGTATGGATGGCTTCTGACACTAATAATTTGTTAGTGCTACTGAAAATTTTTTCATTGCCTTTTTTCCCCTTTCATATTGATCCCATCTCATTGCTTTTCCCTTTCCTCCATACAGTCATCTTTTTCCAGCCATAAACTTCCCTGTCTTCTACTCCAAACATGACTGCTCCTGGCTCTCTTTACCAAGCCCTTTTACTTCATCCACGCATACAACATTCTGGTTCCTTCTCCTATCTCCCCTATTGCTCCTCTCTCTGGTTGTATCAGAGGTCATATTCTCTGAAATCCCAGCTTTCTGCTTTTCCTCCTTAAGACTAGAGCAATCCACAGAAAATACAGAGAAGAGGGCTTGTTCTTTTCAGGCTTCCCAGCAATGCTGGCCAGATGCCTTCCAGAGCTCTTCCAGCCAGCACTTGAGACTTTAACCAGTACCAAAAAAAACACTTTCACCTTCAACAAATGCAAATCCTAGAGCACTACTAAGTTCCTTGTTCCTCCCTGCACTTGAACTCCTCAGCCTCTTCCATCTCCTGTAAGCTCCATAGGGTTCCACATTAACTCCTATCCCCTCAAAGCAGACGGAGGTGACACTATGAACAGCTTAATGAAAAGGCTATTCAATGCACAGAAATTGCCAAAAATAGCAACCAAAATGTTGTGGGGCATAAAGGAATGCAAAATAATACTGGCAGTCTCATGCTGCTGTACAATAAACCACAGGTACCTTCTTACCAAGAGAAGTGCATTCTGGTCTGATTATTTATCTCAGAAAAGAATAGAGAAAAAAATATGTAGACAAGTTCAGAGACAAACAGCAGAAAGAAAGAGGAGCTTTGAAATGTCTCCATTCAGAGACAAAATGAAGAGATTGGGACAGTTCAGAAAGAAAATTCAAAACAAGTGATGCACTAAAATATTCATTAGTTTTATATTAAAGTTAACAAATACCAACAACAGTGAAAAAAAAAATTAAAGCAGGCATTCTCACATTCCTTGACCTATAATACAAGGCAAAGCCATGGTGGACTAAATTGAAGGCCTTGATTTAAGTCAGAAGAAAACATTTCCACAAAACTCAGTGTAAGTAGCCAACCAAAAGTCATTGTTATTGTTTCCACTTCGTAGTCATGAGAATTACTAGCAGAGTTAGAATGCAAATATGAAGAATGAGAAGATCTGTATCTATGCCAATTTAAAAAAATTCAGATAAAGGATACAAATTAGTATGTTTTCAGGCTTGGATGAAGTTTTAATTAGAAGACTAGGAAACATATTCGCAGACAATGTTCTTACTAAAGTAGTTAATTATTTTGTAAGACCATGCTACAGGCTTTAATTTGTTTTTTTTGGGGTTTTTTTCAGTCTATTTACTATTTAGAACAAAGTGTTGGCTGTACTAGAGACATGGTAAGGGATTGCTACAGTGATCTCACTGGGGTTTCTGTGTCCCCAGAATAACTTTCTGACCTGCATGAAAAAGCTGCTCCACTCCTGTGTCCAGAACACAAGAAAGAGGATGAAGGAATTTAATTAATTAGGAACAATGAGAGAGCTTTCATTAAAAGTCATGAGGCAAAAGCCATCCCCAGCCCCAGGAGACAGATTTGACACGCTCTGGAGCAGACTGCTGTGAGTCAGCTGGCAGAAGAAACCCACACACACTGTGCAGCCGCATCCTGTGCCTGGGGTGCTGCCTCGTGTCTCATTGCAGACCAGCAGAACCTGACCTCCATCCTATCCTACAAAGTCAAACCTCTTCTACCCACAGCCTGTGGAATTCACACTCCCTCTTCTCTGTGTGCACAAGAGACCATTCTCAGGTTGTCTCACATAGTACTTTAGTTCAGTACAGCCTAATTAAACACTTGCAGGTTTGGGCCTAAGACATTTTAAGTTTCCTGCACAAAGCACATATTTTACATCAACAAAACCTTCACTGTAGGTTTTGAAATGCTGATGGGGCTAACATACTGATCATTTGCCTGCCAGGTTATTTTCTTACTTACCATATGCTGGCTGTGAAGTTTTTCCAGAAGGGTGTTGTCTGTGCCTTTGGGGAATCGACTCTCTTCATTCACCAAAGCCAGTAGACCTAGTTTCTACAGCGAAACAAGAGACAGGCTTTTACAGTCAGCAAAAGCTCTAACTACACAGCACCAAGCCAAGAGCTAGAGATCTGAACAAACCATTGAGCAATAATCCAGCAAAGCTCAAGCTGAAAGCAGAATTCTGGCCAGTCAATGCATTCAGCAAGCAGAACATTAAGTGGAGATTATTTGTACAAAAATCACATTAAGGTTTTACTTAAAACACTAATCCCTGTCTAAAACTATGACACCCTTCCTAAGCTTACTCTCAACAATAAGCAGAGATGTGCTCTCTTGAGCTGGGACTACAGCTAGAAGAGCCCATACTTTTGCCAGGTGACTGTGGGAAGAGGATCTAAGCAACTATTTGTTTTTAAAACCAGGAAACCTCAGGGAAGGTCTCAAGACAATCAGCAGTCCCCACAGTGATCCCTGGAAACCATCACAGCTAACTGCTTACCTTCTCAATGAGGTCCAGGCACTCTGCATTATCCATCCAGTCAATGGCTTCCCAGTTTATCCCTTCCCTAACAGTCAAGAACAAACAGAACAAAGATCTGAAATGAAAGATCCAGTGATCTGGGGTGTAGAAGAGCAGAAGTAGCTGAGCACGGTAGGTGTGCCAGGACTCACGATGATTTGTGGGAATTAGGCTTTGTCATGGCTGAGGAAAAAGAACAGGGGACACAATGCATTGCTAACACAAGGAGATGGAAATAGGAGACAGCCTTTTGTATCCACACCAGAGATTTAGACTGCTCTTGTAATCACTTAGCAAATTTCACACAAATTTTAAAACTGTAGTTGGTGTTTCAGGTCTGATGAGCATCAGCCCAAGCAGTGGCGACAATGGACAGTTTGCTACACAGCTTCAAGAGTCAACTGCTGGAAAGCAGACCTGAAGCACATCTGCCAGAAGACTGAACTACAATTCACAGGTCCACCAGGAGAAGAGACAGGAGAGAGATTTCAGGGAGAGTTTTGAAGAGGATGACACAGGTAAGCTTTGGTCTGGCATGCAGGGTGCCTACAGGATGGCCCTTCATCTTTCAGAATAGGAGCTGATGTAGGTAGAGTGTGCTTTGAAACGTGTGCTTTGAAAATCACCCATGAAATTCTATAAATCTGCTGAATGTGTTTTTCCTCTCTTATCACCTTAGTACACTCTTGTAATAAAGGATGTTTCTGTTTTCAGAATTCAGAAAAGCCTGGGAATAGGTCTTACTGAGGAACCCAAGGAAGCCTACAAGCTACATATGAAGCTACTTACTGACATTCTGATACAGACACCTTTCAGTTGGAGGCTAACATTTTGAAGACAGTGGAGTGGTTGCCTATAAACCCTTCAGCCTCTGCTTCATACTTTCCAGTTCAAAGAATAAAGATGAGATACATGGAACTACTTACTAGACCTGAGAAGGCAGAGCTTATGCAGTGAAAGATGAGCTGTAAGTACATCACCGTAGAATAATTTGGTGTGTAGTCAATAATAAAATCCTCTCATTCTTTCCACAGTTCAGCCACAGAGCTTAAATTTCTATGCAATCATCAGGAAAAAATCATTTGTCATGATGATACCGTTCTTAACACAAGCTTCCTGCAATGGTGGAACTGGCCTGAGAAGTGAGTGCATAAATAGCCTTGCAGTTTTGTAATCTTTAGAATTTAATGAATTGCCTATTCAAGTGTCTCCCTTTACAAGACTGCTCTCATTTGCCCTCACTGACCCTATTCAATTGCTTCATTCACAAACATAAAGGCTTCTGTTTCAGAGCAACAACTGAAGTATTTGTCTAGCAGCCTTCTCCAGAAGCAGAAATACTCTAGAACATCCCAGGTACTTCACCAAATACAATTCCAATATGAAGCCCACAGAAGATGAACAGCTGTGCAGAAGGCCCCAAGCTCAGAAAACAGCCTGATTTAAATCTCTTTGCTGAGGAAAAGAGCCCTTTTCACAGTATAGGAATCTCTAGGACAGAAAGAACTGCCTATCATCAGGGATTTTACTTTTTGCACACCAAGACTCCATCTACAGAACACTACCACTGCCTTAGGAAAATCAGTCATAAGCCCAGTGACCATGTACTGTAATGGGCTAAAGCCCAAGAGCTTTCCATTCAGCTGAGAGACAGAAGGGAATCTGGATCTTCCAAATACTACAAGGGAGACTGCATTTGCCTGGAGACAAGGGACTTATGCTGGCAAAGCACATGGACAGTGCTTCTCATGACACATCCACAGTCAGAGTTGTACTAAGGCCCAGCTGTGTCTCCTGCCTCAGCAGTAGGGACTGAACAGCGCAGAGGGGGAATGATATCCTCCCTTCTACTAGCCATGAAAGCAGTAGAGGTCCTGGTCCCTCTGTGTGTCACCTGTTGTACTCCAGTTGCTCCAAGGAGAAGATGTGCTTGTTGAAATATTCCTGGAGTTTCTCATTTGCATAGTTAATGTTAAACTGCTCAAAACGATTCACCTGCAAGAAGAAACAATGATTATAAAACTTAACATTCTTGTCTCTGAGCTATAAAAGAATGTATAGCAGCAAGTGACAAGGTGCCAGGCCTGGAATAAAGCCAGAGACCATAGTGATCCAGATGAACACAAGGAGGGATATGGGGAGGTCCATGAGGAGAACAGCTTTTGAAGCCCATGCAAGGTTAATCACAATCAAGGATGCTAAAGACAATCATGTTTCTCATCTTGGAAGAGAGAAATATAATTCCCTAAGTATTAGGTCACTGGGCTTTCTCTTCTGTGAAATATCTGAGCAGTCACTATACGGCTGTTCAACATACAATCCTCATCAGCTGCAGTCAGAAGGATTACACACAGCATTCTCCACACAATGCAAAACAGATGTAAACAAACAATGTACACATAGGATTTGGAAATTTAATGTGCAAACAAATCAAAAATTCAATATTATCTATCACAGCACATCTGCTTAGGGCCTGTGTCACAAACATTTGAACATCAGCTTTTGTGAATACAGGTGGCAGAAACGGGCAGCTAAATATATCTTGCTGCTTCCAGGGGAAAGTGACAGTGGAGAGGCCCCACACTGCCCTATGCTATCCTTAAGAGCAGACAAACCCACCAAAATTTCCTTTTGTATGCACTGACACCTCTAAAATCAACCCACCCCACAGAAGACAAAGTCCTGACCTGAAAGTTCTCGAAGCCAAAGATATCCAGGATGCCCACAGACTTAAAGTTTTCCTTGCCTTTGATCTTTGTATTAATCTTGCTAATGAGCCACGAAAAACACTGGGAATAGAGCGCCATAGAGAGGGAGTCTCTGGAGTCAGCTGCCTGTAAAGACAGAGAGAAAAAATGAGTCACAAGGAGAACAGGAGGCACAAGGGGCACATGAATCTCTATGGGACTTCAGGTTCCTCCACTCCAAGTGTCTCAGCCTCTGTACTGGCTGTGTATGGTGCATTTATAGGTATCGAGTTTTCAGACAGCCAGGCCACACACAGCTAAGTCATGTATAACCTTTGGTAACTGAACTTGAGAGGGTGAAAGAAGTTGCAAAATCAGTGACATCTTTTGGAATAAGTGCTGGGGGGCAGGAAAGGTGGCAAAACACCTCACAGCTAAGCCCACAGCAGTCATTTGCATCACCTGAGCTAACATTTGCAGTGACAGGCAAGGTATCTCAGCTCAGTACTCATAGTAGAGCTGTCAAAGGGGTGCCTGCTCAGTTTTCAAAAAACTAGTAGGGCAGGATTTAATAAGGTATTCTGTCACCAAGTTACCCTCAAAAATCCCCTTTCCAAAACTTTCCTGCAAACAGCATTATCCTATTGGAATCCAGTTAGGCTGGCCAACAGCCTGGACACATGCCCCAGAAGAACATGGGTTGAAAGAATTTTCTAGAGTTGATCCAATATCCCATACAGTGATCATGACCAAGTGTCATAGGTGGAAAAAATTACTTAAATTGTGATCACTAACAGGGAACTAGTTGGGTGTATGTAAGTGTGTGAATGAACATTCAAAATCAAATTTTTGGTATCTCAAGAAAAAGCCTGCTACTTGATAGATGTAAAAGGAATGGGCTGCTTGCAAATTTTGATAAAACTTGGACAAATAAAAGCAGTACACCTCAAATCCTCCCTAATAAAGGGACACGAGACAGAACAAATTAAGAGGCTGATCATGCGCCTTCCTTCTGCACATACATTATTTAGAATGGGAAACCAGAGTTTAGAGTACTGGAAAGAAGAGGAGGCCAAAAATAACGTTCACAACAAGAAGACATTATCTCAGAGAGTTAAAAAAGGGACCAGGAAATAAGATGGCAAAGACTGTAACTGGAAGATGCTGGAAATGGGAAAAGATCCTGGAGACATGGAGATAAATGTCGGGGCATGCCCAAGGACCTTGGCTGGTAGTTCTTAAGACTGATAACTACAACTACACAATGTGAACCCACAGAAGTTTCTCTCGGACAAGCAGCAAACTCCCAACTGGGAAAGGAAGTTGACATCTAGAAAACATAATGCTGCAGGTCAGTGAGCAAGTACATGAAATAATCACACAGGGTAAAAGCTGTGATCTTGTAATTTCATAAATAAACCACAGTAACTGGATTACAGGTTCTTTCCTCTGTCTCACCTGTGACACGGGGACAATTCCTTCAGCAGACTGGACCAGCAGTGACTGATCTAACCACATTCTCATTCTCTTCAGTTTTGCAACCTTAGATAACATGATCTCTTGTGTTCTACTTTGCTAATGGCACAGGCCAGCTGTCTCTGAATGCTTCCAGCCCTCCAGCAAGCTTGAGGCCCAGCCTGCCAGATCCTCCTTTTCACCTTATTTCACTGTTTTTCTCCTCCTGGCTACTATCTCCTCTTCAGCAGCTCAAGGTAATCATCGACCAATCTCCCTTCTTCACAAAGGAGAAAATTTCGAAGCATGAGCACACACACTTTTTCTGGGTACTTTTTGTCTCCATCAGATGATCTGTCATATTAGTTGGGACTGAGAATGCCCTCAAGGCCATGCTTCTGTAGTGTCTCTGGCTACACTCATTTTGGACTCATTTTCCAGAAACAGGACCTCACCATCCAGCTGTAAGCAAAAGCCACTTTCCCTACAGTATGGCTCAAGTGAGATTCTAAAAGGCTCCTTTCATCCTCCCAGCTTTGCCTGCCTTTAGGCCAGTTCATCTATTCAGCCCACTGAAATGTCAAAGCTCAGATGTGTAGTGAGCCTATTACATAATGAGAAATCCCTGGCAACTCTACTGACACATTCCCACTAGTGGGAATAGGTGGGCGCAGCACATGAGGGCTTAAGCAGGAACAGTCTTAACAGGCCCAGTGTTCAGTGCAATGGGCTCACCTAGTGAAGACAGCTAAATGGTAACATTCAATTGCTATCACAATTTTCTTGTGGTCTTAGGACTTCACTGGGCTGCAAGCAGTAAGTGTGGAGTCCAACACACACAACTGTCAGCAATCACTCTACCATCAAGGAAAGCTCTGTTCAGGGAGACTCCCGTAAATCCTACAACTGCATACTGTTGTTCTGGCTGCCTGAATTGTCTCTGGTATTATTTGTTATCCAACCTTATGCACTGCTAGAGAAAGATGTGGCTTATTTAGGACATACAGCTGAGAAGAGAAACTGTGGTACTGGATACTGAGGATATCTACCACAGACTACAGGCTGAAAAATATTTTTCACACAATTTCACTGCAGAGAAAGGTCACAGACTATGCCAAAAAAAAAAAAAAAAAAAAGATATCATTTCTTATAGGCAAAGCTTAGCTTGTAACATATTAGCAGGTGTGCTCACAGCAAGAAAAGAAGCAACTACTCTGCCATAACGAGCACTGCTGAGACTTTGGCTTGAATATAGTGCCCAGTTAGGGGAACTCCACTTCTTGAAAGATGTGGGAAAACAGAGATAGAAGACAAAGACATTTAGAAAATTACTTACAAGGAAGCACTGAAGGAACTGGACTGTTTAGCTTAGAAAAGAGAACACCACATGAAAAACTTCACAGAAGCCAAAGCTTGTAAGGTGGACAGCTGGGATGTCAAAGGTAATCTAAATATGAGGAAAATCTTTTCAACTCCAGACTCCACTGCAGCTAAAGCAGGATACTTAAAGATGCTGTGAAATTCCTTCCATGGGAAATCTGAAGGAAAGTTAGACAGACATCCGTCAGAGAGAGTCTAGTAACTCTGTTTTCTCTGCCAATGTAGGCGTTGGATTGATAACCCTCTGCAGTCTGTGCCAGCACAAGATTTCCATTACAGATGTTCATTTTGCTATAACATGATGAATCTTCCAGGCTAGTAACATTACTCCTTGTTTTCCAGTGTCTTGCATTTTATTAATGACAAAAGATCTTCTACAGTTATCTGTGCACGGACCTAAAACACCAAGAGTGCCCTCAAGTGATCAGCAATACCACAAGAGCTACATATCATTTTATCCGGTCCTCCTTTTGTGGTTGTATGGGTATGGAAAGAAGCTGCTGTGGGGTAACAACCTAACATCGGCTGGATGTTTCGCAGTAACTGTGTGCAAGATTTTACCTTTCAGTAAATGCAGTGCAACCTGGGAGTTCTGCAAGGCAAAAGCATGCACACATGCAATTACCATAAAGCACCTGATGCACCTTCTGCATGACATAAGTATGAGCAGTTCCCAGAGACTGAGAGTAACTTAAAACCATTGACAAAGTGCAGTGACATTTGCGAGTGAACTCCCCTGGAAAACCAAAAAAGCAGAGTCAACACTGGGAAACCTGAACTACCAATAGGGGCAAAATACCTGAAGAAACAGGAAGCCCTGAACTGGAATGGGTGATACAAGAGGGAAACAGAGGGCCTGGAAATGCAGAAGTGGCAGTAGCAGTAGCATACACTAGGACACTTACCTGCTCCACAGTGAGAGGAGAGCTGATCTCTTCCCCACGCAGAATCATGGACCTCTGTGTCAGTACTTCAGAAAGTTGAAAGGCATCTAAGCCCAGGAGGTCACTGGCAACATTCAGCACTAATAATAGAGGAAGACACATTTTTTTCTTTTGCATGGATCCCCATTACTTGCGGGTGATCCATATTTTGCAGTTCAGTGAGGAAATCCCAGGGACTCCTACAAGGCAAGTGACTAAACCCCAGCACAAAACACACTCCCCTTTTTACTTAATTCTTTTGGGCATATCCAAAGCTGTCAGCTCACATACCCACTCTGAGGCACAGTCAGCATCCGTTCTGGGCCATAGTCAGATACTCCTGTAAGTCAGCTTTTCTGCTGACAAGAGGAAGACCAAAGCCTTGTGTAAAGCTTAGCACTAGCAAAATATTTATCGCATGAGAAGTTACGTTTTCCTAAAGGCACAACAGCAGACTCTGAGCATGGAATTGCTAAACTTGGATGTTAAAAAGACAGGCAGTTAACTACAGACTTGAAGCACTTGTAATACGTATTTATTGCTTCTGTTTAGGGATTCACTTCACCAGACCAGCTCAGATTGCATAACTGTAACAGAGTGCACCCTAGCAGAGTTTTCAAATGAAGATGGAGGAAAGTCTTTAACAGACTACTTTTATCTCACAATCCTCCCTGATCCTATTTCTTCCGTCTCTTTCAATGCAAAAGAGAAACTGTGAGGCCATGGACTCAGTCTGAGAGTATCCAGAAGCATTAATGGACCAGAGGGCCATAGCCCAACTAAAGCACACTGGTGCCCTGGCACATCCTGGGCAATGCTTTTGCAGGGTTCACTGTAGTCAGTGAATCTGCTGGCAAAGGCACTGCATGCAGGTATAACAGAGGGAAACAGAACAATGCAGTGAGCTTTACTGGGGTCCTTCTGGGACTTTGCATGGCCTACCAAGTTGCTAGGGTTCCACTTACCTGCTTTTGTTGTAACCTGGGCCCCACCAGCTGTCATGAATTCAACATTTCCCAAATGAAGTGTGCCAGAAAGAAGTTTGAAGATGTCTCTGATTTCTTCAGTGCTGAAGTCCATCACCTTCATGGCAGTCTGTGCAAAACCATACAGCTAATGTTGGCTGTTTGTACAGCCAAGTACAATGTAACCATCACACTCAGGCCCAGCCTGTGTAAGATGTAAAACTCACAATTACAGTCACCATGAATCAAAGTTAAATGGGATAGCACAGCACCTCTTTCAGATACATATATCTGTCAATGATCTTTACTGTCTTCCATTCTCTTCTACATTTACTCTATTGCCATCCAAGGAAAGTAGGCATTTGCCCTGTGCTCAAGTTGGAGTTTGCTGCTGCCATTGCCAGTCTGTCACAGAAAGAGTGGGCTTGTGACTATGTGAGGAAATCCACCCCTGAACACTGGCAGCACAGGTTACAGATATTAATGGATTGCTTCCACAGTCTTTCTTATTTTCCTCCTGAAGGACATATTCATATAATATACTGAATTTACTCTGATTCACATAACCCCCTTAATTTTTCTAGCTTAGAATAGTAGATCTATGCAGCAAAATTTAAAACCAGGCTTTCAGCATTAACTGCTAGAAGGTTAGAAACAGGTTACCAGATAATGACGAATTATGGCACATTCCCTCTGTCTTAGTGCATGCATGTGAGCCAGCTTTCTTGGGGCATAAACTGACTTTGAAAAATGGGACCTAGTTTTCATGCATTCACCCTGTCAGTGGCGCACTCTGGGGTTCAAGTTTCCTTCTTTCCTCCAGGTGTCTCCTTGGCTGAAGTATAAATGCCATGTTGTCACTGGAATCTCTTCTGTACAGGAGATGTTTCCTTCCCTTAGATCACACCTAAGCAAGAGCTATTGAAATCGTAAACTGACTCCTCTAGCCTTGCCTACCTGGTTTCATTTACATTATTAAAGCCCTCAGGCCAATAACCACTTATCAAATAAAACATGAATTTGCACATTCAGCCTGCTAAACCCATAACCTCTGGTAAAGTTACAGATGTCTATTGAAATCTGTGTGGTATTTCAGTATACGCCATTTGCACAGGTGATACTTTACTGGAATATTTCTGGGGAACAGTACATTCAGATCAGACTGTTCCACTTCTAATTGTCAGTTTGAGGTTTCCTACATCAGACTATCTGGGAGGATTCCAGGAACCATTGTGGGATCGGGGGGTGCATTGCAGGGGGGCTCATGATCCCCAAAATTCTCTGTCTAAATTATTATTCATACCGACTGTTTCTCAAATTCCCATTCCTGTACACTAAAACCACTTTTTGAGCCTTGTTTTTACAATAAACAGATTGAGCCGAGTTTCAGACTTGTTGAACACCCAGTTTTGGCTTAGGGCAAATATATTCTGCCTGCAAGATCTAGACTGTGCAGCATGTTTAGACCCTAAGATTATGCCCAAAAGTTCGGTAGGAGTTAGAACTGGACTCACCATGACCTTACTGAACATCTCTACATCATTCAGGCTCTCATCAGTCACACAGCCAGACTGGTTCAAGTAGTGATAAGTTTCTGGCTCAGAGAGGGAGAGGCTCTCTGCGAAAGAAGAAAAAGAGGCAGAAGAAAGACAACAATTTATTTAGCAACCAGCCTTTTAAGTTTATGATCTTGGTCTCTCCAAAAGTGTGTATATTTACCAGAGGGAGAATTCATCTGAACTGATTCTTCATCTCTCAAAAGCCACACCTAGACAGGGAATGGACTTAGGGAGGGAGGAGGGTATACTGCAACAAAGTTTGCAGAGGGTATGCAAAATTATTTAGAACAGTCAAATCCCAAACTGGCAGAGTTGCAGAAGAATATCTCAATACTGAACTGACTCAGGAAAAAAAATTCTATCTCAAGAAGTGTACAGAAAAGTAGTCTTAACTACACACATACACTAATGACCTCTAAATTAGGTATCATCACTTGAGACAGAGTTCAGAGAGTCATAGATTTCTGAAGTCAAGTCAATGCTGAGCAGCAGTCAAAAACCGAACATAGCTCAGTTTCTTCAGTTTTAGAAGGAACACAAAACTAAATGTAAAACCAGAATTAGGTCCCTGTATGTATCTGTAGTGTAACCACATCTTGAATACTATCTGCAGGTTTGAAACTCCCATTTTGAAAAGAACAAAAGAGAACAAAAAAAAAAAAAAATCAATGGAGAGAGGAGACAAGGATGATCAAGATCCAAAACCACATTACAGATGAAGGAGTGAAGCAGCCTGGGACACCAGCTTGGAGAGGGAGGTGTGGAGGAATAGCAATGCTGCTGAAGAAAACAATCTGTTTTGTATGTTTTCCCTAAGTACTTGCCGATAACCATGGTCCCCGCTATTTCCTTCCTTTTAGACTGATCTCTGAATTGACCTACGTGGCCATTCCTGCACATACTCCTTGAACTGAAGCCCTACTCCTTCCACTCTGCCAGGCCCAAATTTTCCACCCAATTATCCTAACATACAGAGAACAAAAGCATAAAGAAATTCCTCAGTCCCACAAAACCAGAGTGCAACAGTAATATGTTCCTGCTTGCCTATCTGACCTCTTCAGCAAGGCCAGCAGTGCTCAGCAGGGCCTGGGACAGGTACACACAAATGTTGTTAAGGGGATGCTGTACTACAAAGAAGATTCATCCACAGTCTGCAGCTGCCACTTTCTCTGTGTGCCCTCTTTCAGACCCGCCTCTCCCTTTCCCATGTACAGAGCTAAAGACCCTTTGTTTAGACACTATGCATGTTTTGGTTCTACATGGCTGGTCTTTTTAAATTCTTCTCTCTGCTATTATCTATACTGAAGGTTTGTTGTAAGTCTGTCTGTCCAACCTTTCAACTCCTGGAATAGTTCCCATCAGCAACTGTATGGAGACTCTTTACTCTTCCTCCACCTCTAAGCCAGTTTCATTGCCTCATCACTTTGCACAGACTTCCCTCCAGCTCAGAATGCCCAAAGTGTCTTTTCTTACAGATCATTTCTGTCATCCTCAGCCTCTTTCTCTCAACTCCATTTTCTGTGTCCCACAAAATCACCATATGGTCTTAAAAGCTACATACCAAGTACCTGAAATATCCACGCTCTGACTTACACCTGCTTCACATCCTGGACTGGAAAGAGGACAACACCATATTCTATAAAATGTAATTTATAGATATATAGATATATACCTTTCTGCTCCCTGCTTACACCAGCTAGCAGAGCATAAAATATGTGGTAATTCCTCTCTCCAGGGTTCTGGTGGACCACTCTGTTCTGAAACAAAGAATACAAGAGCAGCCAATAGAAAGAGATTGGACTTGCGGTTGCAAAGGCAAAGAGAGGATAGGGATACAGGTAAATCTCCAGGGCAAATGCACAAGAGGGGCTTATTACAGTTTAGTGATGGTTTTGTCTAAAAAATTCTATATCAACCTCTTGTCACATGTGGCTGTGCATGTACTGACTTCTCTATACTGAAGAGCATGCACATGGACAAACTGAACCTTGACAGATCTGGCACTGCTCCTCAGTGAGTTCCTGAGTCCAAAGTCAATTACAACAGAGCAGAGATGCCTGCATTTGGAGTCGTACCCCATACTGCTCTCTGTGGAACCAAGTTTCCAGGTACTTGTTCTCTCTCCCTTTCCCCTCAGTAAACAGATTTTTCTTGGGGTCTCTGTAATGCACAGAGTTTATTAAAGACAGAACAAACATTGTTCCTCTGCCCCCTCCTCATTTGGGACAGTTGCAGTAGTAACACTTGAGGAGCTAATGTCTACATGCTGTGATGGATCCCTCTCTACCATGGGGAGAGGGATTAGCCAGCAATCAGTAGAGGGGATACTTACCTTTTCCAGTAAATCTGAACAGGAAGTTAAGGAAAAAACAATCAAGTGACATAGGCACAGATTTCTTGATGATTGGCAAAGAATCTTCTAGACACATGGGGATGAACCCTATAACAAGCAACAAACTGTTAAATAACTGACACTTTGGAAAAGAGGTAAAGAGTGGTCCTAAACATTATCTCAGGTCATCCCCTCTGTACTCATTTTCCAAGGAGGTATGATGTGCCAAAGAAATATTTAAAAGGGCAGGGTCAGATAAAGCATAGGCAACCTAACAAAGGATAAGCCAAGTTAGGAACACCTAGAAAGATAAGAGGCCACTCTAATCTGAAAAGTCTGTATTGCACACAGCAAGTCTTGCATCAGTTCTCATTGCTTCTGCAAGAGACCGCTCTCTTTAATCTACTGGCAGCACAGAGAGCAGAGACTAAACAATCCAAGCCTGTTATTTACAACTGTAGTAAATTCATCTGGCTGATACTCCAGTGGAAATCAGTGTGGTTTACAGTCATCAGCAGCTTTGAACATCAAGAAATGTAGTCAGGGCAACCTTACCTGCCTCATGTAGACAAATGATATGTCAAAGCCTTTGGGAGAGGGGTACATGGGCATACAGAGGAAAAAGTCATCATGGCACAACATAATTTAACTATATCTAGTCTTCACTGTCCTTGTTGTCACCAGAACAGGCCCCCACAGAAGTAGTCATGGCACTAAGCCTCTCAGAGTACAAGGAGCATCTGGACAATGCTCTTAAGGCACACAATTTCATTTTAGGTAGTCTTGAGAGGAGCAGGGAGTTGGACTCAATGGTCCTTATGGTTCACTCCAACCTGAGATATTCTGTGATTCTATGATTAGGGTTGCAAAGTCCATCAGAGATGGCAGCCCAAAACAAGGAGTTATAACTCTCTTCTGCATCCAAATATTCTGCAGAATATACTGTTTCTTAGTTTGGTCTCACTTTTCTCAATTACGAATTCAGTGGCAGAGCTAACATAAGGGAATAATTTTATGGGGAACATGATGCAATAAACACGAGGGATCTTCCTACATAGGAAATTCCAGAGTTTTAAGTATCGAGTGTTGAGATTGCCAAAGTGAAAACTCAAACTATGTCCCTGCCTAATGCAGTACCTACACAAAAGGCTTCCAGAGTTAGGTGCTGCAGAGCCACAGAACAAACTCTTTAAATTGCAAACTTGACCACAGTTATAATCTTTGAGAAACTGTGATAAGGATTTTCCTAACCCACACTGGGCATCTCCTCATCTTCACTCACTCCAACCATTCCTTGAAGAAAAGGATACAATCAGTTACTCGGCCTCCCTGGATGTGTCCATGTTGAGAGAAGTGCAGCTGGATGAACTTGCCAAAGCGGCTGGAGTTGTTGTTATAAACTGTCTTGGCATTTCCAAAGGCCTCCAGAATGGGGCTGCAGAAACAAGGCAATGAGGATATGATTAGTGATGGGATATCATTAAAACAAAGTGTGTGCCCAGGCTTTTGACATTTGCACAGTGTGCTCTGCCATGAGAGATTAATTTGTAACAGCACCAGCCTGGACAAGTTGGGAGAGCTCAAGGGCAAGGAAAGATGGCAAGAGCAATTTAACACACTGCTAGAAAAATTTTAAACCTTTGGGACTGGAGTTAATTAAATCAGTCCCCAGTCTGTATGGGCAGCTGGTGCTCACACTGTCAAGGGCGATCCCCACCAATGTGGCTTCAGGAAACGAAAGGTGGCAAAACCCAGGCCAGTTGTATCTTTAACACAGCAGCATATCATGAATGGGACTGTATTTTTTTCAGGATTTTCAGAAACATCAGGCATATAGGGCAGATACTCTGCAGCTTTAAACCACATACTTCTATATTTGTTCTAACTTTTTTATTTCTCCCTTTGAAAGAGAAGCCACTATAAACCATCTCTGAAAATCACAAACAAACAACTTCAAAATAACAAACATAGTAATAAAACAATATGTTTGGTACTGAAATTTGACACTGAAACACAAAAGCCCTTGTTACCTAAAACTTGCTTAGACTGATAAACCACATGGTTTCCAAGAAGAGGAACAACACTCACACAATAGATTTGAAAGCTACATTCTAAGAGAGCCACATCATCCACTCTAGGAAAAAAAGGTCTTGTGAGTGTTTGCAAAGGCAAAGCTGTAGTTAGAGGAAACACTCAACAGTCTTCAGGAAAATTTAGGAAGTATTTTTGTAACTTGCCTCTTGAAAAAATCACTTTCAAGCATAAAAATGAAAATTGCTCTGTTGTAACACATTACAACTACAGAAATGCCAGTTAGAGAAATTTGTGTGCACAGATCAGGAGGTAAGTTCCTTGCCCTGGTGAATTTGAACTCCAAGTCCCACAACTCTGAAAGAAGTATGTAAATAAGGACACTGCACATGAATACCCCACAGAGCAAACCAATGCCATGAATCAACCAAATTAATAGGAAGAGCCAGAAAAAGGAAGGACAGGGTTATATGACCACCACAGTTGCAGTGAGAGTGCAGGAACCAGCCAGTCAATCTTTGTGGTCATAAATCATGTTAAATTAGAAAAGCAAAGCACAAGGAAATATCTTTACAGTCTAGTTTGGCAATTGGCTCACGTAGATGAGCACTGAAATCTTCCAGACATAGGAGAGAAAATAAGCAGGTGGGTGTCTGAGGCTGCAGCAGCTAAAGGCAGGGGTGAGCGGGATCAGCCAGGTATAAGGGCAGGTGCCTGGGCTGAGCAATCTGCCCCCACCAGCAGCACATCACAACGTGGCACTTGATGCAGCAGTGAACTTCGAGGCACAGCTGCGTATCAGGAAGGTTGTGGGCATCGGCTGGATGTGGGTAGGGTGTGCGCCAGGATTCAAAATCAAGGGGACCAGTTTCAGCAGGGCAGAAGAAAGAAAAGTCTGGAACTCAGAAATGCTGCACCATATGTGGGTTCAGTATTCAGATGCATAGTTGAAAACAAAAAAAGAAGATTCAAAGACTTGGGGGACGAATACCAGGAAAGGTGGCTATGCTGTCAGCAGTGGCATCCAACAAGGAGAAGGGAGCTTCAGAGTGAAGCAAGCAAGAAAAAAAATTTGTAAGGAAAGTTAGCAGAATTTTTAGTGAAGTGATAGATATTTCCAAGAAAGAAAACAGACCAAATCAACAGTGCCAAAGGAGTTTTCAGAGGCTGATTGATGAGAAATACACCAAGCATGAATGTTACAACACAAGCAAATTATAGAAAGCTGATGGAATACTTTGTTTGCAATGTTGTCTGAAATTGAGAAAGAATCCAGCATTGTTCCTCGGTATGTGCTGGGCTGCAAGGATGAAAATCTGCCATAAGCCAACCCAAGGAGGGCCACTGGCAGAGCAAGCGAAGCTGAACTCCAAACACGAGGTAGGCTTCATAGCTGCTTCATAGGAGTGGCAGCAGCTTCTGGGTCTGAGCCAGGCCTTCAGCCTTCTGGGAAAAGGTGACAAATCAAATTCTCTTGCACTCATGTTGCAATAGCTCATGAAGCACTAGAGATGTACACAGAAAGGGTCACAAGCTCTTATTTCAGTTCAGTAAGAAGATGCTGCTGCCACAGCTGTGGCATCTTGCAGACTCAGAAACCACCTACCCACCATCATTAGCTCTCTTGGATCACTGCCAAGTTACCACTTAACTGCTAAGCATGTTTGAGCCTTCTAAACCTCTTGCCTTAAAGCAGATTTTGCAGATCTTGAGTCATGACTGTACTGAACTTCAGAGCTTTTTGCAATTCGCCTATGTCCCTGGTAAAACTGCACACCTGCAAAGTATAAATAATCCAACAACAGTCTTGAGCAGCGGGTCCAAGGGCGGCAGCCCTTCTGCTCAATGCTGCTCTGCTTATAAGGATCCTAAAACCCACAATGCTCTCGCACCTGGCACACTAGACACTGCAAGTCTGTTTAGGCTGTTTTCACCACAGTTCCCTGTAGCTTTTCTGCATCACCATCTTCCAGGAAACATCCCTTCTCTCTATTCTCTGAGTCCTCAAATATGCTAATTGCATGCAAGTCACTTTCACACAGATAGTTCAAAGGATTCCAACTCTTTCTACAGCTAAATTTTCTTGCAGGTGTCTGATTTACTCCTCTAGAGGTTTCGGCAACTATTACAGGCTCCAACTGGGACCAGCCTGCAACCTCAATCTTGACAGTACCAAACTGCAGAACTCCAAGGAAGGTTTACCAGTTCCAGGCAAGACAGTCTTGTGCTAAGAAAATTTGTTTAATTTAATTTATCAAATAGAATTCAGGTATTAAGGAAAATGAGGACATATGCAATAAAAACTCCACTTAAGCAAACATCTTTCCTCTCTCTTCCCCAGGCTTACCTAAAGTCAAACACCTAATGTCCTTCTTTACTAGCCTCAGCTTTCATTTTTATCTCAGGTTACACCCAGTCCCTCAAAATTCCCACCACAAGGCAGGCAGCACAGGAACCTGGGGTAACATACACAGGACTGCTTCTTACGGTCACTCTTTGCTTTCTCATTTTCTCTGCTGCTCTTTGACTCACACTGGTTTTCCTCAGCTGTATTTTGCTCTTTCAGGTTTTCCTGTCACTTTTTTCCTTTGTGTCCCTGTTCTAGTGTGGGTCACCTGGCCTTCAGTGGTGTCCCTGCCCTTTCCATGGTCCCTCAGGGGGAGGGTCAGGACCTCGTCTGGCATGAGATATTGCCCCCAGAGCATATCTCCATCTCCTCATGGCTCCTGCCTTCTCTCCCAAACATGCTTGATCCAGATGCCATGTGCTTTTCTGCCTGCCTGATGCCTTGTCAAGGTTTATGTGGGTGGTGGCTCTTCTCTGGTGCCAGCTCTAGTTGAGACCAACTGTGACCACTTGGGGCCCTTTACATCATCCATGGACATTCTCCCTGAAATCACTTGCAGAAGAGCTGCAAGGCAGCCCATGGGGCCACTGAGGGCAAGACATTCCAGCAGTCTGAAACATATGAAGGCCAAGGGAGAGCAGGGGCTAATGGAGGAGACCAGGAGTCAGAGCAGGACAGACACTCACTGACGACAGACACAACCAAGAGTTAGAGCATTAATTCTTTGGCTGCCACACACCCCCCACGCTGCTGATGGAAAGAAGCCTAATCCATCCACAGACAGCTGGGAGAGCAGCCAGGTGAGGCATCCCAGTGAGACCATGACTTTCGTATTTCCCTGACGTGACACCATTCAGCTCTGTGATCCTCACTACTGAGGTCTGGCTCCATCCATGGCCCAGCAGCCCAGAAAGAACAGCCTCCCCAAAGGCAGGCTGGCCCATAACACTGGGTGCCCATGAGGACGACTGTACCTGCTTTCCAGGATGGCTTCTTCCACACAAGTGCTCTTCTCAGACACAGGGGCCCCGAGGGAGGTCTGGCTCATGGCTGACAAGAATTTCAGCAGCAACTTGGTGCTCTCAGTCTTTCCAGCTCCACTTTCTCCACTGTTAAGAAAAAACGTACATTTCATTCATCAATCCAGGACAGGCAGAGCTGATGACGATCCCACCCACAGCACAGATCTCTAGGAATAAACAGGTGTCACCTCTGCTGTGACAAGCAGGGATCAGGCAAAGGTAGGGAGGATGGTGTAGGTATTTAGGAAGATGCCAATGCAAATGGAACAGCGGGAGCAAGGCATGTGATGCAGCAAGAGAGTAGCTGGTGCATCATTTCTAACCTTATCAGAACACACTGGCTGTCATGACGCTTCCACAAGCAGCAGTAGCACTCGTTAGCGGTGGCGAAGATATGGGGAGGCAGCTCACCCAGTCGGTGCTGTCTGTACAGCTCTATGGCATCCACACTGTACAGACCAGGGATGGGTTTGTAGGGATTTACTGATGCCAAGATGGAACCAATGTTTGTCTAAGGGGAGAAAACAAAACACAGCAAGGAAATAAAGCTCCTGGAAAAAAAAAAATATCATGACAAACCCAGACTCTGAAATAAGTCATGGTGAAGGGAGAAAGCCTAAATAAGGATGTTGGGCTTCAGCAGAGAGCCCAACCAGTTTAGCAAAAGATGTCAAGCCCCAGGGAAGGGGCTGCACAACTGGGTATGGATGGGGCACTCAGAATTTTGCTCCTTTACAATATAACATTCTTATCTTGCTGTCTTTGCTAAATCAAGCTTACATCATTCAAAAATCATACCCAGCTACCTTGCACTGTGCTTGAAGCTGAATAGCATAGTCAGGACTGAAGGAGCCTCAGGTGATACCTTCAATGCCTCTATCCACATTTTTAAGTGGAGGGGGCTTGGCAGGGTTCAAGAACCTCCTGAGCAAAGAGGTGTGACACACACACATGCATATACGTGTGCAAAGAACCACTAAAGCATATAATTTTTCTTCTACTGAAAAATGCTGTTTGAAGCAGCTTACATCATTTCGTAAACCAAATCAAAATTGACAGCTGAAGATGAAGCTCTGGATTTCAAGTAAAAACATTTCTGTATTTTCTAAACATTTTATTTTGAAAATATTTCTTTTGAAAATCTCACCATTCAAAAGAAAGAGGCAGTAAGGTTTAAAATAAAATACCCAGAGCCTAATATTGAATTTCAAATGTATTATTTTGTGAAGTCAGAAGGAAATTAATTTTGCTTTTTGAGGCATGACTTTTTCGGTTCAGCCAACCAGCTCAAATCCAGTTATTCTCAGAGCAGCAGTTCAGAGCAATGGTGCCATCTCTTTCCTAATGATAGCTCTGTAATATGGTCAACATTCAGCTTAAATCCTGCTGCTGGTGCAGTGGCCTCCCTCACAGGGATATCTTGGACTGCTCTACTCCAGGAAAACCCATTCTCAGCAGAGGGGACAGAGGGATTGCTGCAGTAGGTGCCAAGCTTTGTGGCCAGCGACATCATCTAGTATTATTTCCAAATCATGAGCTATGAATCACCACATACATGTAAAAGCATTTGAATGCATCCACTGGAGAAGCTGTAAATTAAACTCATGGTGACAAGAAAAATGAATGAAAATGAAATCTGGGGCTATAGCAATGCCTAGCTCTGAAGTCAGACTGATAAGATGGTGCTGTCACCAAAATATTTAAAACTCATTCATTAAAGCAGCAGTCTGCTTATCTGGGGGGGAAAATCATCTAGGACAAACTGAATTATGAGTATGAAGAGGACATCATGAAACAAATCCTGAGGATCCTCTGACATGGACCTTTGTAGGCAGAAATATAATTCATTGGTGATGAAAGCAATAAGCAAGCAGATGATCTTTGGCCAGACAGGTGGAGAGAAAGAGGAAAGCATTGAGTGAGAAAACACAGATCGGGAAAAACCATTGTACAAGCAGTTGAGGAACAGACATTGTCCCAAGACTACAAGATGGAGATGTCCATCCTAACTCTTCTCCCAGACCTTCACAGCATCTTTTCCTCTCAGATGTTTCATTTTGCATTTCCCATTCCAGTTTTAGCTCTCCCAAAGAACAAAGCTCCTTCCCAGAGAACTTCTGGAAAGTCCTTTCCAGAACTTCTTTCAGTTCAGCCTTTGCTTTCAAAGGTGTTTCAAGGAAACTTTTCCATCTCCAGTTGCAGTCTCCTCATCACCTGCATTCCCTTATGGACAATTTCTATCCACAATTTTTAATAGCAGTAGCATTTTGCATCAACCACGTACATACTAGACACTCTATTAGCAAAGTGATTGCCTGCAAAGAAGTCTTCAGAGCAGGACAAGCTGCATGTGGCATGTCTGTCTACTTCTCAAGACAATAAATCCTGCTTGGATGGTTAGGAATGACATTGCTCAGTACAGCACAATACGTGGCAGTACAGCCCCTGGCTTATTTATACATCACTCACATTATTGTTGGGTCCACTTTTATTAAGGAGTACAGGAATTACAAGAATGAAGGGGTAAGATGCACACCTAAAAACTGAAGGATGTTGCTGTGCTCACGTAATTTCCTTAAACAGTTGCGTACAGCTTGAACAGTATTTATCTGGAAAACAAAAGGTACTGTTAAGCTTGTACTGCTGCAGTAAACTAATAATGGGTACCACGCCAGTCCAAATATGCTGCTACCTACACTCCTTATCAGCAGGAATTGCCTTTAGGAGCTCATGGTAGAATGCCTCCAGGCATACAGCTCAGAAGTGCACTGACCTTTTTCACAGCATCTTCCCATTCTCAGTTTTCCATCCTCTCATTAATTATTTTTATTATTATGTACTGATTTTCAATACTAGTTATCAGCATTCCAGGTTATCGATTTCTTCAGGTGAATTTTGTTTTCCAGAAAATTTTATTTCTTGCCAGTTTCTCATCTCTCCAATTTCCTTCCAAGCATTTTTGATCTTGACTGATAGACATAACTCCTCTCAGCACAGCTTCAGACGCAACCTTAGCCTACTATGTTGTATCTGTGGAAATTCCTGGGGATGATATTAAATGGACTGCAGCCCTGCAACATTCATGGTATTCACAGAGCACTGCAAGTCATTAGGTGGCACTACAGCTGACATTCTCAATTTCTACTTAAATGAAGACTATATATAGCTGGGCTATGCCAAAAACTCAGTGATAAGGTAAATGTAATATCAAGGTCTGTGCTTTAGAAATGCAAAACAGCACTGATGTGGTCTGGTGTCCTCCAAGTCAGACACTGTTGAACACACACCCTAATACAGTCCCACTCTGAGGTGGTGCTTCCAGTCCTTCACTGTAGGGTTCTTCCCAGCGCTGAACTTGTTACAGAGGTCAGGTCCTTTCATACCTCTCCAAAAATTTCAGACCTGAAGTGCACAGTTGACATGCATGCACCATGCAAAGGCAAAAACAAGATGTAAAGCTGTTAAACTTTAACACCTTTATGCACTGACGGAGAAGGCACAGAACTAATGCTGAATAAGAGAAGGAGTGACATTATCAGAGCTAGATGAAAGGCTTAAGGAGATAACAGCTGCTGTGACACTGTCCCGGTGCAGGTGTTGTGGCATTGGAAAGGTGTGAGGAAGAGGAAACAGGAGGAATATACCCAAATGGGCCAAGAGCTGCACAGACACATAGCAGGTGTCAAACACAAGAAAAGAAGAGCAGCAAGGACATGGGCTATCAAAATAATGTGTGCACATGTGTCAGGGTCACAAAACTGTGTTGATAGAGAACAAGCAAGGGGACCTACAGCCAAAAAAAAAAACCCCAAAACAAAACAAAAAAAGAAAACCAAAAAACAAAACCATTTGCAGTCTACTCTGCATCCAGTGCAGGAGATGGTTCAGAAACAGGGTCACTTTGCTGATAATTTCCTGGAATACAGGTGCATATGGTCTAGTTGCCTTGATAACAGTTGCTATGCAACACAGACAGATTTACATTTTTCCTGTCATAATCTGAAAAACTCTGTGTGCACATAGCATGGACAAGCACGGTAAGAGTAAAGCAGGGTAGGGCAGTCTTTGTAATATATCCTCCTTGTCCTCTCCAAGTCTCAGCAGAGTCGTTTGCCATCCCAGCACTCCAGGGATGCCTCATCCCAGGTGTGCTTCTCACAAATCCCTTTCCTGATATCTGTCTCCTTCCTGAGGGCCTGAGAGGGAAAACAGGAGATACTTTGAGTATTCATCTGTGCAAGGAGAACAGAGCAATTAAAAAAAGGGACAAGTGAATGTAAAAGCAGAAGAATTAGGCAACAGGTTTGCATTCCTAGCTTTGCTAGGCAGTAACTTCATCCGTCTGGATCAGGAGAGATACTCAGCAACCACCTGCATACACTGTACTTTCCAGTCTGCTTGGCCATATAAACCATTGAACAGCCAAAATAGGGAATCTGATTGACAGCTCATCAAACACAGATGTTAATGGAGGATACAGAGCTGTGCAATTACCACAAAGCTTACAGGTAAACACGTGTTTTGGAAGTTCTTCTAGATGCAAAGAGACCCGCCTGGTAGGGGTAGTATCTCATAGGGATTATGGAGCTGGCAAGGCAGAAAACCCCCTCCAGTTCCTATCCACATGAAACAATACTGAAGAAACAAAGCTAACATCAGTATTTCAGTGCAAAGTGGCAGCCCTGAAGCTACACAAAAGCCATTAGCCAGAAGGGATGTAGTCCAGCCTGAGGACTTACATAGATGTTACCCTGTTGGTAGCGCTGGTGCAGGTTAAGCAGGATGGCAGCTTCATGCAGATCTCCCAGCATGGACATATCTTCTACCCCATCAACGCTGGTCTGGTGCATTGGCAAGACCTTTTCCCTGGAAAGGGAGGCCTTGGGGTACTGGAACACCTGAAAGAATGGGGAGAAGGACAAATAAGCTCATGACACCTGGGCACGTGGTCTAATTTCCTACCAGAATTGTGGACCTTTATACTTCAGCACTGGAAAAGGAAATGAGTAAGGCCCAGATCCACTCCTTACTTTTATAGTCATCATTCTGTTCTTGTCCCTACCTGTCTGAGGTCTCTGGACAAAAATCCTACAGCATACTCCCTTCTTGCCACAGAGTCAATCTCTCACCTTCCCTATGGATGGGTACAAATGAATGCAAGGTTACTTGATTTTCACAGAAACCCCCTTAACAGGAACAGAGCACCAGCCTCCAGCTGCACTAGGCTGGACAGGTTTTACACACTGCACTCATGACTGTGAATAGTGATAGCAGCTGCTCCCAAGAGACCAGGAACAGTCTTTCATGAAAACCACAGGTGGGACCATGTCTCTGATTGTGGGGGAGTAGAGGTAAAGCTTATTTATATTACAGGTTTGGCCCTGCACTCTCCACAGAAACAGCCAGAGAACATCTGGGAGAGGTTGTCATGTCAAGAGCAAAGCAGATGAGAAATCAAATAAAAGTAGTGACATCCAGTGTATGCTGGCATATAGGTATATGTTACAGCTTTCAAAATATTTGTACAGTGATACCTATTAACTTCTATCACTGCTCTGGGAAGTACCTACTTTCTCTCCGTGAAGTTGCACTCTTCTTGTCTCAGTTGCTACATCCTTCCTCCTACTAGAGCTTCCTCCTCCTCAATAACCCACTCTTCATCTATCAGGTCATCTTCTTCACCCCCTTTCAACACAACTGAGATTATGTGACTGTTCTGCTCCACCATAGGCACATCCCAGCCCTCCTTTCCTCCTCCTCAGGCACGATGCTGGCATTTCACAAAAGTTATTTCAGTTGCTTCCCACTCTTGGATTCAACCATGTGCCATCTCCCACCCAGCATCCAAAGCTGTTCAAAATGGTAAGACCCAAGAGAGACAGATGGGAGACTTCATACAGCCAGCCTGGAGAAAGAAACTGATCCACAGTAACCCTTCCAAAGAAACTTGGGCTTTTCCTTCCTTCCTGGGGCTCTGGTCGCTACCTCATTTCCATCCCTGCTTGTAGCCCTCCTGGGTGCCAGCAAGAAACCTACAGGCTCCACAGAGAATGAACCATCATGTGTAGTGTTGATCTAACTGGTTTCTCCTGTCTGCTTTTTTGGTGTGCTCAGGCTGCCGTAACTGCTAAGGAGAGGCCATCCCTGCCAGCTGCAGGCTGCAGACAGAATGAGGTCACCCTGCCCCCTCCAGAGAGCCACCCTCGCGAGTCCCTTTCAGGGCACTCACTGCAGCAGAGCACTGCAGGTGCCCAGCAAGCACCCCTTCTGGGCTCTGAGCCAGCGCAGGGAAAGAATAATCTGGCACAGCATCCCTTTATGAGATTGCCATGATGCCTGTTCTTAGAGGGAACTGGAGAGGGCTCACTCCCTGAGGTGTGTTTATCCCAGGTCTGCCCAATCTCACCTAACGTGGCAAAGATTCAGTCTCTTCCACTGGTAGATTGCCCCAACAGCCCAATTTTTTTTCACCAGCTATGAGGCTTTAAAAAAAACATAGTTCATGTCCATGAACAGTGTAGAACAAAGCCCATTCCAGAAGACAGGCTCTCTCTCCAGGCCTCTCTGGTCATCTTCACGCTAGTTTTGCACCAGGTATCAGAGAGCTATGACTGCCAGCAGCAGGACCCCAACTCTGCAAGAATGGCCTGAAAAAAACCCACATCTGATTTTATTCCTTCTTCAGAGCAGAGACCTAAGGCACTTTCACAAGAGAACTGAAGGAGCATGAAGGGAGAATGGGACAACTAAATTCAGGAGCGAGTACAAGCTGCAGATGCACAACATGAACTGGACTCTGTCAGGAACAAAATCTCTTCCTAACCATGAGGTAGCAAATGTCCCTGCTCTCTCTTCTCCACTGATTTGGACAAATTTTGGAAGGGGACAAGTAAAAAATGGTATGACGTTATCTTTCCTTATGTATGTCTGGTACTTACTCATTTACTACTTCTTTGTCAGCACTTGTGGCTTTTCGGGCCAGAAGAGAAACATTAAAAAAAACATTCAGAGAAAAAGCTGAGTGGATAAGTATCTAAAAGATATCAGGCAGATGGCAGCACCTATGCCAAGAGGCTGCTATGCATGAAAAGTGATGGATCAGACCTTGTTTCCTTGCTTCGGTCAATAGCAGGGTAAAAAACTGAAACCTTGAAGAGCAACAGGAGTCCTAAATACACAAGTCAATTATTAGTAGGTGTTAAATAATCACCTGTTAAACCTGTCTTGAGCCACTTGATTGGTATTAGTCAGTCACCCCTCTCTAAAAGTCTAGTCCAATAACCATAAAGAGTAAAGCAGGTGGCCTGGCAGGACTGCAACAAAGATGTATTAGGAGTGTTGGTTCCAGTATTCTCTGGACAGAAACACTGCAGAGGTGAAATATACTCCCTGGAAGAACAATCTGATGCCACACTGACATCCTAGCTGAGGTCAAGCTGTCACCTGTCTGTCTCTGAGGCTGCAGAAGTTCACCTAATTCCCTTGCACATCACTGCACCTCTAGCAGCTCACCCTTTGTCAGACAGAGCCCCACTGAGGTTTGGAAGGTGATGTCTCTGTGCCTCTGGAAGGCACTTGTGACATGTAGGAGTGTTTTCCTATCTTCCCTGGTACTGGGGGAAGTTCACTATTAATTTGCTCCCTGCCCTCCAGGATAGAGAGCATTTTCCAGTCCCTGTATCACTAACAGGCTGCAGGGATCATCCACCATCCCAGAGACAGACACATGGTGTTTTTTTTGTTCCCAAGACTGTGCCAAAGTGGCCTTCTTCAAGGAACTCAGAGGTTTGAGACACAAACAGGATGATGCTCCACCCTTAGAGCTCCAATAAGGAAGCTTCTGCTACCCCATCGCTCACTTCTAGACCCTTCTAGCAATGTGCCAGGAGAGCAGTTTGGAAGATCCTCTCCATCATCCTGTTCCAGGCAAGGTATGCCAGACTAGAATTCAGCACTACTGAACTGACTGTGATAGCTGATATTTCCTGAAGCAAGTGAGAACTCAGACAAACTGATGTCTCAGCAAAGGTGCCCCTGGAATGTCTCTTTTCTAACAATACATAACCAAAAGTTACAGGTGTAAGCAGATATTTATTATCTGGGAAGTAAAACAGTCAGATTTCAGTCTAACAGGCACTTCTCAACACAGCCAAAGACTCCTGCCCTCTCCCCAGTGATAAACTGATTTTGCCTCAGGTTTAGCCTGCAGTCAGAAGAAAATGACTATGGTTCTCTCCAACCCCCCGCAACAGTCAGGAATAAAGCAAAACCTGGCCAGCAAACAAGCCAAGATGAGGACTGCCAGCCCTGCTCACCAAGCTCAGCAAGGAAGAAATGATTCCTCCTCAGACTCAATTCCATCCATTAGTGCCATTCTGAGCACATAAGCAAAGCTCCCACCTGGCATCCAAGTTATGTTTATCCATAAAGCATTTGGCTGGTTTGTCTGGATCATGGGTTTGGATCTTGTGTTTCATAAGCACCTCCTTTCCTCCATTTCTGATGGATTTATTGCTTGACATGCTTTTAAGGAAGTGAAAACAAACAACAAAAGCTTTGAAGCATTACTGGACCTCTTACCTCAGAGCTGCAGGGATGCTGGAGCACAGCAAACATGAGGACACTAGATTTAGGAGTCCTAAAAATCAGAGGGATCACCCGACCCATCCAAACCTAAGTGAAGGTGTTTTTATCTGAGTTTTCACCTGTGGTCGGACTGCCAGTCCCTCCTACAGGTATGAATCAACGAAGGTGACAGGCAAGAGAAGCACATGGGACAGCTATTGGGGGGTACTGAATAAAGAAAGCCTTTTAATGATCACCATGTGCTTTTGCTGCATAAACCATAAAGCACATATTCCTTCAGCATAGTGGTTTCTTGTTTCACAGGAGGAAAAAGAAACAAATCCAGCTGTTTTTTTACACCTGTTAACCACACTGGATTACCCTGTGTATATCTTCTAGCACACAGGACACAGGCTGGCAGTGGGTGCACCCACTCAGATGGCTCTAGGCTGGGATTTCTTGTATCCTTTCAGAAGTGTCAGGTGGGGTTGGAGAACTTTACAAGGCCACAGCAGCATATCAGAAGAGACAGGACTGGGAGAGTCAAAGAAGTGCTTATTGTTTGTGGTCCATCCAGAGGCTGCTGCATTACCTGTGATCACTTAAAATGCTAACAACCATCTAGCACCCCCAAAATAAGGCAACTCCCCAGGAAGGGATTTGAGAAATTACAGTAACCAGATGAAAAATTTGTGTTTTCTAGGCAAGTTTCCATCTCTGAGAAACAAAACAGGCTCTTTAAAAAAGAAAAATTACTTGAAATCCAGTCCTTTCAAAGCAAGACTGAAAAATATGACAGGACTGACTCTCCACAAACTGGAATCCTAAACCTCTTTTCCCCTGCACTCTCCTTTGTTTGCCAGGTAAGAGGCTGAATTAAAACTGTCCATTTTTCTGTAACAGCTGCCTGCAGAGCCTCATTCACCAGAACAGCTGAGCAGATCTAATTGCTCACTGCTGGAGGGCACAGTCCTGCCTGTTTCCTTGTCCTCCTCCCGTAACAGGCACCAGTCTGACTCACCAAGAACCTCCCTGAAGACAGCGGATAGATTTCCTAGGGTTAGCCAGTCAAACTGACTCACCGAAGACTTGGAAGATTCCCAAAGGTCCCTTCCTACCATTATTATTTCATGAGCACTGCAGCAGATACACCAGGGAATCACAAGGAGCACAGGCCTGGAAATTAGGTGGTAAAGAGGCTTGTTCCTATCCCTGTCAGAGCACTCTGCTCTCACAGCTTGGCTGCCTTGCTAACTGCCCTGTGCATTGCTGCTGTGTATACACCACCGACCAACACAGGGAGCCCACGGCCACACGCCCCTGACCCAAAGGGTTGATGGCAAAAGCTGCTGAAGCAGCCAGTGGTGAACACAAACAGCCCTGACAGTGGCATGGCTTGCAACAAGTACATCCTGGCAGGAAGGACTGCTCAGTTGGTGGAGCTGTCTCCTTCCCAGGACCATTTATAATATAAATTATAGATTTATATATATATATAATATAAATTATATAAAACCAATATAATGGTTTTGCTAGGCTGTCAATGCAACTCCTTCAAAGATGACACAAGAAAACTGAGGTGGAAAGACAAATGAAGAGAGCAAAAAGAACAATCTTCTCTTTTTAACCTTCATTAGACTTTTGGCATAGTTTGTAACAGTGTGCCTTTTCAGACAGATTGGCAGCATTTCAATTGATGCATTTCAACATGACAGTCATGCAAAACCACGAAGCCCATCTTGCAACTTAGCACAGGCTATAGCCTTGTGCAAACTTCACTTACTGTGCCATAATCTGAGGTGAAGAGCACATTTCCATTGGCACAGAAGCCAACAGTGCATGGCTGCAGCTGGTCCTGCTCCCGCAGCCATACCCTGGCACCCTGCAAAAAAACAGAAGATCTCCCATTAGAAAGAGCTGGAGCCTGTGAGATCTGCACATGGGGTGCAAACACACAAGGAAAGCTGGGGGAAGCCACATTATTCAAAGGCTACTTCCAAGCTACAGCCGCTTAAAATTTTTAAGTGCTACTTACATTTTCAGAGAAACTGGTTTTGATTTTTTTTTTTTAACGTAACATGAGCAGAAGAAAGAGCAGTTTTGCTTAGCTTCATTCAGAAACTGAAGTAAGGAAATACCAATTTTTATACAAAAGTGTAATGGAAAGACACAAACACACAGTATAGTGGGTTTGACTGTCTAAATATTTTCAAATGTGGAGCATCCGGTCATTAAAAGTCATGCTATAATAATAATAGAAAATATAAATAAAGCATGTTTACAATTTCATACACCCACGCATCATTGTAAGTCAAAATGCTTTCAGAAATCATCAGGGCACATTTAAGTAGATTTCACAGAGCTTTGTTTGCAAATTCTTGCAAGAGTTTCCTTTGGCAAATGACATGACTTGAGTGTCTTATGTATATATACACTGATGTACATGTGATGACCCTGATATCTGATGCATCTATGCAGTGATGTTTATATGGTTTCACATACACTACAACATCTTAAACTACTCAGTGTCTGTCAAGACAAGTCTGAGCAAAAGGCAGATTTCAGGTGGCACATATGCAGGGATCTGCAGGATAGGTAAATCTCACAACTTGCCTACCAAAATATTAGGGAAAGTAAATTTGCTGGATTAGCCCGTTCTGCCCTGTCTGCCCATTGGAACTGGTAGAAGGGAACGAGCAGGAGCATGAAGGCAAATCGGGGTGAGCATGACCTGCAATTACACAAAATTAGGCATAATGTCACAGCACATTTCAGTTACTGCAGACTGATCGGTTCCATATCATCCCACAGAAAACACATAAAGGCTGCTTAGATAAGTACTGAGGAAGATTGGAAGAGATCAGCTGTTGAGTAATATTTAGGCCATCCTGCCTTTCATCGATTCATAGACCTACTTTCCTCCTAACTTTTTTTCTTCCCCTAAGTTATTGATTATAAAAGCCCTTCCTACCCTCTTAATCACATCAGCACCATTAGCTCTTTTCTTGTATGCTTATTACGTTTGAAAAGATGGAATAGTATTTCCATATTACATTATACAGAATGTGGAATGCTAATTCTATTTTTAATGATTTGTTTTTAGTTTAGGTGGATTTTTTTTTAACTACTTTAGTCACTTGAAACACTTTAGTACCCTGGATCTTCCTTATTGTAGAAGATACATCTATTGGCCAACCTCCATTCCTCCCAATAAAGGAAATGGGTTTAATAACATTAAAAAAGGCCTACAGAAGTCTAGCTTTACTGTTGTGTTCTGCTCTAGAGTCTCCACAGTAGGCAGATTAATTTCCCCTTACCAAGTGAATGAAAAGCACCAGTGCATCTGATCAGCAACTAAACCCACAAGTGATGTGCAAAGATCACCCTCATTGCCTGTGACCAATAGCAACAGAAAAAAAATAATCCTGTGTTACAGATTCAAGTTTCAAGATCCCATAGAGCTGGTATAAACAGTTCATTGAATACAGATTTTGAGGAACTATACAGAGGTCTTTGTAACATCCTCTTACATTTTCTGAAACTCTTGATGCTTGAGACAAAGTGTCCTGAGACATCTGGGAAAGACATCGCAGTTGAGAAATCATTTATTTCCCAAATCACATTCTGACTCTTCTGCATAAACATATGTGCTGCAACATATGTTAAAAGATCCTTGTGCTATTTTCACCAAAGACTCCTACGAGCACCATGGTATAGAGCAAAGAGTCAAGAAACAGCAAGGCTCTGTCCAGAATTCTCAACAGCACAATGAAAGAAAACCTTTTCTAAGACATTTAGTGTAAACATCCCCAACAGTACATTTCAATGCCTTCAGACACCAGTAACCCAGGATTGTATAGATGAGAGCCTGAGGCAAGTGCTGTTTAATGACAAGCCCACACCCTCCCATGCAGCGGCACCCGGATGCCATGGCATGCACACCACAGCATTAGGAATGTGCCATGATCACAGCACCCTACATGGTCTGTCCCTGAAGACCAGAGGAGTCCAGGTTACACAGACTTTCCACTCCCTGAGCTCAAAAATTCACTTGGAGCTAGAGACAGTTGATAATCTGACACACAAGTGACACTCCATGGGAATGGACACTGTTATTTTTTTAGATACCACTTAGAGGGGAAAACAGGGGAGATGGAAAATGGGATCATTTTTGTATCTTCAACATGTAGAAATTATCTGAAGGTCCAGACTGATCCAGACACCTTTTCCAACAGTCCATGTGCAAAACCATTGACAAATACTCCTAAAAGGAGACATAGCTCTTTTACACCATACTGCACAAGCTTATGGCAGATCTTTCTGTGTGCTAAGGACAAGAAGGCAACATGCTGAAGATACCAGGCACTGTGGCATTTCAGTTGCCCAGAACTACTTACTGGACTTTACTCTGATGTTGTAGTCGTTTTTTACACCACCAATTGACTCTGCCCAGCAGAATAACTGCACCCAGTTATGTTGTTTCCAAAAGGAACATCATGCTGATACAGCCAGAAAAGGAACCACAGAGCAAATAATTATTGTAACTTCTGCCCAGCATAGCTCCCATTTCCTGAAAGGCCAAGTTTGTTCTAGTTCAACTCCTTCCACCAGCCCTTTTTTCTAAACATAGAGTTCCCCAAGGAGTTTTGACTAAATCCTGAAACAGATGGCAACACCACAGAGACTGCCCTCACTTCATCCTCTCTCCCCCCAATACCACACATCTCATTGATCAGCTGAAAGGATTAAATTGAGCATAAAACTTCCATGAACTGCCAGTCAGCAAGGCTGAACTTCCATGCGAGAAGTATAGACAGTAGCACAGAGCACTGATCAACACTACAAAGCAGTGACCTACTGGATCTGGTGGGTCACAGCTCCTACAGCACCACAGAGATTGGGAAAACCCTGCACTTCAAGTATAAGAGTAAAATGTCTTCAGCTTTCAGTCTAGGATATAGATCACATCTTCATCCACAGACAAAACCACTTAACAAAATGAAGCAACAAGCAATCACCAATTTGAAAAGAACACCTTAATAGGCAGCAGAGGAACATCAACCAGTGATGATTAATCACTTTCAATCAAATACAGCTGGCTGAATAGTGCTTATACTACTGAATTCAAGCCCCTTATATAATGAGAACAGCTCATGACTTCCCAATTCTTCTTTTACTTGAAGTTTATTAGTGGTCTTGCTTTGGTTTTAAAGGCAACAAAAACAGCAGGAACTGAAAGGAAGAAAAATGTAGTAATGTACTAGAGTTCCTATATCAAGGGTAGGTCATTTGGATGTTAAAATAACTCTGAGACCAGCATCCTCATTCCTACCCTCAGTGACAATCTGTCCATGAACTGGCCTTGCCACAAAGTGCATAGCAAAGCACAATCCTGGAAACTGATCCCACACCATGGGGTTATAATTCAGAAAACAGATTTGCTTGCATACAAAGAGCAGTGATCCATCAGTACTGGCTCACTGTCACACCATGATGCCTTTCACTATGGACAGTAAACTCTAAAATGTCATTTTTTTCTGTTCATATAACATGTCACTTTGGGATCCTAGAATAAGAAATAAATAACAATTCCTGGTATTCAAAATATCTAGAAATTAATTGAAGCCACAGATTTATTTGACCTTCTATGCTTTTTTTTTAGTACTGAAACCAGAAGTTCTTTCTTTAATTCACGTGCCTGTATCTTCACCTCAGCAGATGAAGTGTGCTGTGTTGGCAGGGAAAGAATAAGAGAAATCTTGCATGCTGTACCCAGGGAATGGGCATAGAGGCAGACAGGCAGTGCACAACTCTTACTGCAGCAGACATTAGAGTGTGTAGACACCAGCTACACTCTCCTCATCAGTTATCCAGCTCCTGAAGGCAGCAAGGCAAGCTCCAGAGAACAAGACACTAAACTCAATACCTGAAGGTGCCTTGTTCTCTCCAGGGCCTCCCAACTCAGGAGGCACATTCAGAGACTGATATGAGAAAGCTCCTAATCCACAATTTACCACTTTTCAGAAACATATCTTCATATTCTGTTCTCCTTAATTGTGTATTCTGGACTATCCTTGAATCTTCGTGTTCTCCCAGGATGTCCTCTCCCTTCTAGAAACGTTTCTTCCCATCCACAAGAAGAAATGAGTTGCCCCAGCTGAATTTGATTAGAAAGCAGTGCTGCCTCTCTCCAAGTGCACTCAAACAACCCATTGCTCCTTGTGCACAAACCTACACAACTCCCAGGCATAACTTGCTCAGTAGGGGCTACAACCAGGATGGTTGAATAAATTTTCCAGGGGTTATTCAGAGAGAAAAAGTGGTTTTGGTTGGAAGACACCTCTCAGTGTATGAAACAAGCATATAATTGTCTGCTATTTCCATTACAGGATGTTTTTAATGTTTTCTTTGTGCATGAACACAGCTGTCTCAACCTCCAAATCTACCTACAAATACAACACTGTGAGAGAGTCTTGCAGTGCCTTGATTTAGGTAACTATCCCTTATCAGCCATTCTGCAAGGGGGCAGGATGTCTCAAAAATGCACACCCTTTCACTGAGAGTCTGAGACAAAAACCTATGAGGGTGCTAGAAGTTTTCAACTGTAAGCACTATGCACATAACATACCTTTGTCCTCCTAGCACACTGAGGCTGTTCAGTGGGTAATGGGCATCCAAGCCCTGTGTTTTGTCTGGCAATGGATCCATGTGCTCCTAGGCTTGGAAAAGGCTCCTTGCAGAACTGCCCTAAGCCAGCTCTCTTTCCTCAGTGGGCTTTGCGGTTGTAAACCACAAGGCAGAGACTGGGCTAGGATGGCCCCCACAACACAGACAAAGCCAGAGTCAGGTTTCAATAAATGCACTTTTCAACAGATTGATCTGGATGATCATGAATAAGTGATAGGACAGATACAAAGAGCCTTAGCTAATGGATATAGTATTGGTGGGGAGGGGGAGTCCCTGACACCTTAGACCCATATGATAAGGAATGCAACCTTGCTTTTTCCTGATGTCAGGCTGAAATGAGGCCATACAATCAGTCCTTGGGTTATATGTGATCAACAAAACCTGGAACAGCTGCTGAAAGGGAAGGGCAGCCCAGGAGGCCACAGGCAAGACAGACAGAAGCAACAACAGCTCAGTGGGCAGAAGCCAACATGGAGGGACAATACCTACAACAGCAGCAGGGGCAACAGAAACAAAAGTCTACTTCTTGTAAGGCATAAGGATGATACACTGAAGAGCAAAAAGGAACTGAATTGCACCTGTCCAGTCCCATGGCTCCCACACAGCGGCCCACTGAGCCTAGGCAGACTCTGCAAGCCAGCACAGTTCACAGAGCTGAGCATAAACTGCAGCCATGGGTCCTGCTGCTCCAGAGCTGCAGCCTAGACTGCACCATGACTCATTCTAGTTTTGCCAATTAGCAGCCTCATTCCTCACTAATTAGGGAGCAAAGCCCTCAGTCTGCCAGCAGCTTTGCAGAATAGCAGTATCAGGAAAAGGTTTGTGCATTTTAAATCATCTAAGAGCAGTTTGTCACTTCTGGTCACTGATGTATGTGCACTGCTTCCCACTCCCCTTTTGCCTCCCCCTCCCATCTGTTCTGTTCCGCTCTCCTCCCCCAGTTTGGCTGCTGCACAGCATCTCTTCTCACTCTCCAGCACATCTCCCAATTTCAAATATCTCCCAGGAAATGCCTAATCCTTGGAGGTAATTCTTGATCTTCTCAAAGACGCAACTACCCACTACAGCAACCACACCAAATCCTCACCATGGGAGTGGAGGGAGCAAATCCCCAACTGTTTCTACATACTTCAGGGCTGCCCTTGCCAGGAGCACAACGTGCACAGAGAGGAGGCAGGTGTGAATCCCTTCACACTTCACTGTATGCTCTTTCTAGGCTAAGTTTAAGATGAGCTGTCCCCCTGCAGTTCCACTGTGGGCAACTTAGTCACTCCCCTTCTTAGGTGAAACAACAGTCCTAAGGAGTTTGTAACCATCTGAGAACTTCTCACCAGACTTGAAAATGCATATTAATTTAGTTAAGTTCATATTACCTTCTCAATAAGCTCTTCCCCACCTAAAACTTGAATTAAGTTGTTCCCTAGGCATGTTACTCACACAGATATCTGCAGATGAGTATTTCCTGTCACATCACAGCAACAGTGGTTTTCCCACTGCAGTCCTGAAAAAATGAGGTAGCATGGTAAGTGCTAAAGCCCAGTCTGGCTCTAGAAAAACTGGCAGTTGGCAGCTCCAAACCAAGCAAATGAAAAGGTATTGCTGCCCTGCTCTCAACTTGAATATTGCTTTAGGTCTCCTCTGCCTCTTTCCACCAAATAAATAGGGATGCAGCTTGCTTGCAGTTCCCTCCCTCTCTCAAATTCAGCCAATAGCTTCAAGGGTGAGGCTGGGCTGATGGACAGTCAAGAAGTCTTCAAGGTTCACAGACTAGAGCTCAGAGCCTCAGGAAGCCACGAGGATACAGTGATCTGTCATAGAGACAGCAGCTCCAGCACCGTGCCTCCGAGCAGCCGCAATGCAATGCCTTTTGTAAAAATATCAGATGAGAGCCCTGCAACAGTATTTCTTCTGCAACATTTATACATAATTTGGGATTATGTCCAATACCTTTCTGTATCTTGCCACAACCTTGATTTCAATAATTTTTTACCTTGTGGAGTTCCACCATCTACTCCCACCTAATATAAAAACTTACACTTTTAAACCAGTCTCATCACTGTGAAGCAGTAAATCCTTTTTTTCTTGTGGTCAGAGGTAGAGGAACAGAGGAGTTCAATCCACCTTCTCTGTCTCATCCATTATTTTCTGCTCTTTTGCCATGTCTCCCCCTATTTGTCATTTCATTAGTAAAGTAATCTCACGTTCTTAAAACTCTTCACGTGAAACATTTTCTTAGTGTTTGACTGTCCTTGGTGTCCTTCCCTCAAACATCACACAGAAAGCAAGTGGAGTGCCTCTGAGCTGGGATGTACTGTCAGTCAATCTGAAGTAAGGATGAATGTGGGGGAAAATGGGAGAAACAGCCCATATAAGAAAGAAGCTGGAAGACAGTAAAAAAAGAAGAGTCTATGTTTCACTATTTTCTAAAATCACTGGGTACAAAGGTGTGCGCTAATAGTAGCATCCAGCTACTAGATGAGGATGACAGTATTGTGAGTAACGATGGAGACATGCAGAAGTTTTTAACAAACATCCCTGGAAAGCACCCCTCTTGCATCACATTGTGATGCTGATGCGCTTTCCCATATATTAGTAACCAGAAAGGACATAAAACATTCTATAAATCAACAGGTCCAAGAGTTCCCAGAGATCTGTCCAATAAAGTTTCTCATCAGCTGATACTAATTTTTTATAAGTCTGGTAATGCTGAGGAAATCCCAAGGGATTGAAAGGGTCAGAGCCCAAATGGGAGTGATAGCAGGATTATCCCAAGTAACCATGGGTTGCTTAGTCTGAGAACCTCAGGGAAAATACAGAGGTTTTGTTCTCAGCTGTTTCATCTTAAGGATACTCTGACTTTAATTTTTGTCCAGTGCCAGTCACCATGTAGAAAGAAGTGTAGTCAAAAAAACTCCTTCTTCCTCAGCATCCAAGCATAAGAGATAAATAGGACAGAGATTGACTCTCCTGGCATTGCTCATGTAGAACACAGTATTCTTGCAAAAGTCAGTTCTTGAGCAAACAGCTGCAAAAGGATCTCAGAACTGTTGTTACGCATGGGGGAAATCCTGACTAATTGAAGGAGTTTCTGACAAATGTCTGCAGTGCCAGAGTCAGCACTATTTCATATTCTCATCAAGAGCCTAGAATCAAAAGTAGTACTGACAGGACTAGCAGATGCCAACATCTGGTAGATAAGTAAGTACCCACAAGGATGAGACCATCAGAACAGTGTGGATTCCACAGCCCACTTGTTTGAACAGCATGGGATTAAAGTATAGCCAAATCGAAAGGTCATCATCAGGAGAGAAGGAATGCAAGCAGCACTTCAAACAGAGGAATGTCTTCTGGAAAGTCACAGACCCAAAGAGGACTGTGAATTGCTGAGCAGAAACTCCCAGGACATTTAGCTGAAAAAAGAGCTGATGCATGTCTGGGATGTATAAGCAGAAGAAAGGAAGTTTATTGCTTACTTATGCATTGAGTGAGAAAGAAGCCTTCCAGAGACAACATAAAAGGTTCAGTCATTTTTACTATCCAGAAGGATCCCTTGTAGTGTAAAAGTACCTTTGAAAATGTTAATATCATTATGTAGATTTGCCAGGGCTAGGGCTGCCATATCTACCCCAGACACTGACAGCAGGGGAGCAGTGTGTGGCTCAGCATGGCTGCAAACCTCACCTCTTCAACTAACTACACCCTGCTGAGAGGACACGGCTGCCAGAAGCACTGAGAACCCTGCTGTGCTACCTCCTGGCTCACCTTTGCCAGCAACCCAGAGGCAACCCAGTGTCAGAGAGTAATTTTTTTGCAGACAGAGAAACTATTTGGGACAAAGTGACTCTCATGAAGCAGAAGAAAAGTAGGACCCAAAAACGGATGGATCTGCCAGACACTTCAGAAACGAAGCAGGATTTATTTTAAAACAAGGTTGCATAAGCACTTGAAGAAACTGCAAAAAGCGGAGGATCCTCCAGCAATAAGAAGCCTTTTCAGAAAGTGTGATTCAGCCAAGTCTTCATCATTGGCTCAAGATCAGGTAACAGGAATAAATGGGACTAATACACCACCCTGGTTCTAACCCTAATTTCCACCTTCTCATCAAATGTGCTGATCTCTGTATCTACGAGAGGCTCCACCACTGGTTCTGTTGCTGCGATGATTATTACATTTGTATTGACAAGACCTCAAAGTGCCCAGACACTGTGCCAACCACTGCATGGCAGACAGGCCCTCATAGATGTTTTTCCTGGGAGTTGGCCCTACAGCACTGCTGAATGGTGCGCAATTTCAGATGGAAATGAGGAGGCAGAACTGCAGAGCTTAGGATAACAGGAGGATAATCAGGAAATCCAGACTCACAAGTTTCAGTCTTAATGATCACATTTAAATAGTTTGCAGATTCTCCTTAAAGCAAAACGAGAAACAAAAAATTGAGGAATATTTGTGATTAGTATGCTAAATAGAAGTGTGTCAAGAAGTGAAACCAGAACAGAACAAGGTGGTTTTGGAGGCCACGATGGGGCAGCTTCAGGCTGGCCCAGGGCAACGCGGCTTCTCTTCACATGGGGTTCTCATCAAGAGCCTTCACCAGCCCACCCTCTCGCTGCTGATGGGATCTGACAAGGTCACAGCTCACGCAGCCTGGCTCCAGATGAATGCCCTAAGGAGGAAGCTAGCAGGACTCCCTCTCTTCCACCAGACACTTCATCGTGTCACCGTTGGCACAAGAGCTTTCTTCCCCGCAATTTCTGCTTCAGACCATAGCAGTCGAGCCCTTTTGTCCTACATCTGCTTCTTTATCACTCCCAATGATTTGGGAGAGATGCAGCTGGGATCAATGGTTCTGCATGTCAGAATATCTATGCTACACTAGCCCCATGGATATCTTCAAGGACAGTGGTACTTCTTTTTAGCTGAACTACAGAGACTAATTAAACAGAGAAGGGCTGGTCTCTTTTGTATTGACACAGAGCACATTACACATACAGGATGGATGAAATAGTCAGCATTTATCTGTCTCTTCCCAATCTCTTCAGTTCTCTTCTCTAAGAGGTCACAATACTCTTCACAGACTAAGAGGAAGTTGTCAGGGAAAGCAGGTAAAGCACATGTTCCTGAGGGGAGGAGAGAGGCTTGGCGGGAATAATCCTTCAAAGAGCAGGCTCACTGATAAAGATAAAGCTCTATGTACCTTTTCTTTCCAAGATGGCATTTTCCTAAGCCACTGGTTGTTACACATGGGCACTCTGCTCACTGTTATCTGTGAAGACAGCACATCAGTCATGGTCAGCATCATCCAAGTCAGCTGAACCATTTCCCTCACCTCAGACAGGAGTCTCTGCATAAAATCTCGAGGACCTCCAGCCATGTTACTCTCTCACAGGAACTCCATCTTCTCCTAACTACAAGGAGCATGGGAAGGGCAAATTAAGCAGTTGAGAAACCCAATCCAGGTTGTCATGTACAAACCCTTCCCATCTAGCACAATCTAGATCCTTGGAGACACTGGTCTCTGAATGATACAGGCAGACAGCTTCAACCAAGAGCCCCAAGTTGGTGTCCAACCAAACTCAGACCAGTCCTGTACCCACTGCACCCATAAATCAGGCAGGGTCCACACTGCAAAGATGCATTCACTGTCAAGTCCCTTCAGTTATTCTCCTTACCTATGTACCCTGTCTGCAAAGGTTTACACACACAAGCTGACACTGGGACTAAGGAGCCATTAGACAACTGAAGGACAGTGAATAGAGTGTCATGAGGCTGGCAAAAGGTCACACTGCAGACTTGTTGATAGCTTTGTGGAGTAGCCAGGCACTTTCCATGTGCATCAGGTAGTCAGTAGTTGGGGCAAATGACATTTGCCAGAGCAAATGACACCTGGCAGAGTTGCTTGCTCTTCACCTCAGATTGGGGCCAAGGAAGCAGCTCAGATGCATGCATGGTGACAGCTTGAGTAACCTTGGTACTCCTCCATGGACCAGACTCTGAGACTCCCTCCTGGTCTGCATGTCTCCATAGCGGAGATGGATCCATCCACTCCTTACCTCCATGGCAGATGTCTCAGGCCACAAAGAAGAGACAGGCTCTATTCAGATAAGATGGAGAACAGTAAGTGAAGACCATGGCAGCTGTAGAGGGGACAGTTCTGACCATCACAGTCATCCAGGACATGAGCACAGAACCCCCCTGCCTTTTGCTCTGCATGTAAGAAAGCTTAAGAACTTCAGGAGATTTATCTTACAACACAAAAGAAAAGCTTTGGATTTCACCAAAAGAACGATGAGGAAAACTGTCTTTCATGTTGCAAGAGCAATGAGGAAAATGCTTAAAATGCGTTTCTAGGCCAGTGGCATGTGAGGAGAACGGCATCTGTGACTCCACTGGATGCTGCTGGTCAGTGCAGGCTGACAACGGGACTGTGGTGACTGGTCACTCCAACTGGAGTACCGAAGGACAGGATGGGAGAAGTGTTCTCCTTTAACCCTGGCCATGACATTCCTGCTCCTCAGGGGAAAACTGGAGAGCGAGTCACATCCTCTGTGTCACCCCACATCCTGCCCACACTCCAGACATGCAGGGAAACTATCATCTGTCATAGCACCACAGCCCTGGCCTCCAGGGCCCCTCCTCCCTGCCTGGGCACAGGACCTGCTGCAGCGGCCAAGAAAGGAGATGGCAGAGCATGCACACTGTCTCGGCTCCTCCACTCATACCCATCTGGCGCAAAGGCATCATCCATCACATCTCTGAGACATGCTGCACAGCAGACCTCAGATGGCAGAGGCACATATCTTTGTGCTGCACCACTTGCTCAGGACAAAGACTTTCTAATCTGGCCCACCTGCGACACTGCAGAGGAAGAGCAGTGGCAGCACACACCCTGCCACACACACCTGCTGTCCCTGGGGTCTGCAGGCAGAGCAGGACACAGCACATGGGAAGTACTTCAGTAGTGTCAAGTTGGCACAGTTGGCCAAACTATTCTCCCCCTTGGCAGAGCCTGAACAGTAAGTAGGTTGAACCCATCACTAAACCAGTTATCACAGATAAACTTCAAAGAACAGGAATGCCTTTGGTCTTCAGCATGCCAAAGGGGAAACCAGGGGAGTTGTGAAGACCCATGGCATCCCCACCTAACCTCAGATACTGATCACATTGCTAAGCATGGTATCTAAATGCTGCAAGCACAGCATGGGAGCCTGCTAAGGCAAGACCAATAGCATGATAGGGTTTAAGCTATTCATTGTAAGGGATGACATGCATCCCCTGGGACAAGCTCATTTTCTGCTGCTGCTGCAAGAAGAAGTGAAGCAATTCTTTTCTACTCAGGCTTCCCTCCCACTAAGAACCCCCCATGGAGAAAGAGGAAGAGTGGCTGGGGTGCAGCAAATGCCAAACATTCCCGCTCTGGGGAAGCCACATTCCCTCTCTTCCACCCCCACTGCCTTTCCTGCAAAGCGAAGCTTGATGCTTTCCCATACACACTCACCCTGGCTCTCCAGCCTTGGCTACCTTGCTTCACCAGGGTTTAAGCCTGTGATTTACAAGAGATGCGGGACTCTTAGGGAGACTTTGGCTTTGAGACTGTCCCTGAGTCCTTCCCTGGAAAGCCCCATTTCTCCAGATAATGGCAGAATCATGCCTGGACAAGTGGAGCTGGACAAAGCAGGCAGTTCTCTGATGGGTGCTACTTGCAGAGACATGCACCTCTGGCCATCCCCTTTCCAGCCTCCTGTTACCATCAGGTGCTTCAGGCTCCTCCGTGGCTATTTCTGTTGCAAGAGGCCAGGAGGTCCCTTGTGACAGAGGGATGGGCAGAAATGCTCTGGTGAAATGGCCCTTTGGGAAACTCTGGCCTTCAGCTGATTAGATACAGACGGCCCATGCTTTCAGGAGTAGCAGGTTAATCAGTTAATGGCTGAAGGATGCTGGGTGATGCGCTGTGCATGCTGCGGGGCAGCTCCAGCCGCACAAGCCCAGGGCAGCCACTCCTTCCTCGCTGGGGCCAGATCCGGGAAAACATCTGTTCTGATAAAGAAAGCGCTTCACCAGGGAGGGGCAAGCCCGAGCCCATCAGCTCCCCAGCCCATCGACTACAGGCTGCTCCAGAGGGGCTGCTAGGTCTCCATCACACCCCCGACTTGCAAGACCAGACACTGGGGTTAATGGTGTTAACCTCCAACACTGGGTGTTAGAGGGGGCAGATGTCTGTTGCCCCAAGGAGGAAGCTTTCAAACCTCAGACTCAGACCTTAGAATGCCCCTGTCACCTCACAGTGCCCTGCCCAAAGCCACAGGCACCCACTGTCGCCCATGCGGTCAGAAAGGGCTGTCCCGGCCTTGTACACACCTGCCCCTCATAACCAAAGGTATCACCAGGCTGGGCTGGAAATCTGTGTATGCTCAGGCAAGGAACAAGGCAAGAGAGAATTTCGGGGCGTCTGAGCTGTGCACAGCACCTGGCCCCGCACATTCAGTCACTCGTTCCCCCCATCAGCACAGTGCCCCACATGGCTGTGTGCACACTGGGCACCGCGGCCAGGAGCGGAGCAGCGCCCGCGGCTAACAGGTACGAACGAGCCCAGCTCCGGAGCAGCTGTTCCGCCCGCCGGCGTGACAGTAACTGGGCAGCAGCACAGAGTCAGGGGACCCGATCGTACGCTGCCCGGCTCCTCACCGGCCTGGTGCCCTGGCGGACAGCCGCGCTGTGACATACCAAGGCAGGAGCAGGCTCCGGACCCTGAAGTCGCTCCAGAGGATTAAAGAGCCGGCTCTGGGCAGCCATGACTATCATGCGACAAGCCCTCTCCTCCCTCAAGCAGCCCTCGGTCGGCGTTGCCGGGACCGAGCATCGTTAGGGCTCCGGCTCCCGCAACCCCTTCAAGCCCCTCGCACAGGCTTGCCCGGTGCCGCAGCGGGCTGGGGAGCGCTCGGGGACAAAACGCGCCGCATCCCAGCGCTCCAGAGAAAGTGCAAGTGGGGGCACGGCGAGGCCCGCGGGATGCGCAGCGCCCCGCGGCCCCGAGGGCGCTCCTGGCGCGGGGCGCGGCACCCCGATGCCCGTGTCGCGCCAGGACCCGATCCTGCGGGTCGACCTCCGCCCGAGCCCCCCTGTCCCAGCTCCGAGCAGGGGAAAGCCCTGCCGTCGTCCCCCGTGCCGCCGCTGCCCACCTGGCGCAGAGAGGCGTCCATCGGCGGTGCCACCCGCGGGGAGCGCTGCCGCCGGCTCTCAGCGCCGCATCGCCGCGGCCGGTGCGGCACAGCGGGGCCGCGCCTGTGCCCGAGCGTTTCGGAGCGGGTTGAGAGCGGCCGCGAGCAGCCCGCACCTCCAGAGTGGGGTGATGAGAAGGGCATGGGGTGGGGGAGGCTCGAGCAGCCGCTGTCACCCGTGGACATGCAGCAGGGACGGGGGACCACTGCTGAACGCAGCCACCACAGGCAAGTGCGGACCTTTGTAAGGGCAACTGGTGTCATCCGGAATAACAAACATTTTGGGTTTGGGGTCCCTTCGGCAGACCGTCGTAGCACGTTAACAGGACGGTTGACAGGAATCCCGATAGGGCTTCAGAATGACGCCTCTGACATCTGGAACAGCTGGTGAAGAGCAAGAGACTGGGCAAAGTTTGTCCAGATCATAGTTTGAAGATAGAACTCGATCACAGATTGAAGTGTGGCCAGATCATAGTTTGCAAGTGCACTGTGAAGGTGTTTCTTGCCATCAGAAATTATTTCTTTATTCTGAAAGAAAGGAGTTCTAATGGAAGGGCTGAGAGCTATCCTGGGCATGACTATCCAGACTCTTTTGTACTTGTGCTTGATTAATCTACACCACTTTCCCTGTCTTATGAAAACATCATGCAAGGCAGCACCAGAAGCCTAACAGCAGTCCTTATCTCACATCTAATACTTCTATCCGCAAGGCCAATTACCCATGTTAGAAGGGTGATTAGATCAACTCACAGTGATGTGTCCTTGACAGTCCTTAAAGCCACATATCTGTTGTCTGGCTGTTTCTACCACAGCCAGCTTTCTCCTCACAGGAGAACAGTTCCTTTGCTATTGCTGCTTCTGCAGACAGTTTGGGCCATTCTGCCTCTTCATTCTGGCTGGTCACAAGGGAGCCATGATGCTCCTCATAGCCACGGCAAAGCTGAGGAGCACATTTCTCCTTTCTCCTCTGTCGGCCTGCCTGTCAACAGTCTCCACCATCAGGCATCTCCAACACTAGATGTCCTTTCCCAGGCTTCTCTGAAAAAACGTTGCCCATGGTTCCTGTCATCCAAGGAGAAGTAAGGATCCAACCTTTCAAATGGTGAGGTTTTTAGTATTAACACTAGATATCTTCTAAGAGGGAAGCAGAAGGTGCCTTGACTCGGTCCTTAGAACAAAGTAACTTTCCAAACTATTCAGGCAATAAACATTCAGACAATAAACAGGGAGGAGCAGTGACTGATGCTGTAAACTCTGCGCTCTGTCAGTCTACTAGAACAGGTGGCAAGAATCTTGACAAGAAACTTACACCTGATATTTATTCCTTTCTGTTACACAATTAAAGCACTAGTCCTACATTCATACAGATCACCTGGAAACTGCAATGTCTGAACTGTTTCCTAACTGGCTTTAGGTGGTGCTTCTGGGAAGGGGTGACTACAACCATCTGTTTCTTCACATTGATAAACACGTGATTGCTGACTCCTATCACTAGCTGGCCCAGACACTGCCATCACTGTGTCTGGCACTTCAGGTCTGCCACCTCTACCGGAGCTGTTGGACGCATCAGCAACTCTATGAGCACAGAGAAGTCAGTAAGGGGTTGACATGGGCCCCACTGTGCAGGACAAGCCTGGAACCCCTTTTCAGCCCATCAGCCTGCACTCCTTGCCTTGGGGTTGCCTCCTGCCCCAAGCCTGGCAGTAGTGCTGTTTGTGTGTTTGGCTGCAATGTCATCAACTCAGTGAACTCCCAGCCTTCTGTCAGCCCAGCTGTAGATGGCAAAGGAACAAGAGTGCCATAGTTGTTTTCTTCTGCTTGTCAGCAGAGAGCTGGGCTCTGATAGAGGAGGGCCATGGCACGCAGGAGCCTGTGGATCTGGCAATGAGCTATTCCTGCATCCATGAAAGGAGCAGCCCTCTGGTGCTGTAGGCAGCAGGGCCCCGCACCCAGCCGTGGCAGCAGCAGACAGTGAGTCAGCTTCCTGCTGGGCTTTCCACACTGAGGGAAGGTCAGCAGAGGACTGGCAGGAACAAGCCGAGGCAGGAATTCCTCCTGGACACCAGACAATATCTTGATTTCCTCTTCTGCCATGGGTCTGGCACATGGCTGGGAGGCAGGCAGGCCCGCATGCCCCTGCTGTGGCTGGTGAGCATCTGCCAGACTTGCTCTCCCATTGCCTGCAAGGGAATGAGCTGTGACACCTTGGCTGCAGGTGCCACCTCCCCAATGACTCATCAGAGCTGCACTCATAGGGTAGGGGACTTATTTCCTCCACCATCATTCCTAGGATGATCTCATTTGTGAGAGTCAGCAGCAGAGGCAGAATACCTTGGACCCAGCCAAGGGCATAGGGAGACATCAATGCAGGAGGAGAGCAGCCGTGCTCTGTTATGCACTGCCACCATCACAGCCCCTGCTGCCAGGCCCTGCTGCTTTGCTAGGGCCACCAAATCCCCCCTTGCCCAAAGCAGAGAACAGTCAGGAGAGTCCCCCTACACCAAAGGGGGAGAACTACTGAGAAGCAGCAGCCAAAAATCAAGCATGATGCCTGTGGCCAGACCCTGACAGACCACCAGATGCCAAGGCACTCTTCTGACATAGACTGCATACACGCAAGGGGAAGGGGACACACATTATACAGAGTAGGGTGCACACTGACGCCCCAGCTCTGGTGCTCTACCTGTTTCAATTTCACCGTTTCTTGAAACCAGCTTATAAATCAATTCTTGAAGGGCAGTTCCTCCCTTCTCCCATTCCCAGTCAGTAGGTTGCCTGGCCACAGCTCAGAGTCAGACAGAGTCTGGCCAATGCAGGCTTGGGCTGCTTGAACTCAGTGCACAAAGCTGGGGACCTCTCCTCCAGCTCCCTCCCCTGCAAGGTGATGATGGTGTTGATCAAAGCCACACTGAAGCTCTCCCTGCCTGAGGCTGCTCTGAGGCTCTGTGACAGGAATTAGCCCAGGCTCCTTAGGGACCAGATCATGTTTGTACCAGATGTGTCCCTGCTCCTGAGGAATGTGATTAAGGATGTCTGGAGAGGCTTTCACAGGGTCACACCAAGCACTGCAGCACCTGCTCCCCCAGAGAGCAGAAGCGTGAAGGGGAGCACTTCATGTAGGGGGTGACAGTGTGGAGTGGGGAACATTTATTTGTCCTGAGCACACTGCTGGCTACTGTCTCAATTCAGCCACCATCAGCAGTGAGTCCATCTCACTGCAGTGCACAGTGCTGCATCGGCACACCAAGGGAGGCTACATCCCTCCTTAGTCTGATCACAGCGGGAAAAGCTTCTTATCCCATCTAGGCACAGGAATGCCCTTCAGGGCTGCCCTTTTTCTGAGGTCAGGAAAACAGGAAGTCATCTTCATTTTCAGCCTGAGCGCCAGAGAGAGCTGGGGCAGATGGGCCCAGAGAGTGGATGCTGGGAACATCCACCCCACTGTGACCATGTACTGCCCTTTGGCCTCTGAAGAACCCTCCTGAGCTGCATCACTGGGGTCAGCACTAGCTGGGACCTTCTACCAGCCCCATCTGCATTTGTGCTGATGGACCAATAATCAGGTATCTCCAGCTTTCTGCAGATAGCAGACCCGATTTTGTTCACTCAGCCCAGCCCTTCCTTCCCTTCCCTGCCATATCCTAGGGCATACATCCAGATCCTGGCAGTAACAGTCTGAGGTTCCCTGCCTCTACTCCCTTCATGCTGTTGCTGGATTGCTTGGGGCCAAAACGTATCTGCTTTTACACCTCAGTCATGAGAAATACAGTCCTGGCGGCGAGATTGCTGAATGAAGGAGATGAGCTACACAAGGCTATAATTACAGTAGGAGCATGTGGGGATGAGGCCAGCCGAGCGCATCCACCTCATTTCCTCTCCTATTAAGCCTGCCCTGCTTTTGTTTGACCCAGACCAAGCTTTGCTATTAATGGCATGGTGCTGTGGAGGTCACAGATGATTCTGCAACAAGCAGCCTTGTGGATTCTGCTTGACTGAATGTATAAGCAGGGCTTTGCTTGCAGATACCATTACTACAGGATTCATGCTGTAGAAAGTATGTCAGGCAGCTGTGGTGCAGGCGTTTCCCAGACTGGGCTGTTTTACCAGATACGGGGATCTCTCTGTCTCCAACTGCAATTAACAGTGCAGGCAAGCAAGCAAGGAGGTTAAATGGTGTCATATCACTACCCCTGACTGTGGCCAAGGTCTGCTGATTGGTGCTATTAGCCAGAGCCATGTACATTTCTTCTTCCTGCACTGCTTCAGCTTGCAAAATTATTTCTGTGCTTAAGGAGAGAGCTCTTCTACTCTCTGTGCACCTGCAGCCAAACTGATGTCAGTCGCTGCCCTATCCTGTTGGACTTGTCCCTTACAAGTCCTCAGTGGGCAACCTGAAATGATGGGCTGCTGGGCTAGCAAATCCAAGAAGCAGGCAAAGCTGCGCTAACACCTCTAGGGCTGAAAAGTGAGTGCAGCCCGAGTTCAGAACACCAGGAGCCAGCCCCAGCATCTGGCCATCTGTCTTTGCTGAGGACGAGAGCCTGGCATAGAAGGAACCAGCTGCTCCCCAGCCTCTCTCAGCCCCGGTGACATTTCTCTAATCTGCATCCTGGAAGGGGGAGACATCCTCCAGGGACACTAGGCTGATGGATGAAGGCAATCATCCAGCTGGGCTTCTGCAGCAGAGATCACAAGGTCCCTCCTTCTCTGCAGAAATCACAGAAGAGGATTACCCTCCCGTCCTGCTCAGCGGCACGATCACATCTGGCAGCACAGGAGGTCACAGAACAACGTGGCAGGAGAGATGGCACTCAGCATTCCTTGCACCAGCTCCTGCATGGACCCCTCTGAGCAAGGCAGGACAACCATGGGTGCCAGCTGATCTCCCTGCCACTTCCTGCATGCAAGAAGCTTTGGAAGTCACATTTCAGTGCTCAGGCTGAGCCTTCCCCATCCCCACCTCACAGCATCATTGCCCTCTCTGCATGGGAGTTCATGTGAGCCATCTCTGCAGAGCAAGACCCAGAAGCTTCTGAACAGGTGCACCCCAGCTGGAGGTGTGCACATGGACAGGGAACCTTGCATGGGCACAGGACAATTGCCCCAGTGCTGTTCTCATTCACTTCTGCTAAGAGTCGCTTTGGAGAACAGTCCCAGCACAGGCACCTCAGAGAGCCAGAGGGCTGGAGAGCCCTGGAGGGATGACACACTGGGAGTGACAGCAGGCAGGAAGCGAACCACCCAGGGCAAAGGAGCAAAGGCCAGACAAATTAGAGGAGTACTCACTTGCATTGAAGAAACATGCTATCCAAGCCTGTGCCCAGGATTGAGGCAGCCCTGCAAGAAAACAGCCCTTTGCAAAAATCTGTAAAAGGGAGAGGGGCTGAAAGGAAAGATCTCAATATCTCTGCTCAATAGTTCTGTGGCAATGCCTGTGGGCCTGACAACGGGCACTGAGAAAGGCTGGCTCCAGCAGGAGGGACATGTCTAAACCGGCCGTTCCCATGGTGAAGAAGGTTTGTGACCATGCCCAAGGAGGGCAGGTTCTTCTGGCAGACAACAGGGCCCATCTCAGGCTTTCTCCTTTCCTTGGTGCCTCTCCTGGGGCTGGTGAATCCCTTCTTTTGAGTGACATGGAGGGGAGGTGGATGGCGGGCAGAAGGAAATAGAGAGCATGGGGCTGGGGCCATGGCAGGAATGTGCAGGGTCACCAGTGTTCAGCAGTAATGGCTGGTGGTCCTGAGCATCTACAACAGCAAGCAGGAGCCTGGCAACCCTGAGCTGGGGCTGTTCTTGAGGCTTCATATGCAACTATCATTGCTTCAGCATCAGCTCTACTCTCTCCAGCCTAGTGCAACTCACATCTGAACAAACCCAGTTGGCACTGGGGAAGGCAGATGCAACCAGAGCTGTTCTCACCCCTGCCAAGTGCCCAGCTTGAGGACCTGCTGCCTCCTGACATTGCTACTTGCCCCATGCCCCAGCAGGTGCAGGGATCACAAATCTCTCCTCATGGGAAAGAGGAAAAAGGATTTTTAGAATTTATTTTAATGAAGTTCAGATGCCTGCAAAGGAAACACCAAAGCCCAGGCAAGGACTTTCAGACATACATGGGAAAGGGGAAACTTTGCCAGGGGCTCTGGTTCATAGTTTTGTTGTGGAAATGATCTTAACCAGCACTTGCCTTAACTTCCCAGCCATGCAGCCATGTGAATAGCTGCCAGTGGTATCTGACAACAAAGATGTGCCAGCCTCTCCTGGCTGCAGAGAATAAAAAGAGCTGGAGAAGATAGCTTGAGTGTACTTGAACCCAGGTGGCAGAAACAGAAACCCAAATAGTTTGCTTAAACATACAGTTGTTTAAAATAATACAGTTAATAGTTTTAGGAACAGACCTTCTATTTTTAGGTCTCTGGATAGGCTTGCTTTTGTAAAGATAAACCTCTTCCCATACAGCAAAGAGGTGGGAGAAACTTAAGGTAGGACAGCAGCCCTGGTCTGGCATAAGTGAGTTCCCTGCTAGGGAGCAAATGAACACCTGCCTTATCCCAGAGCATCCCCCAGGAACTGGCCTGCAGACATGCAGGATATTCTTCCTGGCCCCAGTGCAGGAGCAGCCAGAGTCTGCAGACATCCTATCAGCTACTGTCCCTACACTGCAGCAGCATTTTGTGATCCAGAATGCTCCTGGTGTGGCAGCACCCAGAAGTCTCTCCCTCCTCCTCTGGTCTCACAGTACCCCATGGAGCACATCCCTTGCAGCTTCCTTACTTCTCTTGCCCCAGCCCATCCCTGTTGCCCTCCTCCCTACTCACTCACTGTTGCTTCTCTGGCAGAGCCACCAGGACTGACTTCTCCAAGCTAGCCAGATGTCTTACCCTTTGAGCAGCACACCAGCCTTTGGCAGAACCATTTGCCAACTGAGCCCACAAGCATGACCCAAACCAGAGCCCCACTCAGCAATCCTGCCTGCATCGCATCCTGTGCAGTGCATCTTCCAGCACATCCAGAGTCCAGGACCATCTGGATGAGCTGTGATCCTGGCTGCCTCCTTTCCACCACGGTGGCTACCCATGGAGGCTCTATACTCTGCCCTCGAAGCAGATTAGCACCTTTGTGAGTCACGTGCAGCGGTGCCAGGAGGGCTTTGACCTGCGCAGTCTGTACCACATGCTGCTGCTGGTGCTTCCACAGAGCAGGTGGAGAGCAGGCAGCATCTGCAGAGGTTTGCCCATTGCCAGCCTGGCTTAGCCAGCCCCAACATGGCCAGCACCTGTGTGAACTGGCCTCCTACCGGCAGCACCTGAGCTCACTCAAGGAGATGTTCAACACCAGGGTGGTGATCTCACTCTGTGAGAAGTTATACATGCATGAGAAGCCAGCTGCCTGCGCCACCTGGCAGCACATCTCCCACCCCTACTTGGCATCCATGCCCCACCTGGCTGCACAGCTCTTTGCCCATCATCGTAACTGGGGGCTGCTGCTGCAGGTGGGGACCCTCAGCAAGAGGGTCTTCAGCCCCCAGAGCTTGCATGACCTGCACAGCTTTGCTGATGTGGGGCCCTTTTTGAAGGTCTTGAGGCTGGTCCCTCATGTCTTTCACCAGAGCTTCGTCACAGCAGATCTTGCCAAGAGGTGATCTGTCTCCACCGCAGCAGGTACAGCCTCTCCCAACCACCATCACCACCACAGCAGCCATGAGCATGGGGCAGAGCAGGACTGGCTCCCAGAACTGTACAGACCTCCTTGTGCAGCAGGGCCCCTGGGTTTCCCCTGGGCTTGTCCAGCTTCATAGTCCTGCTGCAGCCCTCAGGCACAGGCAGCAGGGCTGCAGTGCTGTGAGCCCAGCTACAGGAGAGCTGGGAGGAGCTGCTGGCCCCACTGCACCCTAGGGAGTGGGCGGTTGACCTGCACATCCAGGTCTGTCATGTCACTCAGCACATCCACCTCCTGCACTTGGAGCAGCAGGGTGAGGGGACGGGGCTGGCCCAGCCTTGGCAGAGCCTAGATATGGGTGTAGGAGGTTGCTGGCACCAGGCTGCCCTGGTTGAGGAGCTGCAGAAGAACCTGGAGCTAGAGGAGTATCACCACAGCATCCTGGAGGCCAACTGGCTGTTGGAGCTGGAGGTCAGACCCATCCTTGTCCGGAGGATCGATGTGGTAAGGGGTGTTTGCTGTGTCTGCTTGTGCTCTCTGGTCTGCATAGCAAGGTGAGCGGGGTAATGCTGTGGGCAGGTTCAGCCCTCTGCCACGTGCCCCATGGCAGCAGCCAGTGACCAACCACAGGAGTGGGACTACTGCCTACTCCCAGCAGTGGCACCAAGGAAACCATGACTGGAGGACACCCAGCCCATCATCACATGGGCTGCAGGCAGCCAGGAGTTCACATGAACCTGGTTCAACTCCTGCCTGGGGATAAAATGTGAAGAGAACGTGTTTAATGAGCGTTTTCTCCATGCTCAGCACATGGCAGTGCCATTCAGTATGTGGCTACAAGACTGCATAATGAGATGGGCACTGAGTGTTCCTGAGCACACAGGCACAAGTATGCATGCGTATACAGATGTGAGCAGGCAGGAATGTGTGTTTCTGGTTAAACATGTGGCTTAGACTCCCATTCCCAGGAGTCAGCATGGGGACTCTAGCTGGGCCCACAGTAACTAGTCTGCTTGATCACAGTGATGCAAAATCCACCTCCATGCTGGTAGTGGGTGACAATGTGACAGTCCTTGCTGCAGCTGGGGCATGCTACCTTACTGGCTGTTGTGGGTAAGAAAGTTTTGTGTTGGGGAATTTCAATCAATTTAATTTATTGCTACTGGCAATAAAAACAAAAGCGTAGAGCCGGAGCCACAATTCCTGTGAAGAGTTTATTGGTGTAGCTGTTTCCACTACAGTCAGAGGAGTCACAATGCACAGCAACAACAGGCCTCCTACACTACACAGGGAGGACAGGACACACACAGCCACAGACACACAGAGACACTTGTCTCTCTGCCCTGGGCCCTGTGGTGGGGCCAGGCTGTGGGCAGGAACCTGCTGTGGTGGGAGGCTGTTTTCTCTGATGGAATATTTCTGCAGCCTCCCAAGGAAGGCATTGGAGCCTTCTAGTAATGAAGCACCCACTATCTCTTGCAGGAGCTGGGCTAGTAAGTGGTAGGGGCAGCGTCTTGTCCCAAATCCAGTGGTAAAGCAAGCATCCCAGCTTCCTCCAGAAGACCACTCCAGCTCTGATCATTAGGTAGAGGCTGGAATGCCTGTCAACTCTGGCACTACCCTTGGGGTTGCCAGAGGCAGCAAGGGCACCATCAAGCAGTTTCTGAGCCAGCTCTGAACAAACACTTCCAGCTTGGGGAGACCCCGATGCACAGAAGTTCCACCTGAACATAAGGAAGAACTTTACTGTGCTGGTAACTGTGCACTGGAACAGATTGCCCAGAGAGATTGTGGATCGTCTCTCACTGGAGATACTGATGAACTGCCTGGATGCAATCCTGTGCCATGTATTCTAGGATGACCCTGCTTGAGCAGGGAGGTTGAACCAGATGACACACCGTGGTCCCTTCCAACCTGACTGATTCTGTGTTTGGAGCTGGTCCATCAGTTGGAGCTGATCACAGGGGCTGAATGTCGTGCATGCTGAATACTGCTCCTTCCCACTAGGAGAGCATTGCTGAACATGAAAAGGTCATCTCAGTATGGCAGCAGAATTGGGGCTGGGGGTTTCAGTGACTTCCTTGTAAGGTTGCAGGGAGCCAGACTCCATGGATCACTGCAAAGGGAAAGGGAGGGGACCCAAAGGACTGTTTTCTGCTCCAGCACTACATCTCTTGTATAGCTTCTTAAAAATGGTTTGTTCTCAGGGACAGGGACATGGGGATCAGGAACTGGGATGTAGCCCTGTGATGAGTTTTTACCCTTCTCTTAGTTCCTGCAAGAGGGCACTCAAGGCTTCAGGATGCCTGCTTGTCCTCAGACTCACTGCCCTGTCCAGTTTGCCTCCAGGAATAAGGCTGGGAAAATCAAGAGGAGGCAAACAGCCTCTCCCATGCCAAGCAAAAGCTGAAAACAGTCATGTGGGAAGGTGACTGAACAGATGATGATCTGGAGGACAGGGCCAGGGTGCCTGTTGTCCCTCTTTGCCAGCAGCCCCATGGGCCAGGGGCTGTGGCAGAAGCCCAGTGTGAGCACTCCTAGAAAGGGGCAGAGGGAGCAAGAGCAAGGCATCTGCCAGCTGAGTAAGGAGAGTGCTGGCCTGGGAGAAGCCCACTGGCCATCCGCATGCAGCTTCTAGCCCATCTCTGTGGGTGCTCAGTGTCACGTGGTGCTGCAACATCCAAGCTTCATGGTAGTGGAGGAGGATGCAGTGGCACCAGCTGGCATGGTTCCCTTTCATCACCTGGAGACCAGGCACAGGCTGCTTGCAGGAAGGAAAGGACAGATCCCTGACCCATGAGCACTCAGGGCCCACAGGACTTTCCGATGTGAGAGGCATCTCTCAGCCCACCAGGTCCAAGAGGAGAGAGACTCACGGCCTCTGCCGAGCGAGCAATGGAGCAGCTGCAGCTGGGGTTGCCTCCTGCAGGGCTATGGAACAGCCATTTGTTGGTCCAGGCAAGAGATCATGCGACTCATGGCAAGTCTCCAGTTAGTTCTCGGGAGGGGTGAGCAGGTGCAAGTGGCCTGTCCCATGAGTGGGGAGGGCAGCTCCCAGCTCACACAGGCATGTGAAGCTCGTTGTACTCATCCCGGCCATCCTCGTCGAAGTTTGGCTCCGCATCCTCTGAGTCCAACTAGGAAGAGGTAGAGACCAGGCACTGAAGGCCACAGCTGGCCCCAGTGTGGGGTCAAGCATGGCATGGAGGGATCAGCACCCAAAGACCCAAGCAGTTGGGCTGCACTGGGAAAAGCAAGGCTCTTGCTCCTTCCCTTCCCAACAAGTTCCTGTTTTAAACCCTCGTGCCTGTCTATGCATCCCCAGCCTGATGCCGTTTCCAAGTTCTGGGGCTTTGGTCCGACACTGCAGCTCCCACCTCTTCCTCTGCTTGCAGCACCCACTTCTAGGTGCTGCTCCAGGCTGTTCTCCAACAGGAGCTTAGAATGTTGACAGCAGCAGAGGAGCTGCCACCTCTTGAGGAGCTGCCAGCACCCTGGCACTGTGGTTACACGCTTAAGTGCCAAGCAGCCACAGACTCTGCTGTAACGCTGCATTATTCTTGCTGCTGGCTCAGTGGGGAATTGGGGTGTCTCTTGATGAATGAGCCACAGGATGGAAGCAGAAACTTGTATGCCAGGTCTCTGCCTAGTAAGAACTTATGTATCCTTGCCCTAGACTGCCTATCCATCCCACACTGCACTCCCAGGGCTACAAGCTCTGAGGAAGTCATGCACCCACACTGCTGTTGAGCAAGGACCCTCAGATAACAGCAAGGAAAGCCAAGGCTTCTTGGGCCTTGGTTCATGGGCCCAGGTTCTCTGCACCTTTCATTCTGCCAAATCTCCTCACCCTCACTCCAGTGTTGCAGGTTAGACTGTGAGGACAGCTTTCTGCTTACCGCCTTGAGCTCCCTGTCATGAAAGAAGCGGGGTAGCACGAAGCGTCGCAATGGCACTGTCATGATCAGGATGAAGGGGAAAGCCAGTGATGCCACCGTAGACTTCACCACCCAAAGCAGCACAATGCAGGCCAGTTGAATGCAGGTGAAAAGATTCATTCTCCAGGTCTTTACCTAGGAGGTAAATCCAGTGTAAGAACACATTATCTTTCCACATAGATTAATGAAGACCCAATTGGCCAAACATAACCCTTCTGCATAGATTAGTACAGCAATGCAACACTGCAGCATGCTCTACCTGCCTTAACTCTACAGAGAAGTAGAACTCCATAACATATCAGCCTCTGTGCTACTTAGCAGCATACCCACCTGGCAATGTGTGTCCCTTCAACCACTCAAACAATGCATCACTCCTATAAAGTGTCTGTCTATCCATACAATATACTGGCACTACACTCCTGGGTGCAGCCTATCAGCATGCTATGTGAGCCGCCACCTCTGTGCATGGCTTGCACTTCTCAGCACAAACTTGCAGCCAAGGAGGGTCACCAATCCAAGTATCACTCTAGTAAAGCACTATCTTCCCATCACCTTCTTCTTCCTCTGTTCCTCATTACATGGTTCCATGCAATGTGCCTTTGCTCACCTTGACAACGTAGATGTGGTCAGGGTGGTGCTTGGATGGCATGAAGATCAGGAGCAGCCGCTCATAGAGCTGGATGCCAGTGAGTGACGTAACCCCCATGTACAGGAAGATGCCAAAGAGCACAGCTAGCGGGATCTGCCGCAGCATGTTCCCCATCACAATGGACAGACCTGCATAGACAGAGCTCAGGGCATGGTGTGTCCTATGCCAGCCCCTCCACAAGGCACCTCAATCTCTATCCCTCTCACAACTCCTCTCTGTCCTGGGCTGTAAGGGAAAGGAAGCTCAAAAGGGGTAGGTGTGGGCAGACAGCAGGCAACGCACAGGCTGGCCTGTGGGGCAGGGATGCTGCCAGGAGACTCATATGGTTGGTCCTGACCTCTCCCCTCCCTCCTTCACCAGAGGCTCACCAACGAGAGCAGCAATAAGCACTCCAGTCACACGCTGCTCCTTCACCTCCTTGATCCTGGGCTTCTCTCCTGGTGCAATGGCCTTGCTCATGACAGTGAGGGCATTGACGTGGGTGACGGAACGCACTGTCGCTGCAGTCAGCCAGGGCAGCCCAAAGAGTGCACAAAGCCCACCCATAGTGCCAATGAGAAGAAGGTCCAGGTGGAAGCCAGAGCCTTTCAGCAACTTCCTCTCCTTCTTGCTAACAATCAGCCTGAAAGAAAATAGAGCCTGGGTTAGTGCCCAGAGACAGCACTGCAGCTGGGGACAACATTCCCTCTCTGGAGACAGCACACATAAGGATAACAGGGAGATGGCTGAGGACAGAGATGGTGGCTGTGTGACTTAGGTTGGAAGTTTCCTCCTGTGCTCAGCTGAGGCAGGTCTCCATCACACCGTATGCCAGGAAGGGAGCCAAAACATGATTGGAGAAGCCAAGACACAGCCTGAAATGGCCAGGATCCTGCCCCTGCTGTTCCTCTGGGATGCCCATTGCATTGCCACGTGAATGGCACCAGCACCCACCTGGCCTTGCCTGCCCAGGGGTTAGTGACAGTTGGAGTTAGTAGAGGAGGTACTCACGTAGTGATCTGTGTCTCCATGAAGATAAGAATGAAGACCAGGAGGGCAGGGATGGCAGAGGCAAACATCATCCACAGCGGAAAGGTCCCACTGCTGCCCATGGGGTGAATGAACCAGCCACGCTTGTGAGGAGATGTGACCGACAGGCCAGAGGGGACATTCAGCTTCTGGTGGTGCAGTTGCAAAACCCAGCAGTTACCCATCAATACACACCTGCCCACAGCCTCACACAGGACTAGACTTGATGCTCCTGCTCTCCCTGGTCTGAATACCTCAGATGATGGGATAAGCCACCCTGAACGGAGCAGGACTTAGGGATAATCAATCCCCTTCAGTGCAAAAAGCCCCATGTACCCTAACATGGGCCTATCTCATTTCCTTCCCACTACTGAAATGTCCTTAGTTTTTGTCCAAAAGACCAAGAAGTATCTTCCCTCAGGACCCTCACCCCCATGTCAGTGGTTAAAATGCTCCCTGACCTCTTGGACAAATAATGTGTTCTGAACTTCCTATCCTTCTCTGAGGAGGCTTTCCAGACTTTCCAAGGCTTTTCAGAGACATTTTTCAGCATTGTTTTTATAGTGTGAACCCCAGAAGTGGCCACATTCTCTGGAAATGACCTCACCCTGACCACATTCAGAGGGAATATCATGTTTGTGCTCCCTTCAGACCACACAGACTCCTCACTGTACATCCTCCTGACCCTATGTTCATCAGCATTTGAACCCTTGGCTCTGTGTTGCTCTACAGCAATTTTTGCTATCTGCACTGCAGGGAGAGTTTATGATTTGCATTTATGTTAATCAGCATAAGTATGAATAATATTCCTGGAATGCTTGTCCTTGAGCTAAGCTGTGTAACTAAGTACCATTTTCTCAGAAAGCTTTGTACATATGCTGAGTTAATACTGAAATGATAACGCTTTTGATATTAATTGTAGGAATGGAGAAGGGTATGAAAAGAATGTAACAAAGTGCGTGATTTTATGAACATCTGATAGACCCAAATTTTTCATTGAAATTCAAATGAATAAAAATGCATTTGGATTCCACCAAGCCTTGGGCTGTCTTGATAAAAAGCTTGCATGATGGACAGGAAATAGCTTTCACCCTTTCCACAGTCTTAGTGGAAAAAAAAAAACCCAAACCAAAAATATGTAAGTACATATCTACTGAAAAAGGAGAAAAAATGAAACCTGTGAGAGGGGTTTGTTTGATAATGTTATCAAACTTAATGCCAAGTTTGTGCATAAACTGGGAAAATATCAAAATATTTAGTAGCCTACAATCAAGGAGAGACTAAGTATGTTAAGTATTAATCCCCACTGAAACCATTCTACATGCCAGCTTCTTCAGTGTGCATAACCAGTTTGTGTCTTGCTGATTGACTCCAAATGTTTAGAGTTACAGCTAAAGAATTAACTGCAGTGAATCTCCCTAAAGCCCCTAAAACCTCCCCTACTAACAGCTGGAATACCAAAGAGACACCAGGGCACTCCAGGTCTGGCCTCAGTCTCAGCAAAGCCCCCAGAGTTTCTCTTCAGTGTGGGAGTGAGTACAAGGGGAATGTCTCTGTTTGCTTTGTACTGTTATGACTAAAGAAGCAGGAAATACAAATTCCCCATTGCACAAGAGCAGGCCACAGTGCCACAGAGATCACTGCTGGGCTGCAGGAGGGGCTCTGAGGGCAGTGCTAGTGCCTACCTGTGTGTATGTGTCAGTGATGGTATAATCCACCAGCACCATGACCAGGATGGAGATGGGGATCCCAAAGTCTCCGATGATCCGCCGAGCCTGCAGGACAAAGACCTGTCACTGGCAAAGGGAACGGGCCAGCTCCATGCATCCACTCTGCTACAGAGAGCCTGTGGCAAAGAGAAGCCCCAAGTGGGGCCAAGCACCACTGCAAATCTGAGCATTGCTGATGGGCCAGTCAAAGGAACTCAGCCTTGACTCATGGGGCTGTGCATCCCATTGCCTACATAAGACATAGTCCTCTTAAATGACTGGTTCCTTGCTCCTGCTGGCCTATTTAGACAGTAGTACAGATATTACACAGATTTCCTGCATGTGAGATGCCCAAAGAGAACAAGTAGTAAGCTCTTGTTCCTATATTCTAGTGTAATAGACTTCTATATGAACCAAAGAGTTTTCCCAAGGTAGAGAGGACTTCCCAGCAAAGCTCATTGGAGCAGGACAGTGAAGATACTGTCATCAACAGCCAGCTCTGGTCTGCAGCTTAGGGTGGGCTACCATCCCTTTGGCAAGGTATTTAAGGGATTTCTGGTATATCTTTGGGGGACATCCAAGTACTCTGGGGAACAAAGGTCTGTAGGAAGCAGCATGATTTGTTTGGCTCATCCCTTGCCATTAATAACTGGGTCCCACAAACTTCTCACCTTTCCTCCTAAGAAACGACTGTTCTTGAACTTGCGCATAAAGAAGGCAATGAAGAAGGTGCCTAGCATGAGGATGAGGGAGAGGAGAGCAGTGTTGGGCTGCATCCTGGTGCCCAGTGACATTGCATCTGTAGAGAGCATGCTGGCATTCAGGCTGCTCTGCACATTCGGTGGGTAGAACTTCAGCAAAGGATGTTCTGCAAATACCTGAGCAGGTGAGAGAAGCAGCAGGCAAGTTACTGCAAGGAGGGGCAGCAGCACTGCCAACTACAGGGGGCAGGGGCAAGCAGAAGTATCCTGCTCTGTGGAGAGGTGAGGGCAGTATATGGTGGGTAAGGACAATCCAAGCATCCATCACCTTGCCTCACAACCTACCCAGCTGGAGAGGGTTGGGGAGAAAAAAGTGGCAACTCTTTAATGCCTGCTGCAGGAAGAGAAGGGGTGAGAGACATTAGGCCTCTTCCTGCCACCCTTTGTGGTGGTACAGAAGCCAGCTGGGCTGAGGCATGAGAGGCCAACAAAGAACTGCTCTGCAGAATGTTTATGAAAGCTGTAGCTGAGCTGGCCCTGTTCCCCTGCTAAAGCAGCAAGCTCCTGAGGGACTGAGAGATGCAGCAGCCCATCTCCCTAGGGAAGGTTCACCTTGTACAGTTTGTAGAAGGTCTCGTAGATAAAGATGAGGGAGATGAGGAAAGCAAAGATCTCCTGGGTGAAGGGTGAGATGTAGCGCACCAAGAAGCTTCCCTCAGCTGCCACAATAATGAAGATGAAGACAATGAGCCACAAACCAATCCACACTCTGCCTGTCAGGTACTCAATGCCTTGTGTCTGGCAGAACTGAAATGGAAAAGGGAAGGAGTTACTCACAGTTCCTCGGGCTGCCTGCTGCATCTGCTCCCCATTAAGATCAAAGACTCTCTTGGAAAAAAGCATTTACATCTGCTTGGGCATCCAGCACAGAGACAGTGAATTCATGGCTGGAGTCACAGGTAAATTTGCTGACTTTGCTTTAACACCTGCCAGCTCACACCAAGCAGGTCTTTACCGCTCCACTCTTTGTAACAGTACCTCCTTTGCTTTCTGCTGAAGCCACCTCATGCATGATGCTCCCCATCCCACCCATATGGAGGTGCCATTGCTCAAACACAGTTCTCCACTGCTCCATACACTCAACAGCACAAGCCTGTTCCCTACAAAGCAGAGCAGAATCATCCTGTGTCCACTGCTCAAAGCCTATGTTAGCTAGGCCATGATTTCAGACAGCATTCTGCATACGCAGACAGTTGCATATATGTGGAGAAAAACCTCCAGGTTGTCACTATTGAGCAGACCATGTCCACTGCCTCTGCTCATCCACACACACAGCAGCACCAACCACTTCCAGCACCAATCGCATCCCTCCCTTTGCAGCCTTCCTTGGTACCACCACAGGCAGAGGTACACCTCTGTACACAGTGACTGGGCAAAGCAAAAGCAGTCAGTGAGTAGTGCAGTCACAGAACAGAGAAATTCCCACTCTGCAATGGCATCACCAGATCCAAATTCTTCACACACAAATGTGATTTTTTTTAAAAAGACACAGTTATGCTGGGAGTCAGAAAAAAAGAGAAGGATTAGATCCAGTGCTTGAAGCTACACAGATGCTTTTAAGAGCAAAGAGGTTATGCTACTTGAGATAGAAACATACCCATCCTGGCTGGCCAGCTCACCTCTGCACACACCCTAGGCTCATCCTGAGATGTAGGAGTAATGTATGTGGCACATCCCAAATGGGTCATACATTGAACATTGTTGGGCTCGCATACAAGGAAACCTGGACACAGGTGAAGTTGTGAAATGGTCTTCAAAGGAAACCCCAAGAACAAGGAAGTTTTAGGATGCAGCCAGAAGTGCTCAGTGTGCCAAGATGGGCTGCAGAACAGGGCTGGGGGACAATGCTTCCCTCACAGTCAGCAGGTAGAGAGAGCAATGCTGTTATCACTGTCACACCCCAAGGGATATTGGATACAACTATGGGAGGCAGAATTCTCCAGAGTGTGACCTGTAAAGGGTCATCAGAGCCAGGGGCAGCCTTGGCCAAGCTGAGAGCACTCTGGAAGGACCCAAGGAGTCCACACTCCCAAAGACCCTTTGTAGAGTTGAGAAATGCCAGCTGCCCTCCCTAGAGCAAGGGCAGAGTGAGCAGGTGACAAGCATAGACACTGCCTCACATGTACCTTGTAGAAAGCTTCTTCAAACACCAGCAGAGGCCCTGAGAAGCCAATGACCAGGAGCGGCTGGGCTCCAAGCAGGGAGAAGAGGATCCCTAAAACTGAGGTGGAGATTATCAGCTCGGAGACCCCCATGAGACCCTCAGTTTTCTCTCCTGGGAAAGAGAACAACATGAGTGTTATAGTTTGGACACAGGCACCATCACTACAGGCAGGCAGGCTGCACAGCTCCAGATAAAGGAGGCAGGTCTCCCTCCCAACAGTCAGAGGCCCCCTGTGTTAGACAGGGAGCATGGAGGGAGCCCAATGAGCCGAGGCTAGAGAAACCAAGTGGCAGGGAGGGCAGGCAGCAGCTGAGGCACAGCACAACCGCTCTCCCTGAGCAAACAGCACTGAAGCCCACCCCAGCATAGCATCACACAGACACAGCCAGTGTCCCAGAGTGCAAAGAGTAGACCAGAAAGCAGGCCCATTACCTAGGAGTCCCCCGAAGGTGATGGCAGGAGAGAGAGCAGCAAAGTAGATGAAGAGAACGGCTGCGAGACACTGGCTGTGCAAGGCGTCTCTGATGTCACTGAGGTATTTGGGGTACCTGCGCTTTATGTCCCGAACCAGACCTCCAAAAAATATCCCGGTTCGCTTCAAAGGGTCGTCCTCTGCTTCCTCCTCTTCTTCCTCAGCTTTCACTTCACACAGCTCTAGAGGTGCATGGAGGGTAAGGCTTGAATAGGGAACAGAGGTGGTCTCTCTCCCCAATAACTCAGAGACCTTCCTCCAGCAGCACTGGCCTAGTGGGCCCTTCTGACTGCACATCCCAGTGCCTCCAGCTAACCCCAGATGCCAGAGCTGCCCACAGCCACCATCCTGCTCCCCTGGCCCCCCTCCTCGCTCCCCCCTGCAGGAGCCAGACCCTGCTCACCCCTCTGCCAGGCTCTGGGAGGGGAGAGCCCACTGGGGCACACAGCGCACTAGGCATAAACTTGCCCAAATGTGAGTGGAGAGACCTTTGGCTTCCTGAACAGTCCCTTCCTTCATGGACTTCTGTTCCCTCTCCTTCCTCTTCTTCAGCAGCAACTTCTGGAAGGTAGCAATGGATTTGAGCAAGTCTTTCCCCTCCACCTCTGATGGGGGGATGACAATGCTGCAGTCCAAGAACTCATTGATTGCGTTGAGGAGGTCTTGACGATCATCTGCCATGTATGCAGCCTCATGGAAGTGCTGGGAGAGGCAGGGAAAAAGAGAAAAGGAGAAGGCTAAGTCTGAGACTAGACCCAGCTACCTACACTCTGGAAAGACAACACTTGCTGTGACCTTCACAGTAACATCCCGCTCCCTCGACCCACTACTTGTCTCACTACTGCCACTCTGTGACCCACACTCCTGAAACTCGACTTCTGTTTTGAAGGGGAAGCTGGTGGACCCCTAAAGCACCACAGATATAAAGTACAAGATCCAGGACCTGAGCAGGGAGCATAAGAGACTCTTGGGAGTCTCTACATGGGAGGGAAAGACAGAGAGAGAGGGAGAGAACACGAGTCTACAGCATGATGAAATCCATACAAGGGAAACCAGGCAGAAAGGGGGAAATACTTCTGACAGTAAGGGCAGGATAACAAAGAAGGACTCCAAGGAGACCGGGAGGGGACAGCAGATAGGCAGGGAGGTGCTGGCAAACAGGTGAAAGTGCCTCCAGAGAAAGGGCTGGAGGACAATGAAGAAGTGAACAGCCTGTAAAACAGGGAGGGGACAGCTACGGTCCCTGCAGCACACAGACTCCCTGGAGCCACACTTCAATGTAAATGATACTGCACTCTCTCTATGGCGCCAGCCACTGCGTAACCTTGCTACACCCAGCCCCAGCTGCAGCAGCTGGCTCTCCTCTTGCTCCAGCAAGAGGAGCAGAGACTCAAATGATCAGCCCATAAACACAGTGCAAAAGCTGGAATATGGCATCTCACCTCTCCTGGCTAAAAATATGTTCTCAACTGAGTCCTGCGCAATTCCAGGGAAGGGATCTTTCACCTGGGAGGTCTTGTTGCCTATAACCCATGTTTTCTGACTGAACCTTTCAATCTCCAGTTCAGGGAAAGATGTGCACTAGTGGCAGGACAGGAAGGCTTGTTACTTGCTTACAGTTAATACAGCACCAGCCACAAGAACCCTGTGAATCTCTGATTCTCACATCCTGGATGTATGCAGAAGATGCTCAGGTTGTCTTTCCTTTGCATTAAATTCCTTAACAAGTTAACGAGTTTCACTTTCCTACTGCCTAGACAGATGGGGGACTTCTAGCAGTGCATGCACTTGGCAGAAAAACCTTCCTGCCTCCTTTCTCCTCCTGTATGGATGTGCTTCTCTGCGTGGATGCCTCAGCCACAGGAGTCAGCTAGAAAGCTTTATCCAAACACCTGACAAGCACCCTCAGGCATTGCTGGGTCTTTTTGTCAGTGTGGTCTGGGCCAGGTGCCATGGTCACAGGCATTGCTCAGCCTCTCCTTCTCTCTGTTTATGAAATGTCAGCTGAACACCGCTCCTCTAACTTTGGGCTGTTCTTTGCTCCTGCGTTTATGTATGGCCCCTTTCTTCACCCAGCTGAGCACTCTCTGTTCCAGACAAGTATCTGCCCTACTCTTCTCTGTACTGGAGTATTCTTTGTCAAGCCAGGCTGCTCTTAAAAATCCCAGCTGCTCACACCTGCCTACCCCACCCAGGCCTTTGCACAGCATCTCTCAGCGCTTTCATCTCAGGGCTGTCTTCTAGGCAGCCACCAAAGCTCCCTTTCCTATGTCAGCTCACTGTCCATCAGCTTCTCACCTTGTCAGACATGAGGGTGGAGATGGAGCGGCCAATTTCATGGTAGTCCATGTTGGCCTGGCTAGGTCCCAGAAGCACAAAGATGAATCTGACAGGAATTGGGACCTCCAGGACAGACTCCAGGAAGACAGCCTCATTTAGTCGTACAAAAGCCATGGTGGGTTGCTCCAGGAACTGCACACAACCTACCAGGAGGCAACGTTTGGTGCAGAGTTAATCACTGGGGTGAGCTGTACTGGGTAGCCTTTAACAGCGGAAAAAGGGATTTTGGGGGTTCCCACAAGCCCTGAAGTTCTGCACTTTCTTCAGGGCTGAGCTTCATGCTGAGGACTGCTCCAAGTCCTTCACTGATCATTCAAAAGCAGTGCTGCTTTCTTTAGCCTTCCAGTTAGCCTGTTGTTAATCCCTTACAGATGGGCTCTACCTACACTATAAAGAGCTAATTTTAAATTGGAAGGTTGCTTCCCACTTATGGAAGGAAGTCTCTTACACATTACTTTTGTCAAACAAACTTCTAATCTCAGCAAAGAATGAAATCAGGTTTGCTTGACATGACCTATTTCCTATAAACCTCACTGCCTGGCAATAATTATATTCTCATTCTTTAGCTCTGTATTAATTGAATCCCATATTAGATCAGCCATTATGCTGGCTGAGAAGGATGCCAGGTTAAAACACCTGTAGGTACTGGCTCACTGCCCCTCCCTTCTTAAGCACTGATGCTTTGAGATATCTTCTGCTAACTTGTATCTTCCCTGTGTTCCTAAACTTTTCATTTTTTTCAGAGAAAAGTAAGTTCTCTAGAACTTATGCAAATGACACAGTTTGTTTTATAATGTCTGCATTTCATCAGTGCTTGGCAGCCTCCTCGGTTCTTAACGGATTGGGATGTATTCCTGCATCCTCCGGCACACCAGCCGCTTTCTTCACATATCGAACACAAATGTTTATTGAATAACTGTATTTTTCTGGCATTATTACTGATCTTTCTGCCATCTGTGTCCAGCAAAGAGTTGTGTTCTGTGTTAGACTAGCAAATCTGGGCCGTCTGAGAGTCCAGGAGAATCTGAAGATACAGCCTTATCTCAGAAACAAGCCAATGTTTAGTTATTTGAGTACTCAAAGTGTGTTTATGAACCTGATTTGGCCTCACTGTGATTAAGCATCAGCTTGGTTGAGCTGCCAAGCACGTTTGCCTGAGCTTTTCATCTACTGGATAGGCAATGACATTTACTTTGCTTGTAGTGGAGCTAGGTTTGCTGAGATGTTAATGCCAGCAAAGTGCTGAGAAGGAATACTCTGCAGTCAGAAGGCACTAAGCCCACTGATGCTTGAGCCTGCCTGCTCACAGCCCCCTTATACAAAGAAATATCTCCTGGAAGTGCTATGGCAAATACCTGAGACCTTGCCACCAGCCAGGCCCTGCTTTTGTAAACTCAAAGCTCCCTGGCACACACAAACAGCAGTCAACACTGGTCAGAGACAAGGCCCAGCTGCTGGCATGGTGTGAAGAGGGCAGACAGAAGGCAAAATGCTTAGAGGGCAGAGTGAGGCCCAACAGCAGTCGTAGTCTGGCCATCAGTCCCTCAGGCACCACTTACGTATTTCTGAGCTTCAAAACCAGAGGGTCTGGTCAGCACGGCAGGACTTTCACCATTAAACTGGGCCTCAGCTCCCAGAAGCAGTCTGGGGGACTCTTTTTTAATTTAGGAAAATAACAACTCTGGCACCCCATACATTTATCACAAACAAAGAGAATGTGCACCATCACCAAAGGAGAGAGTGTATCAGGCTCCCTCTTCAGCTGAACTTAAGGGAACATGAACGAGATGACCAAATATCCCTCAGTATGGAGGGCACAGACAGCTGGGTCCAGACCAGGATCTGTGCTAGTTGCTGGGTGATGCTACATGCCACATCTTACCCACAAGAACCACCGTGGCCTCTGCATCTTCAGGGATCTTTTCCATCAGCTTCAGGTATTTACGGTGGCCCTCAGAGTTATGGAGATGCAGGTTTTTCTGCCAGGGAAGAATGCAAACAAGTAAGGATGAAGTCCCTACACTTTGATCTCTCTGCAGAGCCTTGTGCCCCACTGGCATAACTGCAGCTGGGCTTCCCTTAGCTGCACACCCAACACCCTGCTTCACAGGCAAGGCACCCTCACAGCAGAGGCCACCTTGCAAGTGCCAGGGCTGTTGCTGCTATTACATGCTCAAGCAGATAACTGCATACAGTGTGATGCAAAAATTAGGTTCCAAAATCACAATGCAGTGACCTGATTTCCTGTGCTCCAGGTGATCCAGGGGAGCTCAGTCCTTGCAGTCCAAGGTTCCCCCATGAAGGGGCCCACAGGTGGGCACCAAAGGTTGCTGTCAGCCAACAGCTGTCCCCAGAGAGCGTGGAAAAAGTTAACACCCCATGACACTCACCTCCTTGCACTCGGTCTCGCTGGCCTTGGGATCAGCCATTTCAATGCGCTCTTCCCCCATGAGGGGCACGCAAGTGTCTGTGGTGTGGTTATGGTGGTGGTTCCCCACGATGGAGTTCATGCTGGAGCTGGAGTGGTTCCTTGGGAAGAAGCCCTCTTTCTCATCATTGGGGTGGCTGAGGGGCAAAGTGGTGGTCACCAGGGTACCAGGCTTCCTTGCCACCTGGGGCTCACAGGTAAACCCTGAGCCCTGGGAGCCCTCATCCACTGTGCCACCCACCTGTGCTTCAGCAGCAGGGCACGCAACACGTTGGCTCGGTCTTCTGATCTGATCTGGTCAGAGATGATCATGGTCTCCACCATGAGGTGAGCAATGCCAGGCAGAGTGGTCTGCTCCAAGTCAAGAAGCACAGCACCTGCCATCAAGAGAGAAGAGCCCAGTTCCTAGAGTGCAATGCTCCCCATTGCACGCACATTGGGAAACAGCTGTACTACCAGGAGCCAAGCTCAAAGAGTCTCCCTCTCAGCTGAGAAATGCCCAAGTCCAGGTCCCTCATATCCTTTCTCTAAACTCCAGTCCCAAGAAAACCCAAAAGCTCCAAGATGCACTGGTCACTCTGGTATCTCCTTTCATTTCAGTCTCCTGCTCTGACCAAACTTTCCATTTCACACCAAAAATCAGTCTGAGATACAGCTGTGTTGCAGCTGCCACGTGCCCAAGGGCAGTGAAGCACAGCACAGAACCAACACAGGGACTCCTGGGCTAATACAAACCCTGCCAAACAGGCTGCAGGATGTCTCCACAGAATCTACATGAAAACTGGACACAGACACTGTTCTGTCTCTCCTGTGATGGGCCACAGAGTAACAGAAGCTATCCAGCAAAACCACTACCAGAGCCAGAGAAAACCCCTGGCCTGCTGTTCCTGACTCACCATGGGCAATTGTCTTCCTAAGTTCCAACAGACTGCGGAACGACAGTGAAGCCACATGGGGTTTCCCCCACCTTGCTGTATCCTCCTCCACATCCTCCTCAAACTTGATCCAGCGGGCTGTCTCCCTCCAGTGCATCTCTTGGTTCTTATCCACCACCAGCTCATTCAGCTCCACGAACACCTAGTGCAGATTACAGCAAGGACATGAGACTTGCCCTGATGCATACAGCTCTACCAGCAACATAAAGCAGTACACAGAAGTTTTCAGTTCTGCTCTCAAGGTACCCCCTGGTCTGAAGCACAGCCTGAGCAAGCCTGCTGTAGTTAACCAGAGGCTTAGTGAACAGAAGCAGCCAAGACAAGTATCACTGACAGTGTGGCAGGAACTTCCATCAGCACATGGAGAACCAGAAAGCTCCAAGTGAGATGGTGTAGGCAGAAGACAGAGAATGATGCAATGCTGCATCCCTTTCTACCAAACCATGACAATTTTGTCCTCTGCCTCCCTCTTGGTTTCCCCCCAAATTTTCCACATTTACCAGAGGTGATGATGTTACTGTGCTGCCAACTTCCACAACAGTAGTACCATTTCTGGGACTTTTTAATGTCTTTCTTCAGGTAAAAGTTTTGTGATTTCAGGGAAATCTCTACTTTTATTGAAAAAAAAGTATTCTCAGCCCTCATGATAATGGAAATTAGCTTGAAATGTCACCCTCAAGGTCATGTAAAGAATTAATTATACTGAAACACATTTATCATTTTATAAACTGTGTGTTACTAGTCCTGATTCATGGCTTCTGAACAAGTGTAGGAGGACAGCACACCTCATGGGGCTTTCTATCCAACTTCTTCTTCTTCTTCTTTTTCTTGACAGATGGAGTTGATGCTAATTTTTTGCTTGTCCTGGTGATTTGACTCCGAGACGGTTTTTTCATCAGATGCCTCCTCACACCAGGGTTATCTTCAAAACGGTGGCCTGAAGACACAGGAAAGAAAAGGACCACCAATTTGTATAGTGGATACACACTGTCTGGCAGAGAAATGCATTCAAACACACCCTTCTTTGATTAGCTTATGCTACCAAAGCCCTGGCAGCTGGAGAACTCACCATCATCTTCCAGACCTTTGAAGATCCTTAGTGCTTCATCTGCCTACTTTCAGCTCTTCCAGATGTATGTGAGCTAATTTCTCCACAAAGAAAGCTTTCTCCCAGGCTGTGCACACACTGGAGCTCCATTGCAAAAGCTTTTATTCATGGTACCCAAAAAAATGGTGTGTGAACCCTCCTAACACTCCCTCAACTAAAAGCAACCTGCAGCCTTGCCTGCACAGTGCTGCACCCCAGACAGCACAGGCAGACACCTGGCTGGGGCTCATCTCTTACACTGGAGGAAGGCCTGGTGCTCAGCAAGCATAAAGGGCAATGAAGGAGAAGGATATTTAGCTGCTGGTCTGGGAGACATAAGGAAATATCAATGACTGTTTTATTTAATTGTGCAATGAGAGTGTAGGATAACACTGCAGCTGAGGCTGGCACAGAGGCTGGACAGAGAATTCCTGCTAACCCTGCTTCTAGACACTCCGCAGTGCTGCTGTAATGCCCTCAGAAAGGTCTACCTTAGAGAGCAGCTGGCTGAAACAAAGCTTCACAAAGCCTCCAGAGAGGCTGTTAAGGCTGCTCTATAGACTCGACACCAAGCTACCAGTGCTGCTGGCTAACCAGTGCTCACCAAAATTCAGCCACAACTGTGTCAACCACTACTGCAATGCCAGAGAAACAGCAGCTGAGATACAGCCTGCTTTGGAGAGTAGTTTCCCTGGACACTACCCAGAGACAGCAAGTGTATCTTTCTCAACACGGGCAAACCAAGGATATGGGGAAAGCCTCAGGGCCTGGCTCCAGGATGGGCAGGCTCCACCAAGTAGAACATGGAGTCAGAGCTTTTGCTTGGCCTTGGTCCATCAAGGTTTGTTGGCCCTGCTTGTAAGACAATGCCAAGGACTTCTCCCTGGGGGCACAAGGGCAGCTTTCCCTTGGCTGGCATGACTGTTCTGTCTTCATGTACCCTTCTGCACTTAGCTTGAAGACCTGCAGCTCTCAGGGTACAAGAGAGAATAAAAAGCACTGGGTTTGAAGGCTGAGTAGTCTCTTTGATTGTGTAGGGAAATATCTGTGCACCTCTGGCATGGAAAGACACACCCAGCATTGGGCCAGGCAAACAATGGCCTTGCACCTTGGAAATCTGGGTTGCTAAATTAAATATAAAACAAATCAATATTAAGCCTTAGGGCATTTTCCCCCATTGGCTGCCCTACTGATGCACGTCCTGCTGACGGCGGGACTCCTCCCTGTTCCATTTACTGTGCTACAATGTCAATAGGAGCCAATAACTGCCCACCACTACAAACATTTCTGGGAGTTGGGCATGTGTGGGGCTTCCGTGGAGTTTTGCATGGATTTCTGAGTTCCTTTGTGCACAGAAACCACTTTATCACACTCAGTGTGAGTTTGTACATCCAACAAGCAGTCCACCAGGCAGGTGATCTTGGTAACTGTCAACTTTGCTCCAATCCCTGCAGCTTCTGATTCTCCTATGCATCCTGGGACTCATTCTCACCATGTCCCTGGAAAACCAGGGCCAGAGAACACTGTCCAGCAAGACAGAACACTCGGCCAGAGCAAAGCAAGCTTTCCTTTCAGTGATGACAACTTATTACACAATTCTTTTCAGAAAAAGGCCTAGAAAGCATTCACAGGTGTCCAGTCTCAGCCAGTAAATGACTGGAGGACAAATAAAATGCAAGGAGCCAAGTTTCCTGACAGCACCTCCAGTGACTCACACACTCACTGACATGAACAGGAGCTGGAGTGCTGCAGCGCCAGAGTGCATCAGTGAAGACACACCTCCAGAGCCCTACAGAAGACTAAGGAGAGATCCACTTTGCTGCTCTCCCTTGGCAGTGCTTGTGGCCACTGAGATGCCAGCTGGGGCATGAAACTATAGGAGCACGGTGGACATGTGGGCTTAGTTTAGGAAAAGGCCACTGGCTTTGGGAATCTCATGCAAAACCCAATTGAGGTGCTCCAGGCTGCTCTACAGAGACTCTTTCTGTGTCCTGTGAGATTGGTGCTCTCCCCAAATGACTGTCAAGCTGAAGAGAGCACCTAAGTCTGGGGTACTTATTCAGGACAGGACCTTGGACTGAGACCAAAGGGTGGTATGTCCAGAGTATAGGTCTGCCCTTCTTGCTTGAAACCAAACTCCCCAGGGCATACAGCTCTTGCTGTAGCTCCTCTCCGGTGCTCCACAGGATCTGAGCACAAGAGTGACAATGTCAGGGGGCAGAGAGTGATTCCTATGTAGCTCCACTACAACAAACTACTATGCCACTCTCCCACACAGCATCTCCTACACTCTCCTCCAGCAGATCTTCTTGCCACGTTGGCTTCCACAGAAGTCACATTTCTTCAGATGACCAAGCCCTTTTCCACCAGCTTAAATCTGAATATGACAGATACAACTTTACACTGGTTAAAGTCTTCCCCCAGAGCCCCTTGTGCTAGTCAGTCCAACTCAGCAGGCAACTGCCTTCAATTTGTGTGTTAGCTCCTGCTTCCCACTTTTCATTTCCCTTGATCCACAAACAGGAAGAACAGAAAGAGGCAGCAGAGCATTTGTGTCAGTACTAGAGAGCAACCTGCTATCCTGGCATCACAGGGATGGTGCACACTCCCCATATACTCCAATGGTTAAGTTATAGCAAGAAAAAAAATTAAAACTCCATCTCTTGAAATATTTAAAACTAAACAAAATGTGAATCAACATATTGTAAGACGCAACTCTATGCAAGTTTTTGGAAAAAGCTACTGCCCTGTCCTTCACAAAGACCAGTCTCTCGTGGCTGATGCTGAGTTCAATGTAATGGGGACACCTTAACCCCAGCACATCCCTGCTGCCACCCAGGTGTCCCTGCCCAGCATTCCTCGTGCTCTGAACACTAAAAAGAGTTCAAGGAAACCAAGGATTCAACTCTGTTCAAAAGCCAATTGATTCCTCCTAGATCTGAGCTGGTCATGGAAGAGGCACTGCCATGGAGTGAATAGCTGGGCAAGTGGCACTGTCAAAAGTGAATTGGTTCTGCACAGAACAGACTCCTGTGTCTCTGCTGTGTCTGTCTCCATCATATCTCTCTGCAGGATTAATCCAGAGTGTGGATTCATTATACAAAAATAATTAAGAGTTCACTGTACAGCACATCTTATTTCAAGCACCTGCAACATTAGCTGTAGCAATCAATGAATGTGTTAAACACTAGCAAGCCGAATTTCCCCACTTCATTAGTGATGCATATCATGCCTTACAGAGTGATCTGCCCTTTCTACTTTCCCAATAGCCATCCTTTCTCAGGTGAACTTGGGGCAATTTCTCACACTTTTAGTGTACAGTTCACTCAGCTTGGAACAGCTGATGGGACCAATTTCATCAAGGTTTCTATTTTCAACTTCTCTACTATTATATGCTTTATCAATTTACAGTAACAAGTAGCAGACTTGTTACTGTAACAGCCAGAAGCTAATCCCCACTTGCTAGTCTCTGCAGAAGCAAATAAGCAGAGATTTTTTCCCCTGAAGGCTTGTAAAGATGGGACAGATGACAAAGAGAACACGATGCTGGGATTAGGAGGCAGGGGAAATTAAGTGTTTTGCCTGACATCACATGGAGAGCCTGTGGCAGAGCCAGAAGCTGAACCAAGGCATTCTGAGCGTCTGTTGAAAGCACTCTGCCTTCCCACGCTCGTGTGTAAATCTGGTAAGTGGGCTAGCTCTGGGACCACATCATTCTCCCCTAATTCCTTGAAAAATTAACACATGATCCAGATGAGGACACTTGGACAACCACCACAAAGCTATGGATATGTACAGTATCACTCCCAAGGCAAGCCGCCTTTTGACCGTGAGTTACCACCATCTGCTAAGGAAGGACCCCTGTGCAATGGTGGGAGTGAGGCTCTGGTTTCTGTGTGGTTCCTGGGATGGATCAGAGATGCCTCTGCAAGGCATGCACAGATATAGAAACAGATGCCAAGAACAGAAAGACATTTTTCACTCTTATGATTCCTATTCTCTCCTTCCATGCTTTTCCCATTCTTACTTCCTTCCTCTTTGCCCCCTTCCAGGCAACCCAGCCAGCCTGCCATCAGCTAGTTTCACAGCCACGCTCAAGCCTGCAGACACAGAGATGAGGTTATTTTTTTTCTCTGGGCATTAGGCTGCAGTGCAGAGCTGAGAACCTGATATCCACCTCCACTGCCAGATCCGTACTTCCACTCAAATTCCAGCAAACAGAGCAGCAGCACACTGTCACCTTGTGAGAGACATGGAAGGGAAAATTTCTTTGTCTTTATACACACCTCGAAGCAACTGTTTTTTTCTGTGGCCACAGCATGGGCCACATGCTGATAAGCACAAAAACAAGATGCAGCTGCCTCCAGAGCTGCTTGAGCAAGACACACACATAAAGCACTCAATGCTACAACACAGATCTGTACTAAGACCTCAAACAGACACACAGACATCAGGCAGCTCCTCCAGTGTCCCCAGTTACACAGTGAGGCAGACAATACCTCCTCTGAACCAGGAGACCAACCTGACATGGAAAGGGTGCAGACAGCAAACACAGGAGAGGGATATGCACTGTATTGGGAGCTCTGATCTGCAGCTGCAACCATAGGGCCCCTGCTCCAGTACTTACAGGTGGGCTCCCCGCCTGGGTAGCCCAGATGGTTTCGGATGGCCTCCCATAAATCATAGTCTTCAAAATTGAAGGCAAATTCATCAAAGTCTTCATAGCCAAGTGAGTTGCGAATATGGGTGCTTATTGCTACCTCTGGACTGCTGCCCCCTTCTGATTCCTTCGCTGGCTCCTCTCTCTCTTGAAGGCTTGTCATTTTGTCCTTGTGAAGGTCAGGGGTCAGATGTCATGAACCACCTGCCTTCGGATGAGGAAGTGGGGTAGCCAGGCTGATGTGTAGAAAGCAAGCTGCCCCCTTGGAGGGGCTTCACCGCAGCCCTGGGGCCAGCCCCAGTGCCTCGCTCACCTCCTCTTGGGGCATGAAGGTGCCGGCTGCAGCAGCCCTGAGGACTGATGAGGTTCCAGGAAGGCTGGCTCCACCCAGGGATGCTTCCGTGGGGACTGCCCCACCAGCTCCCCAGGAGCAAGGTCCTCACTTTTCCGTGGGGTCTTGTGCCAGATGCCCAGGGATGCAGCACTCGTGGCCCGAGGACAGTCAGGCTGCGTGTGCGGTGCTGCCTCTCTCCCTCACTTCCCTCTGGTGTCTCCCTCCCTCTCCAGCCTGCAGAGCAACCTATTGAATTCTCCATGTCCTCAGGCCCGGAGTGTGCATTTCCATGACGTCTCTTCTCTCTGTCCTCGTGCCACACACAGGGGCAGTCCCCTTCTGAGGAGCTCCAGAGGGGGCAGCTGCCTCTGCCAGGAGAGGAGAGGCTCGGCTCCTCACCTCAGCTTTTCTGCAATACCAGAGCTGGTGTGTCGCACAGAGGGCTGATTGCTGGGAAAGTGTGTCAGGAGACAAGAGAGCTGGGTCTCAGGGAAATGCTGGAAGCCCTGACCCAGAGAGGGCAGTGGGATGGGTGGAGGAGCAAGCATTCATTTAGTGGGTGGGAGTAGAGATGCTGAAAACGTGGGGATTGGTAGGCAATGTAAAGCTGACAGAGATTAGATACTGTTGGAAAAGCAGGGTCTGGGAAACAGGAAGCTGAGGACCAGGTCCTATAGCAGGTTGAAGACCATGCCTGAGGCTGCTGGGGAAGAGGGCAAAGCAGAGACAAGCATGGGACAAAGGGACACACACATACTGGTAATGCAGGTAGTGTTTTAAAGCCTCACTTTTCATGCCATCCAAGTCAGCAGATGCCAGCATCTGGGCCTCGGCCTCGTCCGTGGGAACACGCTGGTATGCTGCACTCTCCAGTGTGGTCATGCTGCCGATGCACATCCTCTCCTTCAAGTCATAGGTAACCCGTTGCCCACTCGCCACCTGGCCCCAGGGCTTGCGCTTCTCCCATCCACGTGAGGGACATTCTCGAGGCCCAGGGGGGCTGTAGGAACCAAAGGGACTGATGGTAGCAAATGGGTGAATGAAGATGGCCAATGACTCTCTGGGTTTGGGGTCTCTTGGCCTAGTCCTAAATAAACAAGTCCCTGAGAAGGAGTAAAGTCAGGAGTCACCTACCCCAAAACCTGAAGGTTTCCTCTGCTGCTCTTTCTCTCCCCCACCACAGAGTAGGATCAGCTTGCATTAAGAGTGTTGGAGACCCACCTCTGATTCAGTGGCCTCACAGTCCTCTCCTGGGGCTTTCCAGCTTGCAGGTCAGCACAAGCAGCATAAACTAGCTGGGAGGGAGGGTACTCCAAGTAGGCAGCCCAGTGCCCCCAGACCCATACCCTGGGGGTCCCACAGACCCAAGGATATTGCAGGAGTCCTGTGGAGTGACTAGCCCACCAGAGAGTAGCCCTTTTACTCACAGCTGCTCTCCCTCTCGGCCTCATATTCCCTCTGGCTCAGCAGGCAAGTTCAGGCTGGGCACAGCCACTACATGCAGGGACAGAGTCTGTGCAGCGATCCTGAGGCAGAGAGAGCAGCAGGCAGCTTGGCACCACTTGCCTACCTGTGGAGGGAGGTGGGGCCCTTGTCCTGCAGTAGGTCAGCAAAGCGAGGCATGGGGGACAGGATGCCACACTCCTCCTCCATGTGGAACTGGGCGGGAGCCAGAGTGCTGCTGGATTCCTCCTCATCGCTGCCAAGAGTGAACTGCAGAGACAACAGTCCTGACAGTAAGAGCTGGAGCAGTCAGCCTTCACTCCAAACCCTGGTATACCAGATTCACCTCATGTCACCACCTCCCATAACAGGCCTAATTAACTTGCCCTGCATGCCCTATACCCTGAGACTGGTCATATTGAGCCCCCATCATCCCATAATGCCTAAGGACACACTGATCTTTCCCCACGTGTCTTACACTCCCAAATGAGTCATGCACACCCTCCCCAGCATCCACCCCAAGCAATGACTTCTCTGTCAGTCCTCCAATGCCCAACTCTGCTAGGCAAGGACAAAAACACTCTTCCCACAAGACTGCAAAGCTACAACTTCTTCCCCCTGAGCAGCATACTTGTTGGCACCTTCCCTCCACCTCTTCCCAACTTCCAAGCCCCATCCAGATAGGGATGCACTGGTCTTGCCTTTGGTTTGCTTGGGGGCTCCAGCTTTGGGGATGTGTCCTTCCCACGAGCTTCGCCCTCAGAGTCTGCAGAGATTTCTTTCTCCTGGACCTCCTCTGTCTCAGATTCTCCTTCTTCCTCTTCTTCTTCTTCCTCTTCTTCCTCCTCTTCTCCTCCCTCCTCGTCCTCTTCTTGGATGGTGGGGGTGACCTCTGAGGGGGGTACTGAGGTTTTCTTCTTTTTCCTCCTCCTTTTTTTCCTCCTGCTGGCACGGGGGGGCCTCTTTTGGAACTTGAGGGCAGAAGGGAGGTGAGTGGAAAGGGGATGATGGATATGGTGCGAGGTTTGGCGGTGGACTGAGAGAGAAAAAGAGAGTCAGGGGCAGGAAGAGGCTGGGAGGAACCTGCCAGGCGCCCCTCCAGGAAACAGCATGGTCTGGAGATCAAGGACCAGGAAGGGCAAAGAGAGCCACCAGCCCGTAGGGACATAGCAAAGCTCTTTCAGTGATGTAGCAGGCTGTGTCCAGGCTGGGGTAGGTGGGGAGACAGCCCTTGTGCAGTGCCAGACCACCCAACACAGCTCCACTGGCCGAGGAAGGCAGGACTCCTCTCCCAGTGTTGCCAAAAGCCATTTGCATGGCTGCACAGAGCTGCGGTGACCTGCCAGAGGCAACATCCCCTTCCCAAACATGGGGAAATGTTTCTTGAATTCTCGAAGAAGCATGATTTACAAATATTCTAGGGGCATGACTTAGTGGTTAGAGCCAGGCTTAGTGGTGGAGGTAGTGTTAGGTTTATGGTTGGACTCAATGATCTCAAAGGTCTTTTCCAGCCTAAATAATTCTGCGATGCTATTATTTCTTTTCTGCATAGTGTTCTTTGAGTTAAATAGATGCAGTTTAGTTATTCCCCATGTTCTGACAGAAAGCCCTTCCTAACAGACACAGGAGAAACAGACCAAGCCTTTTAATGCAGATGTAGCCCAAGTCCATGTTCCAGGTACTGTGAGGGCATGTCCACCAGCCTTTGAAACTAGGAGGCTGTCTATTAAAAAGCAGTGTAAAAAAACAGGGCAGAAGGACTTCTCTTTAATCTACAATGAGAAATTCATACAGGCTTGACCTGAGTGTCATGGGAATTACAGAGTGAGAAAAAATTAAGGGCATTTCTGAGCCTTCACTCCAAAACAAAGGCAATACACCAGGCAGGGAACAGGCAAAATCAGAATTTCCCTGTGACAAAAAGGAAAGTAATTTCTGCCTGGTCTATCTTCAGGCACAAAGCCTCCTATAGACAGTCTGCAGGATGCACAGATCCTGGGGCTGCACCCAGAGTTGCTGAAACCAGGGGGGCACTAGTCACTTGGCAAGGGGGTGTTGCTCAGCAGCTCTTCCTGAGGAATTGTTTCCAGTCTATTTTGATTTGGTTCCTTCCCAGCTTTCCTGTGACATGGCAGCAAAATCTGTTTATAGTGAAAACTACCTTCAAAGGACATTTTCAATGGAAGCTGTAACCTTCTCCCTGGGAGAGCCAGGCAGGTTCATTGTTCTGCTGTCATGTTTCCTTTCCTTTGGTTTCTCAAGTCTTTTCTCCCTTGTTTCCCCCCTTGGGAACAGCAGGGATATTTCACACATCCCCCCAGTTCTGCAGGCAAGGCCTGTGACAAGATTAGAGGAGATTGGGAATGGTCAGACATCTACAAATTGGAAAATGTTTGGGCTCTTTATAAACCCTTTTTCCTCACAAGTGTTCTTTTCTTTGACTTAACCAGATGTACCCTATTACACTCACAGGATTTGGCAGAAAGACCCTCCTGTCCTGCTGCTGTACTTCCATAGCACTTCTCTGCATGCCACAGATAGGTCAGCATAAATTTCTAATGTAAGAAGCAAGTAAGGCCCCAACTATACATCTGTTGCTCCTTCTACAAGACCAAGCTGCTGGTGAGGACACAACCCATCTTTTCCTTCTGGCTTGTTCAGGTCAGCCCCAAAGAGAACATTTGTATCTTAGATCAGAAGGAAAACGAAGCCTTGCTCTGCAGGGAGGGGTAGTGATGGTAAGTGTGTGATCTGGCACAGGAGAGGGAGTACTGCTCTTCACCCCTGCACTCAGCTCTTCTCATGTCAATTAATCACATTGAGTTGGGCTGGAGGTGGGAAAAATTCACCTCTTCCAAACACAAAAGGAATCATGCCTCCCTCTTCTTCCTCCCTGTCCTCTTGTGTTCTGCCTTTGCCCTCCCTCCCAGCTCCCCTCCTTGCACTGCCTGCCTGTATGGAAAGTTACTGCCAAACCAGTGTCCTAGATGTTTGATTACACTTCTGGGTGAACTTGATACAAGAGACATAAAAAAGTAACTTCGATAGGGAGCCCAAAAGGAAGAGCCTACATATTAGGAATTCCTGGCCTTGACTAGAGAAGGAAACATTTCTAAGCCTAGAGAGCATTCATCTCCATAGGCTCCTAAGTTATTTTTCAAAGTCTAATGATCCAACGAAATCTTCCAACTTTATGAATACAAACTGCATAAAACTTCTGATAATCAGGGTTGACATAGTCCTAGAGAACAAGAATACATCTGGAGCTCAAAGGAAAACAAGCCTGTTTCTGACAAAGGAAGAAGGACTCTCTTACTTAAAAGGGGAAAAAAAACCCAGCTCCAAACAGTACAAATCTCTAGACAAAATTTCGAAGGAGCTTCTGCCATGCATGCTCAAGCAGAGGGTTCATGTCCTCCAAGCCAACCTGCACACCTGTGCACATGGGCAGAGCTTCTGAGCAGGCAGGTCCTATGGGCACAAGGCAGGAATCAAACCCACGGCAAAGCTATTAGCACCTTGCAGCCATGTGCACGAGTGACTGTGAGCTCAGATGGGAAGTGTTATTAGAATGGAGCCTTTGTAGAGAAATGACACAAGCAGAAATTAGCAGCTGGGGTGCACTACAGTAATGGACCTTTACAACAGCCATTGGAAATGAGTGGCCAAGCAGAAAACAGCCTGGTGATGTACTTGGGACATAATGTTCCCAAGGTTGTATCCCACCAAAGCCAAGCTAGAAAATAAGCAGTATGTGACTGTGGAGAACCACAGACTGGGAAAATATCCCAACCATCACTATGTGTCTGCCACACAAACAGGCAGCTGGATTCGGGTGTCTTCATGCCCTTCACTGCTTTTACTACAAAGTAACACAACCAACCTACACCAGGCGACAGCTTACAGTCACTCTTGTGGGTACCCTCTCGTTTCACAGACAAAGTGAGTTTGGGCAGACAGTTGCCTCCATTATGGAAGGGAATTTAGAGGAATAAATGTGCTGCTCAGAGGAACTGAGGTGAGATAGCTATAGCACTTTAAATTAACACTCTATTTTTATTTTGCAGTCCTTTCTTTGATCAGATAAGACCAATGGTTTCTTGTGTATTCTTTAGAAATACATAGGCATGTCTGACTGGAGCCATATGCTTTCAGACTGGGGAGGACAGCCTGGCTTCTGGTCACATTTGGACGTTTCCTTGCAGCCACAGGGAAGGAAAATTGTTTTAAACTGGAAATTTCAACATTGGGGAAGTAGTTGCAGACGTCCCTGAGATTGAGTGAGGAGGTGATTGAACACCCTAGGCAGAGCTACGTTGCTGTGTAGGATGCACAGTAGCTCTGCCTGCGGAGACAGAGAAAACAGGAAACAGAATGGGAACAGGCCGTGGGCACTGGTGCTAAACTGTGTGTACACAGCACTTTGGGAATGCTCTGGAGGGAGGAAGTGACTAGCAGGTTAATACAATCTGCGGGGTCTCAGCACAAGGCTGCTGAGCACGTGTTGGGTTGGCAGTGAGGGTGGAAGTGGGTATAGCAGTTCAAACCTACATACATTCAAAATCTCTCTCACTGTAGCTGCGACTTTGCTTCTCCAGATTGCTTGATGCTGACTTGCTTATGAGGTCCCCAAATCTCTCGACTGACAAAGTCTTATCCAAGTCCTCATCGTCCTCGGCACCAGGAGAGGCTTTCTCTGCGTGATCTCTGCCCTGCACAGAAACCGCCAGATAAGAATCAAACACGGCAGACTCTTACAGCCCTCTGGATCCTCCTGCCCTGCAGTCTTGGCTTGCTAAAGAGCAACAGGCTCCACATGACAGGGCTGGGGCATAGTTTCTCACATAGAGGCACAGCTTTGATCAAAACAAAGAGGCAGAACAGCTCAGCAAGATCCAAGGCATGCTCTGCAGAGACAGAGTTCCTCCACACCTCCCTGGAGTGGCAGGTATCGGGGACTATGTCAGTGCCTGCCTTTCTGTACAGAGGAGAAGCATAGCTTTTGTTCTCTGGAATTTCTCTCTCCTCGTATTTAACTGCTGCACTCTGGCCTTCCCTTTGCTGAGTCTGCCATCACTCTCATTCTTAGATCTCCTCCGCATTTACCCTTGGTAAACAGCATCCCTGCTCTGGTGAGCTGCCCTTTGCTCACTGACTATCCTGTGCCTTCCCACCTCCCCTCCACACACCTATGGACTGGCCATTCCCCCGGACGCTTTCTTCAGGCTTTCCTGCCCATTTTCTTCCTGTTTCAGGCTATGGGCACTTCCTTGCTTTTTGCTGGTGGGAACAACCCACAATGAGCATCAGCAGGTGACCCCTGTCCATTCTGTCTCCTGAGCAGTTGCGGCTGGTAAAATTTTCCATCAATATAGCCGAAATGCAAGCAAGGAGCTGGCGTGGACTCCCGTGTTTCCATGGAAACAGGAGGAGGCCCAACTGTGACAAATCTGCCTGTGCTAGGCAGAAAGAGGGAGCAAGGCAGCTTTAGCTGAGTTGTGCCTCTTCTTCTCGCATCCCCTAGCTGTCCCTAGCTCTGACCTAGGAGCACCTTAGTACTTGTGGGTGAGACTCCTCCTCACACTTTAGCATACACAGGTGTTCCAAGCCCAGCCTAAATGGGGAGGGTCTATTTGCAAGCTGCTCAGTTCCTCCTGCCACCTACCTATCCCACCCAATGGGATGTGAAGGCACAGGGACCCCACAGAGCAACCTCTGGCCTTTTCTGGGCCACAGTTTGCTGCCTGCATGGAGTGGATGTGGGCTCACGGGCAGCCTTTTGGCACCCTTTATGCAGACCTGCCCCCGGTGAACACAGGCTGCTTCCTACTGCAGCATTCTGCCAGGACACCAGTCCTGCTCTCATCCTGGCAGGAGCATGGTCCCGGGAGAAGAGATGACCCCACTATTGCTGGATTCCCACCTCACCTGCTGCAGGTCGATGAAGACATCTCCTATGGGAGGGGACTCTCCAGCTGCCATTTTGGTTCAGGACCTAAGGGCCTGGGCAAAATATCAACCCTTCTCTTTCACCGGCAGGCACCCAGCAAACCTGGAGAGTGGCATAACCTGTGGAGAGAGGGCAGGACAAGGGAATGTCGTAGGAAACTGCTGACCACTGTCCTCAACCCCCCTGGCTCCTGACCCAGAGCGGGCACCTCACCAGCCCTCAGGGAACCTCCCCAGCATCGCTGGGACAGCTCTGTCCCCAGCAGTGTGCAGGGGGTGAGTGGCCCAGCCCACACTGCTTTGGCCACTGGCTCCAACAGTTCTGGGATAGATGTACCCTGTCCTTCTCTGACAAGTCAGAGAGGCCAATGGAGACAGCAGCTATATATAGCTCCTGCATGGGCTGTGCAAGAAAGAGAAAGGCTTCCTGTTCAGCCACCTCTCCACCAGCACATTTGTGCAAAGTTATGTAATTGACGACCAGGGAAAAATAAAGTTGAAGTGATCAGTTGCTGGGGGTGCATGCCAGGAGCAGGTAGCAGAGTGGTCCTGTGGCACCTAGCTTTATTGGGAAGATCCCAAAAAAGGACAGAAGGAACCTCAGAGAGACCTCTGCAGGCCACAGAGACAGCACAAGGACAAACAGTTCATCATTCAAACAAAACGCACAGAAAAACATAAGTTACAGGCAAAAAGGTCAACCTTCAGGCTGCAGTTCTGGGCCCTGTCAGCACTGGCAGGGCCAAGGGACACAGAGGACCCTGCAGGCAGCCCAAGGGAGCAATCTGCTCAATATGCAGCTGCAAGTGAGGAAGGAAATGAGGTGCCATGGTTGACAAAGAATGGGATAGAGACTAACACAGAAACAGCTGTAGTCATATCATCTATTGTTACAGCACAGGCTAAGCTCAGCATGAGCTGCACCCCAGGACGAAATGGAGATGATACAGAGACTGGCACTGGGAAGATACTGACCTCCAAAAACTCATCTGAACTCATATGGAGAAAGAGAGATGTAAGCATGTGCACAGTGCTTTGGGCAGAGGGAGAAACAAAGTGCTCTCAGCTCACAGCACAAGAAAAGAGACATTTGTTAAAACTACAAGGGTAGAATACAAATTAAGTCAAAACTGCAAAAGAAAACATTTTTTTCATGATATCATCAAGGAGTAAAAAACTGCAAAGTCAGAGGATAGCTTGGTCATCTCTCTGGTAACAAGTTTTTATAAAACAAACATTTATGACAAACAAAATTACAAGAAGTTATACCCATCTTTCAGAACAAACTATTCTCCAACTTTGAAAGCTTTGGAATAAGTGTTTTAGGTTGCGTCCAGGTTATCTGCTGAAGGGTTTCTTACTATCTCATCTGAAGTATCTAGTATGGGTCACTGTTCAAGACAGGCCACTAAAATACGAAACCAGATGGTCTAAAGGTGACACCAGTAAGACCACTTCATCATCCCTTCTATCTTTGAAAACCTCTAGAAGGTCTCTGGTTACTCTGCTTACTTGAAGAGCTTATTCAAACCAAAAATCTCACAGCCATTTGTAAGGTAAGTTTTTGAGGAGCTAGTCTGACCCCTGATGAAACATACTTCTTCCATCCATCCCTCTAATTATCAGGAACAAGACACAACAATGCAAGAAACCCCTGAAACACACCTACTTGGACTCTTCAGTAATTGAATCCCTCAATCAAACCTGAACAGCTCAAGAGAAACAGGATGCCAAGAGAGACATCTAAACAGCAAATGGAGCATCCAGGCCATAAGCAACAAGGCAGAAAAGAAAGCACCTAATCCATTCTGCAGATCTTAAGCTGTAATCTTCACCTTCAAACCCTGTTTTCCAAGAAAAATAGAGCAAAAGGGTTCCAAGAGAGAAAGCAGAAAAGAAAAGGAGAAAGTTCTGGAAATAATTCTTAAGCAGAGACCAAGTTGCCTTTTAGTAGATGACATGATAGAGAAAAGGATAAGACTTATTTTCTTTTGCATTTAACTCAAGACAAGGGTATAATTCTATGAAAACAAACAGCAGCACATTTGAAACTGAAGGCAAGGAACATTTTATTCCAGCAGGAAGAGCTGGCAGGGGAACCTCACTCTGCAGGGCCATGGCATCACAAATGTTAGAGAAAAGATTGAATATTTTTAAGGAACAGAACATTCACAGCTACAGATGGCTGGCAAAAACATATGACAAGCACTATTACTTGAGTGAGTAAAAAGATCATGGGACTTTGGACAGCAACTCCTGTAGAGGCAGGACCCCAGAAAACTAGCAAAACAGTTAAGGTAATATAACAAAAAAAATGCTAATGCTCAGTTCCACCTCTGTCCCACTGTGCCTTGTGAGGCCTCTGAACGAAACCAAAAACTATCAGCAGTGGTGTGAAGCAATGTACTTTGTTTCAGGTCAAGCTCAGGTATACCTGGAGCAAAGCAGAAGCTCACAGAGGCATTTGTGCTCCAGGAGGGAGGAAACCCATGTACAGGAGAGTTGCTGGATGCAACGCATTCTGAGTTTAAAACTACAGCTTGACTTCCTAAAAGAAGTTAAAAGGGAAGGGAAATCCAGCATTTAGTCTTTCTTTACCCACCGAATTCAGTGTATTCTGAATTATTCTGAGACTATGTCACTGTAATGATGCTGCTGAACAGCTAAAAGTCAGACAGTTGTACTAGAAGTAAAAGAGCCCCAGGGACTTGCTTTGAAATGTCAGAGGGACTGGGAGGTACCCACAGGGTTTCTATCCGTGCCCCACCTGCCACCCTGTGAAAGCAGGATGTGATGTGGGGGTACTCCAAGCCAGCAGGGCTCGGGACTGAGCTGTCTGAGGGCTCTGCCACTTTGGGGACAAGAGAGGTGAGGATGGGAGGTGTGTTCGCCAAACCTAACCCTAGTCAGCTCTCCTGCTTTCTGGAGAATGGAGAGGCCACAACCTGGGAGCACTGTTGCTCCCCTTCGTTACATTACTTGATGGCTGGCCACTAGAGGCCACTTGCCCCTTGCGATGTGCCATCCTTGGAGGAAGACTGGATGGACACCTAGCCATATCCTGCCTGCGTTTTCTATTAACCACAACAAATGGAGTTCAGAGAAGAGCAACAAAAAATTGCCAGTGGACCAGGAGGGATTGATTTATAAGGAAAGGGTAGGAGCTAATTTTGTATAGCACAATACAGGATGACTAAGATGGGGAGGAGACAAACAAGCAGTCTGGAAAGATCTCAAGGATGTAAGACATAACTAAAGAATTTATTTTTTTTGGTGAAGCAGCCCTTCACAAAGACACGTAGGAATAAAGAACGTAGGAATAAAATAGAAATTTAATATAAATGTGAGGGAAAATACTTCTAATAAGCATCATGCTGAAGTGGCTAGCCTGCTGGCATCACTGCCTGGGCTGCCATAAGAACACAAGACAAAATGTGAATCTAAAAAAAAAACCCTAAATAAAAGCAAATGACTGATACCTTCATTCTACTGTATCTCCTGGTTATGGGGAGTACGTGATTCAGCATTCCTGCTAGAAGTAATTTTCAGTAATAAAAGCATCGTGCCAGCAGGCCAGATTCAAAGGATGCCCAGAAAAATCCACAGTCTGCCAACCTGTGCACAAATACCCTTCTCTCTCAACAAAGACATCAGTAAACAGAACTGGCTCACCTAAATCACTGTACCTTGTACTGACCATTATACTGACCATCTAGGCTTAACAGATGCTGAAGGAAAGCTAGCAGGCATGTCCCTGCAATTCTGGCAGCTATGGCATCTCCCACAGGGAGATGTTGCTCACAAGGACTCCAGCAAGGCTCCCCCTGACTCCTAAAGGCTGCTTCACAGTGCCAATGCAGGAGATTCCGTGTTTTGCTGAGAAAAGCACACACTTTCGAGGGGCATGGGCAAGCAGTTCATACTGCCCCCTTGTAATAAAGATGAGCTGGTAACGCTATAGGCAGCTCCATGGGCAAGGGGCTGCCCCAGCTCCATAAGTTGCATGGGGACAGACGTCAGGCCCCGCATCCATCTCCTCAGCTCTTCCCTAATCCCTTGGCCATCAGCTGAGTATAATTTAGCTGTGCAGTGTCTAGACTAGGAGTGGATGTTAAAATAGGGATAAACCACAGGGGCAAAGCTGGTTTGAGGATAGAGGAGGAGAAGGGACTCTGGCTGATAGACGCAGATGGGAAGAGCTCACAAAGGAGGATTAGAGGCCTGGGAAGAACTACTGATGATCCTGCCCATGAAGGAGAGGAGCAGGAGGGGTGCTGCTGCACACACCAAAGCATTTGGATGCTGCTGTGACAGTCACAACCTCAAAGCTGAACAAAACAGGAGTAGGCTGCACAGCACCTTCCTCTTCTCTGACATGGTAGAGGAATAGACACACGTATCAGAATGAAAAGGCAGTAAGACAGTAAACACACAAAGTTTTCATGCAGGAAGGGTTTAACCTGTGGATCTCTGACACATGGCTATGCTGAAATTTGTAATATTACACAAGTACTTTAGAAGCCTTGAATATTCAGTAAATCCTATATTCTACTAAACTACCCTGGATGAACCCCCACAGCTATTCACTCCTGAAGCACCATCTCTGTTCCATGAGTCTACCTCATAGGCCCTTCACAGGGGTACCAGACAGGACCGAGGCGATGCAGCTCACAGACACATACACGAACACACGGAACAAAACCCGCGCCAGAATGAAGTGCCAGCACCAGACAGTAACAAGGAGCAATCCCTTCACTGGACGTATGGACGGCTCTGACAGACACACGTACAGCCGGGTGCGGGAAGGGACATTGGCAGGCGCCGGGCTCACTGCACCACGCACCGTGCCGTGCCATGCAGGACCGCTCCACGCCGTGTCGCACCCAGCACCGGGAACTGCCCTGCGTGCCGTGCCCCGCGCCCCGTGCCATGCCATGCACCGCACCATGCACCGCACCATGCACCGCACCGTGCAGCCCCCGCACCGCGCCACGCACCGTGCAGCACCGGAGCGCCCCGCGCACGGGGCCGGGGAAGGGCAGACAGGCGGGGCTGCTGCTGCCGCCGGGGCAGCGCAGAGGCAAGCGCCAGGACCCGACCCACCCCAGCCCGTACCTCGCACCGCCGGAGCAGGAGAGCCGCCCGCCGCCGCGCCCCGGCCCCGCCGCCGCGCTCC